>CM056050.1:27893432-28214013 GCA_029574335.1 Rana kukunoris
GTACTGTCCACTTTGGCACTGAGGCTTCTTGGACAGATCCGGTTAGCCCGCCTTAATCCCAAGGATGTGGAGGCAAAGCTATTCCGTGACCAACACCTAAGACACTGGCGAAAAAACTGAGGTACTTCCTCTATGGGAGGGGGTTATATAGGGAGGGGACTTCCTGTTTGAGATTGCCAGTGTCCACACCTGAAGGTACTCCATATAACCCATATAGTAATGAATATGCTGCTCTGTGTCCCGTGATGTATGAGAAAGAAAACTGTCACAGTGGGATTTATTCACTAATGCTGGAGAGTGCAAAATCAGGCTCCCTACTGCGTAGAAATCAGCTTCCAGGTTTTATTGTTAA
Source organism: Rana kukunoris (assembly GCA_029574335.1). Classification (NCBI taxonomy): domain Eukaryota; kingdom Metazoa; phylum Chordata; class Amphibia; order Anura; family Ranidae; genus Rana; species Rana kukunoris. Next base: position 27,893,785 of record CM056050.1, read on the forward strand.
AGTTTAATTGAACAAGCTGAAGTTAGAAGCTGATTGGCTACCATGAACAGCTGTACCAGATTTTAGCAAATGTACCCCAATCAGACAAGAAAGATAATGATCTGTTGTCACTGGGACTCCAAGGCATAGATAGTCATTATAAAAAGATTATAACAAGCCCCCTCCCCTCCTGGACCTCTCTCTCTATAGGAAGACCCCAAGCCTGTGTGCTCTTCACATTTAAATACAGTGACCCAGCATGCCTTGGGGTACATCCCCTTCTGATTGACCAGGGCTGTATAGACATACATGCTCTCATCTGCAAGGTTTCCAAAATGAGTGTAGCCTTGGGGCAATTTTGTAAGATTGACACTTTTAGGAACTACTGGAATCTGCCACACATGTTGCTAAAGCTACTGAATGTGGCAGAAGGGATTTTTTAATCTGATGCAGGCCATTTTAAATGGGCCATACCACCGGAATAGTGCTTTACCTAATTCCTACAATAGTGTTTCCTATAATGGATGTTATGCAACATATGAACCTACAGGATCGGTAACACTTTTTCAAAATGTGCTTTCTTTCCCTTTTCCTTATTTTATGAATGGTACAAAGACATTCAAATTTATATTAAAATAATCCAACTTTCCCTTTCTTTTTTTCTTACTGTAAATACCATCTAATTTCCAGTAGCCCCTTTTTTATTTTAACCAAATTACTGGCTTTGTTTCTATGTATTTGCTTGTTCTTGGCCCTACTGGCACTCCTCATTAGTATTCTCTATTGTCTCTTTGCCAACTACTTTTCTGTTCTTTCTCAATCTCTCCAATTTACCTTTCTCAAAACGTCTATCCATATTCAAACAATGCAGCTCCCATCACAAATTCTAAATAATAAAATTGTTCCACCCAGTGCACCAAACATGTTTCGTCACATTGTGTCTTTGTTAGGTGTTAAACCGCTCAGGGGAAGAACCTTGTTTAAAAAATTAACAATTTTAATAGCCAATTGTAACAGTCAGGGGTTAATGCTGTTTACGATATTCCATTCCACCAACCCACGACAGCTTATTGGCACTCCACAATCCAGCAGACGAACATGACCCATAGGATTCCCCAGAAACGAGACACACACAGCTCTGTTCTCTGGTTCCAAACGGATAGATACTTTAATGGTGAACTCAGGCTTTTATACAGTAGAAACCCCAAGGAACAATGGCTTAACTCCACCCACAACATGACACAATGAGCCCAATATACATCTTTAGTCAGGCTTTCTGGCACACGATAATCTACATGAGCTAATAAGCTACAGCTGACAAGTCAGACATCAAGACTCTGGCTTCTCTCACCTGCTATACAATACACATTCCTTTAGTAAACATAAGTCAGACATCTGACCTTTAGACTGTGCTAACTCACAACACATATTATCATCAATAGAACTTCACACAATACAGTGTCAATTAGCATCACACAATGAAAAGGTCTTTAGAAGCCAAACTAAGGTTAGTTTACATGACAATAGCAGACTTAATTACCACCTTAACAGTCTATGTTCCCACATAAATGAATCACTCTATTGATCGGTTGGGTTTAGAATCAACAACCTGTAATATTTCAAGATATCCTGCAATACATTGTGAATTATCATTACTGCCCCATCTCATGTAATCCGAGATATCATTTCTCAGTCATCCTATGCCCCTAATGGACATAGGATGACCCTAGACACAAGAGTCATTGGTAAACCTGAAACAGGAGTACCCCACACCCTTCAAGAGCCTCTGGGTCCTACAGACCATTCCGTTACACCAATATTAAACAACATTTTGGTATCTAGTGGGTGCTCAGACCATCCATTTTTCATAAATATCTCTTCCATTGTTTAGGGTCAGGGATGGTGCCCTCCAAGCAGAGCAGGCCTATATACAGCATCATTGTCCAGGAGCAGTCTGACAATTCTCTGAAATTTCTGACACTGCCATCAAATAACGTTCAGCTCAGTCTGTACAAAGGAAAGGAGGGAAAGAATAACATCAGCTGCCAAAACTAAGAGAGCAAAGTGGAACAAAATAGTTTGCCTAATCTGATCATCTGATGTCAACTTTGGTCCACACCATTCATGCTTGCTCAACTTGGCTCTTTCTAAACAATATGGAGACATCCCAAAATGACCAATGCCCTAATGTAAAGTTCTTCAGAGGCTTGAACATCCGTGGACCTTCTTAGGTGCAAATAATAAAATACAAAAAATTGAACATTTCCTCCTTACAGACATAGCCAAAGACCTCAGAGCCTTCCAGTGGATTTCATTTTTAGGTGTATTGCGTTCAAGGGTAGATAGTTAAAGCCCAATTGAACGTACAGTTTAAGTTGGCTAAATACATAAAGGTGCATCAAAATAAAAGGTATGCAAAGTCTTACTTTCTTTAAAAGCAAGTCAAGTCAAACTTTATCATCATTCTACTATTCGTGAGGACATGCGGTAGAACAAAATGTCGTATCTCACAAGGCCACGGTGCTACATAATAAAAAAGCAGCCACAGCCTGTAGAAAAAGCCTGGGGGGAAGCAGTGGTCTCTTTGTTGAAGTCTGGCAAACACCCTACTGTGTCATAGACAAGAGCTTTTCCAATAAGGAGTTGGCAAGAGCTTAGCTGATTGCAGAGCTATAAGTCTGGATCGATGGGGAGGAGAACGGAAATGAGACCATTGCCTACACACAGAGAGTAAAAGACATTCTCTGCAGCATGCTGGCAGGGGATAGGCTTTTTCAAGTTTGTGGCTGCTTTAGAAAGAAAATGAATTGAAAGACATTGAACACATTTTGCTTTGATACACCTGGGATGTATTTTGCTGATTTAAAATTAAGGTTCAGATTCACTCTAACATTACATTATATCCGTAAATAACAATATTTTTTTTTGTGGCTTATTGGGGACACAGGATAAAGTCTGCAGTCAAATGATATTCTAACCTGAAATAATCATAGGAGAATTCCTCCAGCGTGTATGGCTTAACCTTTTCCTCTTGCTCATGCGTGGTCATCTGTACAGTCCGCACAACATCATGCTTCTCATCTGGGGTCATTGTAACCAATGCCTTGATAAAACCACAGTGAGAGGAATAGGATTATTTTTTCCATTATAAAAGGGAATGTGGGAGGCAAGCATAACATTTAAAAAAATCACTTTACTTTCAGTACAGTTATCCTTTAGGTCACCCCCCTTTCCCCACCAGCAACACCCCAAGTCTTTTACTCACCTGTGCTATAATATGCATCAATTGATGACCTCTCCATAGGAAAAAAATAAGATTCAAAGAGCCCAACCAGGAGATTTTTAGAGCAGTATTTGTGCAGCTTCCAGTAGTGATCTCAGATGATCGAGGATAAGAAAGTATTAGAATGGGGGTAATTTAAAGGGTAAAAAATGGAATCCAGGCACCAAAACTTTCATTCAAATAGATTGTTCAATAACCAGGATATGTATGCACTATGTGCAACAAATGCTTTTTGCAAAACTCAGATGTTGCCTTTTAAAAAAGAGTAGTGACATCATCATTGCGCTGCATAAAAGTTGTGCAGAGAGCAGAACTGTGGGAGGGCCTAGCTGGCTCCACCCATTACAGGAAACTACAAGTGGGGGCGGAGCTGAGACCAGTCGCTCTGCACAAGGAAAGAGAGCAGCAGTGAGCGGTCTATTACAGAAAGCTCCTGCCAGAAGAAAATTTTAATACTGGATTACTGCACACATCTGGAAAACCACACCAAAAGTCAAGTAAGAATAGACAATTATTGTTAAAGCGGAGTTCCACCCTAAAGTGGAACTTCCGCTCAACTGCCTCCCCCCCTCCGGTGCCACAATTGGGACCTTTCGGGGAGGAGAATGGGCAGGATACATGTCTTTGACAGGTATCCTTTCCCACTTCCGGAAGTCTGGGCCACGGCCCCTGACGTCACCGTGGGGCTCCCTCCTCCTCCCCCTGGCCCAATAAGAGAGGAGTGGGGTCTCGTGCATGAGCAGTAGGGTTTCCGACGTGAAGCCGAAAGGCTACCCGCAATGGCAGCAGCAGCACCCGACAGCTGATGGAAACATCAGCTGCGGTGCCGACATCAAGGGACTCCAGGACAGGTAAGTGTCCATTTATTAAAAGCCAACCACTGCAGTATGTGTAGCTGCTGGCTTTATTTTTTTTTATTTTTGGCCGGAACACTGCTTTAAGCCCAGTTTTCAGCTTTATTGCTCTCACATTTCCCTAATTCTGCAGTCTGGTCTAATGCCGGCCATAGATCCCTGATGGTTGGACGTTGGGCATAATCTTACCATTGGCAACATGCAAGCATTAATATGAATGCTCGGGCCAATGGCGCAGTCATGCTAATGTTTAAAGGGGTTGCAAAGGTTTGTTTTTTATTTTCTAAATAGGTTCCTTTATGCGCTTGCGGACCGCAGAATGAACATTTACGTCGGCAGAATGGCACAGGCAGGCACATCAACGTATATATATACGTGCCTGCCTTGCCGTGGGTCGGGGGTCCGATCGGGACCCCCCCCCGGTACATGCGGCGGTCCCCGTGGCTGGTCGAGCGATCCGGGATGAGGGGGCGGCTATTCGTTTTTGTCCGCCCCCTCCGGATCGCTCCCAGCCAATCTGCGCGCTCCCGCCGTGTCACTTCCTTCTCCTGTGTAAACACAGGAAGAGGGAAGTGATGTGATCTCTCCCCTCGGCAGTATTTTCAACCGCCGCTGAGGAGAGATCACATCTCACAGTAAGTCTGCACAACACTACACTGACACCAGGACACACAGGCAGACTTAACCCCTTGCGATCACCCCCCCCTCCCCCTGTCACAGTGTCACTGAATACAGTAATCATATATGTATGATTACTGTATTTAGTGTCAGTGTGACAGGCAGTTAGTGTTAGGTTCAGGGTAGCCCCCGTACCCCCCCCCCAATAAAGTTTTAACCCCTTGATCACCGCCCTAGTTAACCTTTTCACTCCCTATTGCCAGTGTCACTAAGAGTTCATTTTTCTGATCGCTGTATTAGTGTCGCTGTTCCCGCTAGGTAGCTATAAAGGAACCTCTATAGAAAATAAAAAACAAACTTTTACAACCCCTTTAAGAAGATGACACTGACACCACAGCCTTTGTCTAATCACAGTGTAGATGTCTCCATGAAGAAGGAATCAGGATCCAGCCCACCACTATTTCCCATGCAACTTGGTTGATGAGTGGAAGCAGCACATAGAAAGCATTATAAATGAGATGAGATGTATAAATGAGAAGAGGAAGACATCAGACCACTGCATGGAACATTTCCAATAATTTGGAAGACCATTCGCCTGGAAGGAACGTACCACAATCTCAGAGGGAGGCTTAGTGACGGTCGGCATCACATACACGATCTCAGTGGGGAAATCTCCTTTCTGTTTGCTCCTTTCATTGTATCCATGAGCCCAGCCTGCATTCATGACCGTTTCCCCCGTATCCTGGTCCAGGATGATCAGATCTCCTTTCTGAAAGCCGAGGAATCCAGAATTTTCACCTGCTGCATGAACAGGACCATGCATCCCAATAAACAATAGAGAAAATGGTTTAATATGCTTGGTGCATGAATAACGAACATAAAAATCATAAAGAATATTGTACAGTGCAAAGGTTTTCATTGAGGATTCATGTTGAGCTAAAGCTGTAAAGTCTGCCTGTTATGTTTTATGCATGTTTCTTTTGCCTCAAAGAGCACCTGCACTCATAGTTACATAGTAATAAGGTTGAATAAAGTCAATGGCCCATAGAGTTCAACCTATATAAGTGTGTGCTTTTTTATTTTTATTTATCTACACTCCCCACTGACACCACCAACTGTGGAACGAATTTCTGCATCTTTACTGCTCAAAACAATGTAAAGATACCCTTACTCAGTAAAAGGGGTTGTAAAGCTTCCCGTTTTTTGCTTACAGGCCCCCCAGCCCCCCTGTTTTACTGAGCCCTCAAAAATCCCACATCGTGAACGAGCTGGCTTCCTGGCACAGGCTTCTCAGCTCTTCATTGGATAGAGTGATAGCAGCGCAGCCATTGGCTGGGGCTGCTGCCAATCAACTCCAATGATTTGGCGCACCGAGAAATAGGGCTGAGTCCTGTAGTTGGCGGATATGGATGCCAAATAGAGGACTCAGGAGCTCGCCCGCAAGGTAACCCCCTTGGGAGAGCGCTTCCCAGAGGGGGTTATCAGAAGCCGGGATCAGCAGAGACAGCCGCTGAGGGACCTCAGAAGACAGGATAGGGGGCCACTCTGTGTAAAGCGAGCTGCACAGTGGCGGTAAGTATGACATGTTTGTTATTTAAAAAAAAAATGTGAAGCTTTAGTATAACTTTAAAGATTGAACTACTTACCAGAGAGTGATATACCAACTGCTGCCTCCTGATGTCTGTTTTTTGTTTTTCTATTACCTTTCTTTTAATTGAGAAATGGTAATTTTACATCCAGGATTGTAGCGCAATTGTAGGTCAAATGTTTGGCTCGCAGTTGTGGCGCAGCCCCATTGATCTCAGAGTTTCAAAACCACCTTAATTTTACTGTTCCCATTGATTCCAAAATTGTCCTATTTAGCTATGTGAGAGTCCTTCATTGTCTGGATGGCTAGAAGTTAGTTTAGTCTTAAAAATATTCTTACCAGCTTGTACTATAATTTTTAATAGATAGGTCTAGTACAGTAAATGCTTTAGTACGTGCAGAGTTGAAATATCTACCTTTGGTTTTCTCCTGAAAAATAGCAGTGCACTTCTTCCAACTAGGCACCCCCGTGCCTTGACCCTTGTAGCTGCAGTGTGAGATAATCTAATGCCGCGTACACACGGTCAGAATTTCCGACAGAAAAAGTCAGATGGGAGCATTTCATCGGATATTCCGACCGTGTGTATGCCCCATCGGACTTTTTCTGCCGGAATTTCCGACGGACTTAGATAGAGAGCAGGTTCTCTATTTTTTCGTCAGAAATTCAGATGGAGGTTTGCCCAGTTAAAAGTCCGACGTGTGTACGCGGCATAAGGCAGTGGTGTCATGGGAATCCCTCCCATAGAGCCATTATGTTCTCCTGGTGGGAGAATACAGTGATTATTGCTAGCAGCTATAACAGCCACTAGCACTAATCACATGTAAAATCCATTAGGCTGGTTGTACTCAATGGGTACATTCAGCCTGTCCATGCATGGTTCGAATCTCGGCTGATTCAGATTCGAACCGTCTATTGCCAACTTTTCTGTACCTAAGGACCTGCAGTGCAAGGATCTCCTTGCTTATGCTTTAATCATCCCATGGATCTGTGTTTTCTACTCTTCTTCTGCTGTTACATGAATATAATTCCACCAGTCAACATATCACCACCTATTGTGATGAAGTGAAATCAAATGTCTATGTTATCTTTCTCCTAACCACTCAAATATTGCTTTCCTTTCTTTTATTATTTTATTTATTTTATTTCTTGTTGCGATGTGTATATATATATATATATATTTATATACACACACACACACGTATGTGTGTATATGTGTATATATATATATATATGTATGTATGTATGTATTTCAGTATTTCATTAGTATTATTTTCCTTCAATGAAAGTCATGATAGAGTTAATCTCATCCCTGAATGAAGACGAGAAACAGATGGCTTTTAACTACTACTCCTAACCAACTTCTACCCCTCCCACGAGTAAGACAAAATGGCCCCCATGTCCTGGAATGCTTGCCTCGTGGTCAAGAAACAGATATAACAAGAGAACACCGTATGTGGATGAGCCAATCAGATGCACCCATGTGTGATGATGTTTACTTATATTCACTTTGGTTATAAAAGCTGTAATTTGAATAAAGGCTTTCTCTTTCTGTTGAAAATGATGAGGGAGACTGAAGTGTGAGATTTCTTCTGCATGCATGTGCTCACATCTTCATGAATTTGGCTCAGCGGCAGAATAGAACACGTATCTTGGAATTGAGCCAGGGAAAGGGAGCATCTCCGACATGAGCAAGCAAAGCCATGCCTCTACTAAGATAAATGACTCTGCATAGAGATGCTATGCAAAATAAGGCATTGAATGAATATTATATCAGCTTCATAAAGCCTACAGACAATACTGTTGATCTCTGCTTGCTTTTTTGGACATATCTTCCACAACACAGGTCCTCTGAGCATTTGAACCATGATTGGCTGACAAAGATGATTTCATGATTACTAGTTAAAAAAAAATGTCTTTCCCTCCTTCCATACCTGGATTCAGATTGTCTTGAAGAGCCACCACATATTTGGATCTTTTTCTTAGTCCCTCCAGAAAAGTCACAACCAGGTCTCTGATGTCTTCTGCGTTGTTGGAGGTAAAGGTGTACTCATCACTTTTAATGGTAGCCAAGGTAAAACTCTGACCCTGCAACTTACTCCCTCTGCCGTGACCAGCAAAAAACAATGGTGGAAAGAGAAAAATATAACAGTGTTAGGAAAAAAAACATATAATTCACACCCCGGCTAAACATAACACCATAATATCTTAGTTTACAACAGCATTACAATAAGCTAAAGTGTATCTAAAATCAGAACTTTTATTTCTGTTTTTGGTTGAAAGATGCTGGATTTTTATTACAGTCCGTCCCAGTTTTTATTACAGTCTGTGTCCCCAATAGGGAGATTAACTTTTTCAATTTGTCCCAATAACTGCTTCACTAGTACTGAAAGCGAGTAAAAAACCAACATTGTGAGTTGTCACCAGAACAGAGAGAGAGGGAAAATATTCCAGTGGTGAGTGGTTATTGCAGTGAGTTATTACAGAAACATTAAAAGCAAGAACAAATAATATCCTTTAATATCACTTTAATTAAAGTGTAAATAAATGCTATAAATCGCAGTTACAAATAAATATATCGTTTAGGGCTTGCATACAGGTTCTGAATGCAGGACAACATCTAATGCTCAGGTTATCTCAGGCTGCATTTTACACCATTCTGAATGCTGCCATATGAGGGCGCCACTTAAGGGAGGCATTAGGGTTTTTTACCACCCCTCAAATGTGAGTGAGTATAAACTTATTTAGTCTTCTTGGCCTATCTCGGTTTTAATCAAAGGATTGGCCAAAAAGCCAAATGTTTTCACTTTTTGTACATTATATTCTGAAGAGCGTTGCAATAAGGGATGTATTGAAGGACTGTCCTTTTGGGGTGGATTTGCGTCAGATGCACTGGCATGCGTTGTTGGACAATGGGAGTAAAAATGAGACGCAATAAATATTTGCCACAGCAATGCTTTTTTTAATAAACAACAAATCATGATACAATACAATGCAAATTCCAACCCAATACAATTGTGACAATCATTAATGCAGGCAACAATGCTAATCATTTTTGAGAAAAGCAGTACTTTCTTGGTACTGAACCTGACCTATAGGTGACATAAAATATTCAGCCATCTGATCACATATGTTAAGGGTGCTCAAAATTCCCCCTGGCAATGCTCCATTCCAAAGTTATAGCCATCCATCTCGCTTTTATGTACCACACAGTTGGTCTTTATGACATGTGTTGCATTCTGTGGGGTCATTTGCAGAGCTGTCTGTAGTGTATACGTCATTGTTTACCAGTATACCAAACAAGCACACAACCATTTTCTGTGCACGAGCGAGCCGATCAATAAATATTTGCCTTGCAGGTGTTAGACCCCTCTGCAATGATGGCCATATAAGATGTTCTCCTAGGTCAAATGCCTCATCGCCCACAAGAACAAATGGGTAGGCTGGCTGACTGGTTGCAGGCCACTGTCTGTTTGGTGGAATATATAGTTGTTTATTAGACAATATCTTGGCAAGTTTTGAAGAGTCAATACTGCTTCTAAAAACCCCAACGTCCATATAGGCGAAGCAGTAATCAGCATCTACAACTGCTAGAAGAACCACAGAAAAATATTTCTTATAGTTGAAAAATCTGCTTTCACTGCCCATTGGGTTTTGGATTCGGATATGCTTCCCATCCATTCCACCAAGACAATTAGGGAAATTGCATTGTGACCAAAAGAATTCCACAACATCTATCCACATTGCCACTAAAGGTGTGGGCATGACTCTTTGCTTCAAGTCTCGCCATTTTGCTTCGCAGGTAGAATGCACTATGTCACAGAAGGTAGATTTTCCTAGGAGAAACTCCAAATGGATGCAAGTAAATGAATTGCCAGTTGCAGGAAACCTGAAAAATAAAAACAAAAACAAATCAATTCCCTTGCACAATCATTGCAAACTAGATGGCAAACAATGTGTGACAATTTTCAGAAAGAGATACATAAACAGCAGACTGAGAATTGTAGTGGTTCGGCCTCCATAAAACATTACCCCTATGTTTATTTTACACAACTTGAATTTCTGCACCCCTTAATGGAGCTTCATCTATAAGTAGACATAGCTACATAGCTGTGACACCCCAATGTATCATGAATAGTTTATACTCTTTCTTTTCTGTCACAGAACTGACAGTGACTTTGATAATGATGGGGAGGTAGTGGAGAGGGAAGTTGAAGAGGACAAGGAGTACTGTTTAGGGGGCTCCAGTGGTAACAGCTGGGTCAACCACTGCCTCTAATACTGGAAGGGGCAGTCAAGAGATGCAGTTCCACCACCATCTTGCACTACATTGCCAAAGCAAAGCACAAGTGGTCCAGTGGCTTCCAGTTGCAGATCCATGGATGCACTCATTTTTTTCCATAGAGGAGAGGACAGAGAGAGGTGGGGGAACATTTTCACTTTACGACCCTTATACCCCTTATGGAAGAAATCACAGGTTGATGGATTTGCATAAAGACAAGATGGGCCTACTTTGCTCTTACAATCAGGACAGCCCGCCAAGGTCCAGCAGATCCATTATGTCTGGTCCTTCCACATCAGCACCACCACCGACTTCTCATTACAGCCACAGCAGGGGTGCCCACCCTACCAACATACTTACTCGCAGCCCTCAACCTCATTTTCTGCCAGTCCCTTAACGACTAATTCATCAATGGGAAGCCGAGTCTGTAAAGAGGGGAGCAACTTGCAGCAGTCTCAGGATAGCAAATCTCTCTCTTAGTTTTATCTTTACATTTTTTTTTTATAATGCTTTTTGATGTTGGTGTTATCAAGGTGACATTCATCCATTTAATTAAAATATTTTTTGCAAGAAACAAATTAATAAAAAAATACAAACAATCAAAAAGGGCTTATTAGTTACATAGTTAGTCTTGTTGAAAAAAGACACAAGTTAATCTAGTTCAACCACCAAAAGGGTAAAAAAATCAAAATAAATCCTACAATCCTATATACACAATTCTATACCCACAGTTGATCCAGAGGAAGGCAAAAAATCCCAGCAAAGCATGATCCAATTTTCTCCAGCAGGGGCAAAATCCTTCCTGATCCCCCAAGAGGCAATGGATCAACTTTACCTATAAGGCCCCATACACATGAGCAAATAGATTTGTTCAAATCGGTCGGACAGACCGATTTGAACAAATCTGTCTGCTGGGATGTATTGGTTTGATCGTGTACACTCGATCAAACCAAAAATCCCTGCCGGCAGACAGCGCGTTGACGTTTCGGTGACGTGGCGGTGACGTTGACGCTGCCACGTCACCGCACAAGGAAGTAAAACACTTCCGCGCATGAGTCGAATCCATTCGACGCATGTGCGAGAAGATATGTCTGCTGATTAGCGTACTAATGTCGGGTGGACGGATTCCCAGCCGACAGATTTTAAAGAAAGCTTTAAAATCTGTCGGCTGGCCAAATCCGTCTGCTCGCCCGTACACACGATCGAATCTGTCTGCTGGGACGGTCGGGTAGACCGTTTCCAGCAGATAGATTTGATCGTGTGTACGCGGCCTTAATGTTAGTATCCAGTTATATTATGTACATGAATTAAAATATAACCTGTGACACAATGAGATTTTTGTTGCAAATGCATTTTTCTAGAATAAAAATAAAAAATGATAAACAAATAAAGCATGTGACACGATGTTTTTTTGTTGAAAGTATTGGTTGGCCTAGCTCAATTTTTTTTTTTTCGTAATGTAAAAAATTGTATTGATTTTTTCACATCTACTGTATAATGCACATTAAGAATATGCAATTACCTTTGCTTAAAATAGAACTAGAGGCATTTTTTTTTGTGGATAGAGTGAGGAAAGATGACCCCTGTCAGTTTTTTTTTTGCCCTTGTTTCGTCAGATATGGTGACCCGTCAGAATTGGTAACGGAAGTGACGTTCTGTCGCCACCATCTTGCTATACCCCGCATTCCTCCATAGTAAGGATACAAAGAAAAGGAGCAAAGCAGACATGTTGTTACACCCACCGGACTTTTGCATTTCACACTTATATTTAACAGTAAAGTGAGTTTATATAGTTAAATCCAGTACTCAGAACTCCGTCTGACTGTTATGATGTTGAATTTTAAAAGCAGCGGCAAGCCTGCTCATCTCACAGGTTTGCCAATCTGACAGAAGTTGGCTGTTTTTACAATTCAACATCTAACCAGTCACACAGAGTTCGAAGCACTGTATATCACTAAATAAACTCACTTTCCTGTTAAAAATAAGTATAAAATGGAAAACTCTGCTGGGTGTAACAAGATGTCCACTTTTCCTCTTCTCAGTGTATCCTTACTATGGAGGATTGTGGGGTGTAGCAAGATAGCGTCGATGGAACGTCACTTTCATTACCAATGCTGACAGGTCACCAAATCTGACGTAACACCCTCGGTGTCCTATTGGGGAGATTTCCCTTCACTTCCTTTCCCATAGCCAACACAGGAAGCAAGAGGAAATCCCTGCAAATTAAGTGAATCCCTTGGGCTCCCCCAGGTCACCATTGGCACATTTCTGCTCTGTTACCGTTCTGGGGACAACCCAAAATGTGGGCTTTTCTTTCACATTCACTATCAATGAAAATGGTAAGACCAGGGGCGGACTGACCATTGGTGCCATCGGGCACCATGCCACTAGGGGGCCCCATCAGGGTTGTCATGCTCAATAAAACCAGGGACAGTATGTACAAATCTGTGTTTTTTTTTTACATCTGTCCCTGATTTGTCCAACACCGCCATGCTTTTGATGTTAAAATCCTGAGATTTTAGCTGCCCCACCTCTACACTGCCTCCTGGCGTGGTGGCCGGGGGCCCCATAATCTTCTATTGCCCGGGGGACCCATGAGTTGTCAGTCCGCCCCTGGGTAAGACTCCCCACTCTTTCTAAAACGTAAATAAAAAAAAAGCTTGATTTTTTGAGAATGTAGAAGGTGAAAATCTGTTATGTTCAGTTGGATGTTCAATGAATGCGGCCTGTCTTCTAGTACTAAATTATATAATCATTTAATCACTGGTTGCTAGCATACAGGTAGCTTTGCTGCTTCAGGTAAAGGGTTGTAAAGGTTCACATTTTTTAAATAACAAATGTCATACTTACCTCCACTGTGCAGCTTGTTTTGCACAGAATGGCCCCGAACAGAGTTTTCTGGGGTACCCCGGCGACTCTCTCTGTTCCTCCCCGACTCAGATAACCCCCTCTGTGAAGCTCTCTCCCAAGGGGGTTACCATGCGGGTGCGCTCCCGAGTCCTGTATTCGACATCCATAGCCGACGAGTACAGGACTCTGCCCCGCCCCCGGCGTTATTGGATCTGATTGACAGCAGCGCGAGCCAATGGCTGTGCTGCTATCAATCTATCCAATGAAGCCTGTGCAAAGGAAGAGCGCGTTCGCGACGCGGAACTATCTAGGGCTCAGGTAAGTAAAACGGGGGGGGGGCAGTATCTTTTGATATGTTAAGGTCCAGATGCAGAGAAAAAAATGTAACAGCTTCAAACCACCGATCAAAGACGTTTTTCCAGCGGGTCCGTTCAGCAGGAGCCAATATATAATGATTGACTTATGTTGAACCGGGAGGGCAACACACAGATCAACAATCAACCCTAGTGGAAATGGGCGATTTTCAATTGCTGTCTGTCCTAATTTAACAAGCCGGACAATGTTTGTTCCGTTTTGGAGGCAGCATAACAAAGCATACATTTTTAAAATAAAAATAGCAAACCTGTCATACTTACCTGCTCTGTGCAATGGTTTTGCACAGAGCAACCCAGATCCTCTTCTTCTGGGGTCCTCTGCTGGTGCTCCAGGTTTCTCCTCTTTGACAGCTTTCCATGGGGGCTTGCTCCTACCCTGCATCTACCCCCACCCCCCCACCACCGCTCGCTCAGCATGCCATTTGATGGACAACAACAGCTCTTGTCCACAGTGCTGGATCGGATCAAGCTTAGGTAAGAATAAGGGGGGGCTGGGGGGAGCACAGAAGCTTTTTCACCTTAATGCAGTGGTTCTCAACCTTGCTAGTGCCGTGACCCCTTGATAAAATTTCCCAAGATGTTGTGACCCCTAACATTAAAATTTTCGTAGCATGAGTTGTCAGCACCCAAGGCAAGACAAGTAATTTGAGCCCCTAACCCACGGACATTTAGCGCTCCCTGAGTCCCTTCCACACATACAGTATTAAAACCACTTATGGTACATTTTATGATGTACCACTCTCTTTTTTCTCCTTTCTTTCCCTTCTACCTCTCTCTATCGGCTGCGAAAAGGCTGGGAAAGCGGTGCAGGCTTCAGGAACAGCCCACGATTCGGTGACCCCTGGAAAATTGTCATTCGACCCCCAAGGGGGTCCCGACCCCCAGGTTGAGAACCACTGCCTTAATGCATAAAGGTGAAAATCCTTACGGCTTAAGTACCACTTAAAAAAAAAATATAAAGTATTAGAAACTTACCACAGTGTTACCAGAAGATGTTCTGTAGGTGACACAGCCCCCCTGTAATTTCTATCCCACAGTTGAAGATCGAGTGACAGACTTTCTAGAAGATCAAAGCTATCAAGGAAGGGAAATAATTAATGATAACGATTGATCAGTATGAATCATGCACACACAACGCACTGCATGACATGCCATATGAAATTACTTTAATATGGATTACTATCCAAATACATTACAAACATCATCTTACCTTTTAGGAGACATGCGGATATATTCATGAAACTCATCTTGATGTGACTGCAGATCGTGGTGCAAGGTCCAAAACGGATCCTTCTGTTCTCTCTCTATGAAAAGTGGATGGAACCAATAGGATGGCGATACTTATTACCACCATTATGCTTGTCAGAGGTGACATTGCTGCCAACAACAGTAATGCCGCGTACACACGGTCGGAATTTCACGGAAAATCCGACCGTGTGTAGGCTCCATCTGACATTTGCTGTCGGAATTTCCAACAACAAAAATTAAAGAGCTGGTTCTCAAATTTTCCGGCAACAAAACTTGTTGTCGGATATTCCAAACGTGTGTACACATTTCCGACGCACAAAATTCCACGGTTTTGTTGTCGGAAAGGCCGATCGTCTGTACGCGGCATAATTCTGCATTGGGAATGCAAACAGTTAAAGACTCCAAGATGTAGGAAGTCACCATACACAAAATGTCCCTTGACGTTTTCCATGAAGATTATTAAGAATGTCGAAAAATAAAAAAACGCAACCCAACGCAAAATGACAAGCATGTGCCATCAAGAAACCTGCGTTTATGTGAGCTCTGATGGAAAGAGTGCAGTGTGAATGGATCCTTAGAGTGCTTCGATTTGCACCAAGGGAGGTATTGTCTTGCACCTGTAGTCAGAGGCGGACTGACCGTTGAGACACCAGGGCACTGCCCGAGGGCCCCATGCCACTAGGGGGCCCATCAGGGTTGCCAGGCTCAGTAAAACCAGGGACAGTATGTAAAAATCTGTGTTTTTTTTTTACATCTGTCCCTGATATGTCCGAAACCGACATGCTTTTGATGTGAAAATCCCGAGATTTTAGCTGCCCCGCCTCTGTACTGCCTCCTGGCATGGTGGTCATCTGTAAGCCCAGGGGCCCCATAATCTTCTATTGCCCGGGGGCCCCATGAGTTGTCAGTCCGCCCTTGCCTGTAGGTACAGGTGGCATGGCACCAAGCTTCACTTTACTGGTACAGTTGTTTAGACTCAGCTTTTGGAGGCCAATCGCCAAATGTCAAAAGCACCTGGCCAATCACTGAGATATCTCCATCATACAGCAGACTGGAAATGGATCTTGTTTTCTAGGTGCTGAAGCAAACAGTAGAAGGAAAAATGGCTGACAAGGAAACATACATTCACCGGCCACTTTATACCTTGCTAGTACACCTTGCTAGTACCGGGTTTGACCCCCTTTTCGCTTCAGAATTACCTCAATTCTTTGTGACATAGATTCAATAAGGAAGAGAAGGGGCAACAATTTGGGACTTTGTATGAGGTCATGACCATGGAAACCATGTACCTCCATCCCTAACTAGTAGAAAATAAATAATAAAATAGATTCCAAGAGTTGGAAACATTCCTCAGAGATTTTGCTCCATAGTGACATGATAACATCACACAGTTGCTGCAGATTTGTCGGCTTCCACCACACCCCAAAGGTGCTCTATTGGATGAGATGTGGGGAGTGTGGAAACCATTGGAGTACAGAGACCTCATTGTCCAGTGGTGAGATGATTGGAGCTTTGTGACATGGTGACATTATCCTGCTGGAAGGAGCCATCAGAAGATGGGGACACTGTAGTCATAAAGGAATGGACATGGTCAGCAACAATACTCAGGTAGGCCGTGGCATTTAAACGATGCTCAATTTGTACTAAAGGGACGAAAGTGTGCCAAGAAAATATCCCCCACACCATTACACCACCAGCCTGAACCGGTGATACAAGACAGGATGGATCCGTACTTTCATGTTTTTTATGCCATATTCTGACCCGACCATCTGAATGTTGCAACTGAAATCGAGACTCATCAGACCAGGCAACGTTTTTCCAATCTTCTATTGTCCAATTTTGGTGATCCTGTGCAAATTGTAGCCTCAGTTTCCTGTTCTTAGCTGACAGGAGTGGCATCCAGCGTGATCTTCTGCTGTAGCCCATCTGCTTCAAGGTTCAATGTGTTGTGCAATCAGAGATGGTATTATGTATACCTTGGTGGTAACAAGTGGTTATTTGAGTTACTGTTGCCTTTCTGTCATCTGGAACCAGTCTGCCCATTCTCCTCTGACCTCAACAAGGCATGTTCCTCCACACAACGCCCGCTCACTGGATATTTTCTCTTTTTCAGACCAATCTCTGTAAACCTGAGAGATGGCGGTGTGTGAAAATCCCAGTAGATCAGAAGTTTTTTAAATACTCAGACGAGCCCGTCTGGCACCAACAACCATGCCACGTTCAAAGTCAATTCAGCAAGTAATCTTTATATGCCTAAACCCTGGCATGTGATTGGCTGAATAGAAATTTGTATTACCAAGCAATTAAACAGATGTACTTAATTAAATGGCTGGTGAGTGTAAGTTCCCAGCATAGCAATTTCTTCATAAAAACATTCACATTAATTAATGCAATGTATCCACAATTTAGTACAACGTTTCCGAGTCATGGTGGGTTGCTTCATCAAAACATGACATGCCAAATTGCCTTGATGAAGGAACCACCTGTAATTCCAAAACCTTGTGACCGCAACACAAAAATAAATGCCACATACTTTTAATAATAAAATTGGTGCGCTGGCAATTTATATTGGTTACAACTCATAAGGTTCTCATTTACAGTACCCAGGTCATGGTTTAAAAATAATAAGTTGCAATTAGGGATGAGCCGAACACCCCCCCCCCCCCATTTCAGTTCGCACCAGAACCTGCGAACGGACCGAAAGTTTGCGCGAACTTCAGAACCCCATTAAAGTCTGAGGGACTCGAACGTTCGGTGAGCAATGATTTTTCATGAGCACCGATTTTAATGATGCTTAAAGTGAAGAAAGTGTAATATTCCTTTCAATATTGTACCTGCTGAGTGTCTATAGTATGTCTGTGAAGTGGCACGTGTTTCCCGTGTTTTGAACTGTCCCTGCACAAAATGACATTTGTATAGGAGAAAAGTCATTTAAAACTGCTTGCAACTTTAATGTAATGCCTGGTCCTGTGCAAAGGACACTAAAAAAACAAATACTGTATGTTCCTGCCTGTATTTTTATGAGAACACCAGCAATTGTATTTAGGTAAGCTTTAGGTGCACACTGTGCAAAGGAAACAGTACACTAAGTGAAAATACTGCAGCTAGCACAATCACCTGCCTGCCTGTTGGTATATTATGAAGAGAATAACAGGAACGGATCTAGCTAAACTAAATACAGTGTATAAATATATATACAACACCTGGGATGCATATATATCCTCTACACACTGTCACTGCAGCTAACTGACTCGCCTGCCTGCTCTATCTAACTCAAAATAAATGACACTGTCTCTCTCTCTTTCTCTCCGCCGCAACACACTACACAAGGCTGCCACGCAGGCGGCCTTATATAGTGTGGGGCATGTACAAAACCCCCTGAGGCATAATTGTCCAAAGCCACCCTGGCTTTGGCCAATTATAACTCTCTGTTATTTCTGCGCTGTTATTGGCCAAAGCATGCGGGTCATAGTGCATGCTTGGCCAATCATCAGCCAGCAATGCACTGCGATACCGCAGTGAATTATGGGGTGTGACGCTCCAAATTTATTGCGAACAGCCCATAATGTTCGAAATTCGGCGAATGGTCGAACAGCCAATTTTCGAGTCGCACATGGGTTTGACTCAAACTCAAAGCTCATCCCTAGTTGCAGTTAACTGTGTTTGTTCAATAATACTGAAGAAGAAGAAGAAGATAAAAAGAACTATAAAAAACAAAACTCAGAAGTATTTTTTAACAAACATGGCACCCCTGAGTCCCTCAAGCCCCACAATACAATGAGACAGAAAATTGTACATTCTATAGACCCAACACCCAAACACTGTAGTGAGGAATGCAAAGACCTCCACACTGGGGAGAGGAAACAATCTCTCAACCAACGAGTGGCCCAACACAGGAGGGAAATTTTCAGTTTCAGCACCAGAATTTCCATGTCAGTGCACGACTCAAAATTACCCTATTAGATTGCAAGCTCTTATAAGCAGGGCCCTCTTGATCCTCTTGTATTTTATTGTATTGTAACTAGGGTTGTCCCGATACCGATACTAGTATCGGTATCGGGACCAATGCCGAGTATTTGCGGGAGTACTTGTACTCCCGCAAATACCCCCGATACCAAAATAGAATACTTCCCCCCCATATTGCAGCATGTCCTGTCCCTCATACCTGTAGATATGATGCCGCCGCCGCTGCCGCATACCGCCATTAATCCCCCTGCATTATAGCGTAGCGCGCATTACAAGATTTCGTTTTGAATACTTGTAATGCCCGCGCCGCCATGGGGGAGTGTCTATGCACGAATCCACGTATAGACACTCCCCCTTCCTCGGGATTGGACGGATCCCTCCAATCCCGAGAAGGGGAGTGTCTATACGTGGCGGCGCGGGCATTACAAGTATTCAGAACAAAAGCTTGTAATGTGCGCTACGCTATAATGCAGAGGGATTAACGGCGGTATGCGGCAGCGGCGGCGGCATCATATCTTCATATCTACAGGTGTGGGGGGACATACATGGCTGCAATATGTGGGGGGGACATACATGGCTGCAATATGTGGGGGGGGGGACATGCATGGCTGCAATATGTGGGGGGGACATACATGGCTGCAATATGTGGGGGGGGGGACATACATGGCTGCAATATGTGGGGGGGGGGACATACATGGCTGCAATATGTGGGGGGGGGACATACATGACTGCAATGTGTGGGGGGGGACATACATGGCTGCAATATGTGGGGGGGGGACATACATGGCTGCAATATGTGGGGGGGGGACATACATGGCTGCAATATGTGGGGGGGGGGACATACATGGCTGCAATATGTGGGGGGGGGGGACATACATGGCTGCAATATGTGGGGGGGGGACACATACATGGCTGCAATATGTGGGGGGGCATACATGGCTGCAATATGTGGGGGGACATGGCTGCATTTGGGGACACATTTAAAAAAAGTATCGGTATTCGGTATCGGCGACTACTTGAAAAAAAGTATCGGTACTTGTACTCGGTCCTAAAAAAGTGGTATCAGGACAACCCTAATTGTAACTGTATTGTCCCTCTTTATACTGTAAAATAACTATTGGTAGTACTATATACAGTAAATCCTGTATAACAATAATAATAATAAAGAAATCAACTGCATATATTTATACTGCAAAATATAAAGTCACTCCCATTCAAATTCATTTTACACATGGACACAGACAAACAAACAGCTATTTCTTCTGAATAACAAAAGGTAGGAATCTGCAAATGTTTGCAATCTACATACATCACCTAAGCCAGTGATGGCGAACCTCGGCACCCCAGATGTTTTGGTACTACATTTCCCAAGATGCTGAAACATACTGCAGTGTAGCTGAGCATCATGGGAAATGTAGTTCCAAAACATCTGGGGGTGCCAAGGTCCGCCATGACCGATCTAGGAGGTAATGTATTTTTCTTAACAATTAAACTATTAATAAAATGTGTTTTTATTGACATATTTACTTTTTTAGCGCTAAAAATAACGCCTGAAATACTCCCGCCCCAGCATTCGCAATGGCTTTCACACTGAAGCGGTGCGCTGGCTGGAGAAAAAAAAATCTCCTGCAAGCAGCATCTTTGGTGCGGTGAAAGGAGCGGTGTGTATACCGCTACTTACCACCGAAAACAATGGGACACCGCGGTAATACCGCTGGCTATGCGCCTTTGCAGAGGCGCATTGCGGGCGGTATTGACCCTTTTTCGGCCACTAGTGGGGGTTAATACCACACTGCTAGCGGCCGAATACCGCTGCAATTCCGACGATATAGTGCCGCTATTTTTAGCTTTATTTCATACCACCACCTCACATACTGCCCCAGTGTGAAAGGGGCCTTACCCTAATAGTTAAGGCTGAGTGTTTTTTTTTGTGTGTTGCAGTCTGTCACCTTGTGACCTGCTATAAGACCTATTTCACACTGGGGCGTTTTTCAGGTGCTTTAGCATTAAAAAACGTGCCTGTAACGCGCTGAAAAAAAGCTGCATCTGCAATCCCAATGTGAAAGCCTGAGTGCTTTCACACTAAGGCCCCTTTACACTGACATGTTTTTCAGGCGGTTCAACGCTAAAAATAGCGTTGCTATACCACCTGAAAAAATCGTGCCCTGCAGGCTTCAATGTAAAAGCCAGAAGGCTTTCACACTGAAGCAGTGTGCTAGCAGGACCGCTCCAAAAGTCCTGCTAGCCGCATCTTTGGAGCGTTATAGGAGCGGGGTGATTACCGCTCCTTCCCACTGAATTCAATGGGAAACCGCGGTAATACCGCCCGCAATGCGCCTCTACAGGGGCTCATTGCGGACAGTATTAACCCTTTTTCGGGCGCTAGCGGGGGTTAAAACCGCACCGCTAGCAGCCGAATATCTCGGTAAATACGACTGTATATCAGCGCTAAAAATTGTGCCGATATACCGTCACCGCACCTCCACGCCTGAAAAACGCCGAAGTGTGAAAGGGGTCTTAGCGTTAAAAAAAAACGGCTGTAAATTGCCTGAAAGAAGCTACATCTGCAATTCCAAAGTAAAAGACCGAGTGCTTTCACACTGAGGCGCTGCGCTGGCAGGGTGTTAACATTTTTTGTTGAATACACCACTCCTAAAGCCCCCTTCCCATTGAGGGAGCTTTTTTTAACGCCAAAGCGCCTGAAAAATGCCCCAGTGTGAAAGGAGTCTTAGCGGAGCTTTACCAGCGTTTTTCGGGCGCTGGCAGTGTGAAAGGGCTCTGAAAGCGCTCAGGCTTTCACATTGGGATTGCAGATGAGGCTTCTTTCAGGCGCTTTACAGGCTTTTTCTTTTTACGCCAAAGCGCCTGAAAAACGCCCAGTTTGAGCACTGGGGGGAGAGGGGACAGAGGAAATGCTTTCTCCTGCCTGCAGCAGACTTATGACATCATTGCAGTCTAGGCAAAGTCATTGACTGGAGCTAAAAGGATTCTTAATGATAAAAAGTGTTGCTTTTCTAAAAAATGATACTGATGACATATAGTACATTATATTGTAACATGTATGAAATACATTTATACCGACTTTTTTAAAGTATAACTAAAAGGTAAAACTTTATTTCCTGACGGACTCCATGGCATCCTACGTGTGGGTTAATCCCGCCTCTCATACCTCATAGGACCCTTCTCCCATAAATCTTTGCTCCTAGCCATAGCCAGTGTTCCTTTTTTGTCCTCCTCCTAGGACCTATGTAATCTTACCTTACGAAGATGTATCTTGATCAAAGTCCTGGTGGATGCACGTGTTGTTGGCGGTTTCTGGAGTCCAGCATTCTCGGCTATTAGCGGGATGGACAAGGGCAGCAATGGTGGTGCCATGAAGAGCTTTCTATCCAGCCATTGGCAAGCAAAGCAGCACCTTGGCCAAACGTCCTAGCTATTAGCAGGAGGCCCTTCTTTGCCCAGGTCGTGCAGCGGGAGCGGTTGTGCTCTTTTCCCAGGCGTGGTCAAGAAATCGTTTTGGGTGGTAATGTATGTTTTAAAGTTTTCCTTTTGGCAGCCTTGTTTATGTTGTCCGTCTGGTAAACTCTCAGGCTAGCTGGGGCTATGGCCGCTGGAATGCATCTGCGTTCCAGTCTCACGGCGTCCCGCCGTTCTGCGCATGCGCGAGTCTCGTTCGGAAACGAGGCTTGGTTGCGCATGCGCGGTCCGGTCTAGTTCGCCGTGATCGCGCAGGCGCGTGAGGTCGGCGGGAGTCACGCAGTTCACGGCGCAGGCGCACGGCGTGCGCAACGAACGCGGTGACGTCATCGCTGAGCGGCAGTGTTTAAAAATCTGTCAGCTCACTTTGTATTGGCAGATCCTATTGCACAGATCACCAGACAGCCTAGCGTGGTTCTGGAGGTATGAGGTCCTTTTATTTTATTTTCACTTGAAATGCATTCTAGTGTTTTCCTGTGTTATATTTGGCTCTCTCTTATTTGATTTTTGCAGTACTGTTTACCTCTGCCATGGATCTGTCACCGCCCCCCTGTGGCCAACCCTTACGCTGCAGGTAGGGTGAATGATTTTCATCTGCCTGTTTGTATGGGTTTTTTTGTGCTTAGGGCACATTAACCCCTTCTTTCTTTCCCTCAGCCCTTCTAGGTCAGAGCTTCAAACGTCAGTACGCGAAGATTATGTGATTACTACACCACAATATTCACATTCAAAATCAAGTTCTAGACGTTCTAGATCTCCCTCTAGACATCATAGAGAGGGGTCCAGGTCCACGTCTGGACACCATTCCCACCGCCATTCCAGTCACTCTGGTAGAAGATCTTGCTGGGGGTGTAGAACCCAAGTCCCGGATGATAAATCCCTCTGTGATAAATGTTTTTCCCGGGCTGCAAAGGAAAGAGGTGGTGCAGACCAGCAAGTGGAAGCCCTAGTCAGGAGAGTGGTCCAGGAATCCATGAGTGTCTCTGATTCCAGCCGTGCAGTTGTTCCACCTGTGGATCCGGCACCAGTTTTTCTGCATGATAACTCTGAGGCTCCAGGCCCATCTCAGTTGATCCACCCCCCAAGTGAGGCATCGGATAGTGAAGCAGAAAGTGCTATCGATACAGTTGGTTTCGATTTTTCTCTCGTCCCAAATCTGGTTAAAGCAGTCAAAGATGCCTTAAAATGGGAAGAGACGGTTGAATGGTAGCCTTAATCAGAACCAAGGGTATTCGTTTGCATCATTACCTGGACGACCTGCTGTTACTTTCACAGAACAGGGAACAACTATTGGTACATCGGGCCCAAGTTATCCTCATTCTGACCAAGTTCGGTTGGCTTCTAAACACAGAAAAAAGTCACCTGGAACCAACTCAATCTCTAGTTTTTCTCGGTGCCCAATTCAACACAGCCCAGAATTCCATCTCCTTACCTCTGGAGAAAATCCCAGTTGTTCGGGACAGAGTTCGCCTTGCCTTGGAGTCTCCTTTTCTCAAAGTCTCGCAATGTCTCAAAATAATAGGCACCATGGTTTCTACGATTCCCATGGTGAGGTGGGCACAATGGAGGATGCGGCCTTTTCAGAAAGGTTTTCTCCTACAATGGGATCCGAGTTCTCGGGATCACCTGATACGGGTAACCCCCTCCATGCGGGAAAGTCTGCTCTGGTGGCTTCTTCGAAAGAACCTTCTCAACTGACACACGTTAGCCCCCACCTCCTGGATCACAATTACGTCGGACGCCAGCAACAGTGGCTGGGGGGCTCTCTGCATGAAGGAAGTGGCTCAAGGGAAATGGGATTTTCCATCCCGGAAAATAGTATCCAATGTCCTAGAACTCCGTGCAGCCTTTTGCTCTCTTCAAGCTTTTCTCCATCTAATAAAGGGGTCCTCGGTCCTTCTGAGGATGGACAATACGACAGCAGTGTCGTATATCAAGAGACAGGGAGGCACTCGCAGTCTCGCCTTATTGAGGGAAGTAGAGCCGATCATGTCCTGGGCACAGACTCATCTGTTAGACTTGACAGCCGTATATCTTCCCGGAGCACAGAATCTGCAGGCAGATTTCCTCTCAAGGAACGCCCTCGACAACAACGAGTGGTCTCTTCACAACGAAGTGTTCAGTTGGATTCTGTCCCTGGGGTTTGCACCGGAAGTAGACCTATTTGCATCCCCGTCCAACTTCAAAATAGAGAAGTTTTACACGAGAGGTCGCTGTCCCCAAGCCTTCGGGGTGGACGCTCTAACAGATCGATGGAGGTTTCGCAAGGCCTACGCCTTTCCCCCAGCTCCGGTCATCCTTCGCTTTCTGTCAAGACTCAGGTGGGAGGATGCCGAGGTAGTGGCGATTATCCCGTATTGGCCCAACAGACCGTGGTTTCCGCTGCTGTTTCAACTGAGCTTCCGGGAACCAGTTCCGCTTCCAATCAGACCAGATCTCCTGTTGCAAGGAATGATTCCTCACCCATGTCCAACCCATCTGCATCTGATGGTCTGGTTTTTGAGAGGGGAAGGCTGGAAGCACTAGGATGTCCGAACGATGTCATCCCTACCTTGATGAATGCTAGAAGGTCAAGCACCAATAAAATCTATCAAAGAATATGGGCGAAGTTCTCTGAGTACTCTTCCTCCATGGACTGTTCTCCGAAAGATCCAAGAATTCAAGAAGTTCTAGGCTTTCTCCAGACGGGTCTTGATTTACCTCTGTCAGTTAGCTCATTAAGGGTTCAGGTCTCGGCTATCTCGGCCTTCACAGGCATATCCTGGGCTAGACATCCCCTCGTCAGGCAATTTTTTAAAGGTGCAATGAGATTAAGACCTCAAAGAAAACCGAGGTTCTCAAAATGGGATCTTCCCTTAGTTTTGAATTTCTTCTCAGAAAGACGTCTCACAGATCAGTTGTCAATCAAGGATCTATCCCTCAAAACGGTCTTCCTCGTAGCCATAACATCGGCTAAGAGGGTCTCCGAGATTGGTGCTCTGGGTTCCAAAGAACCATTCCTTACTTTCTTCCCGGACCGTGTAGTATTGATCCCTATGCTTGGTTCCAATCCAAAGGTCTCATCTGTGTTTCATGATAATCAAGAAATTGTCCTCCCTACCTTCCGGTCCTCTGAGAACTCTGATATTCATCCTTTGGATGTCGGGAAGGTCATTAAACAATATCTGGAAGCTACAGCATCCTTTCGTCAGTCCGACCATCTTTTTGTATGTTTTCATGGAAAGAATAGAGGAATGCGTGCTTCCTCCAGAACTATTGCAGCTTGGATTGTCCAAGCCATCCAAAGGGCTTATAAGGCAAAAGGGTTGGCTCCTCCTAAAGCGGTAACTGCCCATTCGACTCGGAGCTTGTCTACTTCATGGGCGGCTGCCCGGCATGTTTCTCCGGAAGTTATTTGCAAAGCGGCCTCTTGGTCATCGCTAAACACTTTCATGACGCATTATTGTGTTGAACCGGCTTCTTTATCGTCGGTTAATTTTGGTTTACATGTTTTGTCTGTTGACGATGTCAATTAAAATCTTTCTGTTTATCCAGCAATTACCCACCCGGGTGTGTTCGGCTATTCATTTCCCACATGTAGGCTTCCATGGAGTCCGTCAGGAAAAGGGAAAATTTATATCAAATACTTACCATAATTTTCCTTTCCTGATGGACTCCATGGCAGCAGGAGTTCCCTCCCTTGCTGGAGTAGGCTATATTACGGAACACTGGCTATGGCTAGGAGCAAAGATTTATGGGAGTAGGGTCCTATGAGGTATGAGAGGCGGGATTAACCCACACGTAGGCTGCCATGGAGTCCATCAGGAAAGGAAAATTACGGTAAGTATTTGATATAAATTTTCCCTTTTTTAGTTTCAGAAAGAGTGGAGAGGGACTACAACACCTGTCAGGTCATTATAGCTGTATGTCCCCCCATTGGGGGGGGGGGTAATCTATTTGTGTTGTTATAATCAAAAGTAATAGTGACAGAGAAGCCCAAATTTTTGGTTGTCCCCAGAACTGGAATAGAGGGAAAATCTTCCAACAGGAACACTAGCTCAACTAGATCACCAAGGATTCCCTCACTTTGGAGGGATTTCCTCTCACTTCCTGTTTTGGCTATGGGACAGGAAGTGAAGGGAAATCTCCCCAATGGGACACAGATGAAAAAAGAAAAAAATCCCATAATTATTAAACAATGCTTATAAACGCAGTCTTACCCATGGGCCTCGATGCGAATGACCATAGTGAGCAGAGACATTCTGATGTTCTTAATCTAGCTCCTTTGCTGACCAGAATGCAGTGAATGACTTGCATAGCGCTACAGAGGCAAACTGAATGCCTCAAGCTGCAGTCATTGGGCCAATTTGGACAAATCCAATTAACCTATCAGCATGTCTTTGGTGTTATAACCTTCCCTTACTCGATCCAACGTGAAAAAAAGTTTTGCATATAGTTCTACTTTAAGCTGCTGAAGCCATGAAGCTAAGAGCAGAATGTCAACCCCCAAAGTTTGCACTTTAAAAAATAAATACAAAAAATCAGTATTGGCATCTCTTATATATCTATAATTTTTTTACAAATTCTTCCCAATTTATTTTTATTTTTATGTATAATTTTATATGTTATAGAGGTGTTGGACATGTGTAATCGAAGATTTCAAAACCCCCTTTTTTTCTAAAGATGTTGGCTCTGGGACTGGGTTGCACCTTTATGCAATTAGAAGAAACCCTAAGGCCGCATACACACGATCAGACATGTCCGATGAAACTTGTCCGACGGACCGTTTTCATCGGACCAGGCTGAAGTGGTCTGTTGGTCTGATGTGCGTACACACCATCGGACCAAAATCCCCTCGGACCAGAACGCGGTGACGTAGAACACAACGACGTGATGAAAAAACGAAGTTCAATGCTTCCAAGCATGCGTCGACTTGATTCTGAGCATGCGCGGGTTTTTGGTCCGATGATTTTGTGTACAAACCATCGAACCTGTCCGACGGACAGGTTTCCAGTGGACATGTTTTTAAGCATGTTTTGAAACTTTGGTCCGCTGGAAAACGGTCTGTTAGGCTGTACACACGATCAAACATGTCTGCTGAAACTGGTCTGCGGACCAGTTTCAGCGGACATGTTCGATCGTGTGTACGCGGCCTTAGAGGTGGCCATCTATAAACCCTTGGATGCCGAGCTTGCCATGCTCCACACCAGGGAGAGCCTCTCTGTCCGTGACCTGTCGCATTCATGGTGCGACACATAACAGGTTTTTTCTTCTATAGGGGCATTTTGTATACCATTATGTCATAAAGTGCTGAACCCAGTTCCATAGTCATTTAATTTAATAAAGTAAATATTATGTATTTTATTTATTAATTTATATATATATATATATATATATATATATATATATATATATATATTATTTATGTCAAGAATTTTTAAACATAGTTGTATGTAGTTGTATGTAATGTCTCTTCCGTGTTCCCTTGTTATACCAGGCAATTGGTATATTTAAGTGATGCGGAGTTGTAATGACCTCTTCTGGGGGTAGGCGTATGAACGTCCGGCCTGGTGGTTCTTCTCCTAAGCTTCCCCTGGAGACAGTGGTGCGCTGATCTTGACGGCGCTTCCAAACGGGAAGTGTTGCGTTTGCGCGCACTCCCCGAAACGAGGCCTGGTTCAATTGTTTTCCTATATGAGGGGATGACGCAGTACGGCGCCCGTGCCCTGAGACGGTGTGACCTATCACGAAACGCGTAGGGTGGAATGAGCAGGGTGCTGACGTCATCACCCTTATCTGCTCGATCTCCACACAGACGGGTTTGCCTGTTTGCGTCCGGCCGGGGCAACAGGCTTAAGGCTGGTCTTTGTTTCACAGAATGTGAAGTCCATCCGATGTTCTACTACACCACGGACACAGCTGATATTAGTGACCTGTTGACTATCATTATATGCTGGATTAGGTGCAATGGACCATTGGTTCTGGTAAACAGCCTACTTATCATTTGGTGGTGCATTTCACTTTGGCTTCAGACCATATCACGAGAGTGACAGCCATTTGGATTTCACACGGGTGTTTCTTATAACACACACTTAGATGGACTTTTTTATTCATTATATTGGACTTTATTTTCTATGGTCACGTCATTGTTGACCCTTATGAGAAATGTATAGTGTTTTACAATTCTGTTTGTTTTCACTTGGGTTTATATATAAATTTTGCACTTATGCTAAGCTGTATTAAGGTTCTTTCAAAAGGATTTTTTTCAGTATGTGCATATGATATATTTGCTTTGTGGCAGTATTCTTATTAAAGTGGTTGAAAACCCACTTTTTTGACTTTTACCTACAGGTAAGCCTATAATAAGGCTTACCTGTAGGTAAGGAGAATATCTCCCAAACCTGCACGGTTTAGGAGATATTCCCCTCGCAATGCGACGCTGATTGCAGCGGCGCATGCGCAGGGGGACTCCGCGGCGAAAGAACCGGCCACCGCCAGACGCTGGCCGGATTTAAATCTCCCGCGCGCATCGCCGCTCCAGCCAATCACAGCGCTGGAGCGGCGATACCCGGAAGACACGCCGAGTCAAGATGAGATCTTGCTCGGTGTGGACCAGGTAAGTTCCCTACACCTCGTTCCGAGGTAAGTATTTCATAATGAGCTAATATGCGGTGCATATTAGCTCATTATGACTTTGCCTTGCAGGAGAAAAAAAATAAAAAAATGTTGATGCGGGCTTACAACCGCTTTAAGTGTTGTCACAAGTGTTTTAGGATTTAGCGCAACTACATATCTTTTCCAATTTTGTTCACTGTTAGTTTGCAGGTTAGTTGCTGCTCATCATAACAGCTTTAGGCTATTTTTTACATTTAATTAGTCTACTTTTCCTAGCGCAGTTGTTTTCCAATTTTCCATATAACTATGTGCTCAGGTATTAGGACATTTATATTGGCTCTTTGTATAACTTTTTAAACCTTAGTCTAAAGCAGGGGTAGGCAACCTTTCAGAGGTTGAAATCAACCTGGACAACATGGAGGAAATCAAAGACCCCCAGGTAAGCGGGGAGGGGGACGCCCTTTAAAAAACTAAAATAAAAATAACCATAAAGCCCCAAATAAAAACACAGCATAGCGTCCCGTTCCCTCCCCCACCCACAGTAGTGTCCTCTGCTAACCTTTACATCAGTAGTGTGTTCTTCCTCTGCATACTAGTGTCCTGCCCCACCCATAGAAGTGTCTTTTGCCCCCTTCACCTTATTCTCCCCTCACCGTAGTGTTCTGTGACCACCATAGCAGTGCCCTCTCCCCCCCCTTCACATCACCCCCACTGTAGCATCCTCTCCCCCCCCCATCACAGTGTTTTGTGCCCCCCCAAAGCAGTGTCCCCCCTGTAGTGTCGTCTTCCCCTCTTTAAACCCCCCCGATGTAATGTCCTCTGTCCCCCCCTGTGTCCTGTGCCCCCCTAAAGCAGTTTTCTCTGCGCTCTCTACACATCACCCCCCGCCCCCTCACTGTAGTATTCTCTGCCAGTCCCTCCCCCTATAGCAGTGTCCTGTGCCCCCCAAAACAGTGTCTTCTTACATCACCCCCCCCCCCCCCCCAACTGTGGTGTCCTCTTCCCCTCTGTTCCCTTCACAACACATTCACCCCACTGTAGTGCCCCCCACCTTCCCACAGCAGTGTCCTGTGCCCTCTGCCCCCCTTCACATCACCCCTCCCCATAGTGTTCAGTGCCCTCCCTAAACCAGTGTCATCTGTCCTGAATCACAAGATCGCCAGATTTACAGTATATGCTCATGTCCCAGGTACTCCTAACAATGTCTGTGATGTCTATAGGTTCACAGATGTCCCCAGACCAAATACCTGCTGCTGGATACAGCTGTGATCTCAGGGAAGGAAAGTTCTAGAAGAACTTGCTCCTGCTCATCCACAAAGTAGACCCCGGTCCAGTTAACGGCGACAATCACATCATTCTTCGGTAGACTCGGTCCTGTGCAGACAAAGCAAAGAGATTGTGTATCTACAATCTGTAAAAACAGCAAACTATAATAAGGGCTGAAAAATACATCTAAGTGTCAAACTCCCATTGACCACCAATTAGGGTTGTCCCGATACCACTTTTTTAGGACCGAGTACAAGTACCGATACTTTTTTTCAAGTAGTCGCCGATACCGAATACCGATACTTTTTTTTAAATGTGTCCCCAAATGCAGCCATGTCCCCCATATATGCAGCCATGTCCCCCCAGCCATGTCCCCCACATAGGCAGCCATGTCCCTCCAGCCATGTCCCCCACATATGCAGCCATGTCCCTCCAGCCATGTCCCCCGCATATGCAGCCATGTCCCTCCAGCCATGTCCCTCACATATGCAGCCATGTCCCTCTAGCCATGTCCCTCACATATGCAGCCATGTCCCTCTAGCCATGTCCCTCACATATGCAGCCATGTCCCTCTAGCCATGTCCCCCACATATGCAGCCATGTCCCTCTAGCCATGTCCCCCACATATGCAGCCATGTCCCTCTAGCCATGTCCCTCGCATATGCAGCCATGTCCCTCTAGCCATGTCCCTCCAGCCATTTCCCCCATACCTTTGCCGCCGAAAGCCGCCGCCGCATGGAGAAAATCACAGCATTCATTTGAATAGCTGTTTTGCCCGCGTGTATAGACACTCCCCCTTGCTCGGGATTGGACAGATCACGATCACCCATCCAATCCTGAGCAAGGGGGAGTGTCTATATGCAGCGGGAAAACTACAGCTATTCAAATGAAAGCGGTGATGTTCCCGCACGCTGTTTAACCCATGCGGTGGCTTTCGATGCGGCGGCGCGATGCAGCGGCGTGATGCGGCGGCTTTCGAAGCGGCAACGCGATGTAGCGGCGGGGGGGGGGGAATATTCTATTTAGGTATCGGGGGTATTTGCGGGAGTACAAGTACTCCCGCAAATACTCGGTATCGGACCCTACCACCAATATAAAGGGGCCATTAAAGTGGAACTTCACCCTCCTAATCAAAATTTTTGACTATTTTTAATCATCATGCTGCTAGCATTAGTAAATACATAGGAAAGTATATCACATTTACTTGTTTTCTACTTTTTTTTAAATTTATTCAGTTACTTCCAGGTTTCCAGGCCTAGGCAAATGATGTCATACATCCCAGGAGTCTTCAGGAAGGAAGAAGGAAGAATCATCTCTTTATACCTTTCTTTTAAACTGGTTTATACTTGGACATTCCTTGAGCTCCACATTGAAACTGTTCCACGGTTTCACTCCACAAATGGAAATACAAAAACTTTTCCTACTTGTCCGCAGTCAAAATATTGAAATCCAATGTTTTCCTTGG
This sequence comes from Rana kukunoris, assembly GCA_029574335.1. Lineage (NCBI taxonomy): Eukaryota > Metazoa > Chordata > Amphibia > Anura > Ranidae > Rana > Rana kukunoris. Next base: position 27,925,626 of record CM056050.1, read on the forward strand.
TTTATAGCCCCTCCCCTTCCTTTCAATTAACCACTTCCTTACTGGGCACTTAACACCCCTCCTGACCAGACCAATTTTCAGCTTTCAGCGCTCTCAAACTTTGAAAGACAATTACTTAGTCATGCAACACTGTACCCAAATGTTTTTTTTGTCCTGATTGTGACTATCACTGTCGGTTGGAGGGGCATTCTTCCCACTGGTCCCCAATATAAAGACAGTTCTTTTCACTGTCCCGTAATAAATACATTTTAGCCTAAAATGATTTCATGGATTCCTCTGGGGAAAAGAGTTTGGGAAAGGCCACAAACAGGTAAAATACACAAAGAGTATATTGCAATACGTTCATTGTAAATAATATACCTGAGAACTTGAAGGCCTCATAGAATCTAGAGAATAGCAAAGGCCACTTAAATCTGGCAAAATCCACCACGTTCTCCTTCACCTTCTGGGCATCGGATCTCCTCTGTGCATATATGCCCTGCAAAGATTAAACAAACATACATGGGTGGCTCAAAAAGAAAAATCTTATACACAGATTAAAGGGGTGTTCCAGCCGCAATTACCTTGTCCCACTTGCCCGCGCTGATGGCCCCCCCCCCGATGCCGATCCCACGATCGCTCCGGGTCCCGCGCCGCCATTCACACTATGGGAAACAGGCAGTGAAGCCGTACGGCTTCACTGCCCATTTCCTACTGAGCCTGCGTGAGTCTCACGCTGGCTTGTGAATGGACGGCTGCTTTCTGAGAACACACACAGTTCCCAGAAAGCAGCGCCCCATTCACAAGCAGAAGAAGCAGAAGAAAAGACACCGCGGTGTGGAAGAGGCAGATTACGGACTTCCGCATAGCAACAGGTATTTCGGGTGAGTATTTATTTTATTTTTTTCACTTTTTTTTTATTTCATTTTTTAAAGCAATATGGGCAAATGTTGTTTTCCTGGGTGGAACTCCGCTTTAAGGGTGCGTACACACGAGGAGACATGTCTGCTGAAACTGGTCCGCAGACCAGTTTCCGCGGACATGTCCGATCGTGTGTACGGCCTAGTGGACAGGTTTCCAGCGGACAAAAGTTTCTAGGCATGCTTAGAAACTTGTCCGCTGGAAACCTGTCCGTGGAAGCATTGAACTTCCTGATTTGAGGACGTCGGTGTCTTCTACGTCACCGCGTTCTCTGTCCGCGAGGATTTTGGTCTGATGGTGTGTACACAAATCAGACCAAAATATCCCTGGAGACATGTCCGATGAAAACGGTCCGCGGACCGTTTTCATCGGACATGTCTCCTTGTGTGTACAGGGCCTTATACACAGATTAAGAAGTAGTTATCTCAAACTGACTATGTGGGAAAGCCTGGAGGAATTAAAATTGACTTTTTATATTGAATTAAGAGACGCACCAACTATGCAAATGATTTGGAATAAAATATTCCCTAAAGCAGTGGTTCTCAACCCTGGGCCAAGGCATCCCTCCTACTGAGCTGTGGTGGGCCTTGATTTCCTAGGTGCAAAGAGCCTTTTTAAGTGGCCCCTTCCTGCCATCACCTGCCCCCTTTTATTTGGGCATCAGTAGCTGCTGCTAGTCCAATTACAGCTCACTGTCTTCACCTACCCAACATGCAGGAAGCACGACATGGCTCCATTTCTCTTGTGCCAGTTTGTCTGTTAGGAAGGGAGGTGGACCACAATTTTGCAGGCAACGGGCTTCAGTGCAGGGAATAAATTTACAGACTGCGTGGAGTGGCCCAGGAGTGGAGCCCCATCTTGGAGGGTCATCTCCGATAGTGGCTCTCTACTGCTGGAAGGACATTGGATGGTGGAATTGTGAGGTTGACAAGGAATTTATTGAGCTTGGGTCTCACCACGGTGGAGTACCATTGCCCCTAAAGTGAATGACCCAGAACTGCTTCCTCCACCACTACTTGACAGGTCACGCATTGTGACCTTATTTGCAGCTTATGCCGCGTACACACGATCACTTTTTGTGATGAAAAAAAACGTCATTTTATCTCACGAAACAAAACAACTTTTTCAAACTTCATTTTCCAAAACGACGTTGCATACACACCATCGTTTTTCTACAAAGCTCTAGAAAAGCGTGGTGACGTACACCACGTTCGTCGGCACTCTGTTCCATTGAAGCTCCGTCTCACTTGCTTCTGAGCATGCGCGGGTTTAAAAACGTTGTTTTCAACATCGTTTTGCCCACACACCATCACTTTTTATGACACAAAAAACGGCGTTTTGAAAAACGACACAAAAAATTCAAGCATGTTGGAATTTTTTTTTGGTCGTTTTTTTTAAGACAAAAAACAACGTTTTGCCCACACACGACCGTGTGTACGCGGCATTACTGATCTAGTTCTGCTTACACCTCTTTTATCTGACAACAAATGTCATATACAGTGCCTGGAAAAAGTATTCATACCTCTTGACCATTTCCACATTTTGTCATTTTACAACCAAAAACGAAAATTGATTTTATTGGGATTTTATGTGATAGACCAACACAAAGTGGCATATAATTGTGAAGTGGAAGGAAAATTATAAATATTTTTTACATATAAAAAAAAAATATTTGTAAAGTGTGGCGTGCATTTGTATTCATCCCCCTTTACTCTGATACCACTAACTAAACTCTAATGGAATACATTTCTTTCAGAAGTCACCTAATTAGTAAATAGAGTCCACCTGTGTGTAATTTAATCTTGGTATAAATACAGCTGTTCTGTGAAGCCCTCAGAGGTTTGTTAGAGAACCTTAGTAAACAAACAGCATTATGAAGGCCAAGGAACACACCAGACGGGTTCAGGGATAAAGTTGTGGAGAAGTTTAAAGCAGGGTTAGGTTTAAAATAATATCCCAAGCTTTGAACAACTCATGAAGCACTATTCAATCCCATCATCCAAAAATGGCCATCCACCTAAACTGACAGGCCAGACAAGGAGATCATTAATCAGAGAAGCAGCCAAGAGGCCCATGGTAACTCTGGAGGAGCTGCAGAGATCCACAGCTCAGGTGGGAGAGTCTGTCCACAGGACAAGTATTAGACATGCACTCTACAAATCTGGCCTTTATGAAAGAGTGGCAAGAAGAAAACCATTGCTGAAAGAAAGCCATACAAAGTCCTGTTTGCAGTTTAAGAAAAGCCATGTGGGGGACACAGCAAACTTGTGGAAGAAGGTGCTCTGGTCAGAAGGGACAGAAATTTAACTTTTTGGCCTAGAAACAAAACGTTATGTGTGGCGGAAAACTAACACTGCACATCTCCCTGAACAAACCATCCACACCGTAAAACATGGTGGTGGCAGCATCATGTTGTGGGGATGCTTTTCTTCAGCAGGGACAGGGAAGCTGGTCAGAGTTGATGGGAAGATGGATGAAGCCAAATACAGGGCAATCTTAAAAGAAACCGTGTAAGGCCCTATACACACGATCAGTCCAAACTGATGAAAACGGACTGAAGTCCAGTTTCATCGGCTCACAGACCATCAGAATTTTCACTCTCTAGATGTGAAGAGCTGGTAGAGACATCTCCTAAAAAGACTCAGTAGTGGTTCGACAAAGTATTGACTCAGGGGGGCTGAATACAAATGCATGCCACACTTTCACATATTTATTTGTACAAATTTGGAAAACCATTTATCATTTTCCTTCCACTTCACAATTATGTGCCACTTTGTGTTGGTCTATCACATAAAATCCCAATAAAATACAATTACGTTTTTGGTTGTAACATGAGAAAATGTGGAGAATTTCAAGGGGTATGAATACTTTAAGGCACTGTCTGTCTCCATATCATGATTTGAGGTTGGGCAGATCTTTCACCACCTGCGTTTCATTGTGAGAGGTCTGCTCATCTGTGAACCCTAAGACCCCTTTCACACTGGAGCATATTGCAGGCTCTATAGCGTTAAAAATAGCGCCTGCAATACGCCCTTAAAAATCTGTCCCCATTCACTCCAGTGTGAAAGCCCTAGGGGGATCTACTAGGGCGGTGCGCTAGTAGGACGGTAAAAAAAAGTCCTGCTAGCTGCATCTTTGGAGTGGAGAAGGAGCGGTGTGTTTACCGCTCCTCCTCCACTGCTGCCTATTGAAATCATTGGGACAGTTTTAACCCTTTCTCAGCCGCTAGCGGGGGTAAATGTGCCCGCTAGCGGCCGAAATGCACCACAAATCCGCCCACAGCGTCGGCGGTAAAAATTGCTGCGTTTTACCGCCGACGCTTTGGGCGGCACATTATGAAAGGGCTCCTATGAGCCCAATGTTTTTTTGCCCACAGAAAGCTGTGAATCTAGTGATATATTAAAGCGGAGTTCCACCCAAAAATGGAACTTCCACTTAACCCACTCCTCACCCCCTTACATGCCACATTTGGCATGTAATTTTTTTTGGGGGGGAGTGAGGGCTTTAGGAGGAGTGGGACTTCCTGTCCCACTTCCTTCTTCTGCCGAGGGGCTGAAAAGGCGATTAAGCTTAATCGCCTTTTGCAGCCCCTCCCTGTAGGCTATGGTCTAGGACATGTGACAGGTCCTAGGCGATAGCCTGTCCAATCGAATAGCTTAGCGCAGTGCCGCTCGCGCATGCGCAGTGCCGCTCGCGCATGCACAGTGGGTGCCCGGCCGTGAAGCCGGAGGCTGTCACGGCCGGGTGACCACAGTAGCGAGGACGCCAGCTGGGGAGGGGGGGAGAGGAGCGGAGCCCCGGCCGGCGCGTCGCTGGAACACTGGAGCAGGTAAGTGTGTGTTTATTAAAAGCCAGCAGCTACACTTTTTGTAGCTGCTGACTTTTAATAAACATAAATTTTGGCTGGAACACCTCTTTAAATGTTTTTCTTACACAGATGCCTTAATGATACCTTTTTGTGTGCAGCGATTATGAACTGAGCCCATTTCTCCACATTTTTGGATGGTGTTATCTCTCGATCTGGGATGTAGGAAGGTATAAGGTTTAGTAGTCTCTCCATGATCAACTCAGAACCGTAGTCCACAAAGTACTGCTGGGAAGCCAATTCTGCCAGATCTTCTTCCTGCAATAATAAGAGTTTTAGATTTTCAAGTGTGGAGATTGGTAAGCAGTAATTGTAGAGTATAGAAAAATTATTCTGTTCAAAGGTCACAAAATAGGAGCCTAATTTTAAATACAGAAAAGACAGTTCCTGGTGGGGTAAAAACATTGACTCTGGATGTACACCATATGGCCAAAAATATGTTGACACGTCTTCAAATTGTTAAGTTAAAGTGTTTTGAGTGAATAGTACTGTTAACTTTTACAGCATACAAACATATTTTAGACAATTGTGTGCTTCCAGCCTTTTTGCAACTGCATGATTGTGCCCCTGTGTACAAAGCCAGCTCTATAAAGACACGGTATAATGAGTTTGGTGTGCAGGAGCTTAAAGTGGATGTAAACCCCAATTTTTTTTTTTTTTTTTGATGTCACAATGTAGAGAATAAGATTTTCTATCATCTGTGCCCAGTCTTGCCACACAGAGTTAAAGGGGTTGTAAAGGTACAAGTTTTTTTACCTTCATGCATCCTATGCATGAAGGTAAAAAAACATCTAGCAGCACCGCCCCCCCCCCAGCCCCCGTTGTACTTACCTGACCGTTCGAATCTCCCGGGCGCGTCCACGTCGTCCTCTTCGGTTCCCAGCCTGGCCGTTGATTGGCTAGGCTGGGCGGATTGATAGCAGCGCAGCCATTGGCTAGCGCTGCTGTCAATCAGGGCGGATGACGCGGAGCCCTGGGGGGCGGAGCCGAGTGATACAGTCGGCGGCTATGGCCGCCGCTGTATCATGGGAGCGCGCTCGCAAAAGCTTTCCTCCATGCGAGCGCCCTCGCATGAAGAAGGAAAGCTTTTGCGAGGAGGAGCCCAGACAGCCGCCGAGGGACCCCAGAAGACAGGTTTCCGGGCCACTCTGTGCAAAACGAACTGCACAGTGGAGGTAAGTATCACATGTTTGTTATTTTTTTTTTTTAAATCCCTGACTTTAGTGTACCTTTAATCCAGCGCTGAGCAATTCTCTTTTATTGTTCAGTGAAATACAACAGACTTCCAGATAAAAAATAGATAAAAAGTCCTTGCTTTACATATGCAGCGTCCCACTCAGGACATGTGGGAACTGCAAAAGCATTATTTCTTTGTTATTGCTATATTGCATGTCATTTTGCATTTCTACATCTGTGAGATCCCTGTTCATATGCTGGTCAGGTGTGCTTCATACTTCCCACCACAAGATGGGGATAGCACCACTCTGGGATATCTATCCCAGCTCAGGTTATCTGTGGTCGGTAGTTAAGTTCAGGAAGTGTGTGTGTGGAGAAGGAAGAAGGTGAAGGAGAGAGAAGGTCAGTCCAGAGAAGGGACAGATTGGAACTGCTTAAATCAAAAGGTGAAGCCATTAAATCGGCAGCAAAGACCTTTTTGAGCATAAAGGTGAAGGATTTCTTAGCCTCCGGCAACCTCACCAAGGTCACTGGATTCAAAAGGGACCAGTAACAAACAAGCATAATACTGAACCACAGCCTGAGTCCAGGATTACTAAAGCCTATCAACAGTGGATCAGCAGAATTCTCTCTACCCAGATACTGTATTTTAACTGGATGTCTGTATTGCAATCAAAACCAGTCACAGTAAAAATTGTGAGTTGTATCCTACTTCTGTCTACCTCATTCTTCAACACTGCAAATGGTCGTACCACCATTAACGGTACTGGCGTCACGACAAATACCATCAAGGGACCCAGCCGCCACAAGCACTTTAAACACCCCTGTCATCACGGGCACCTCAACCACCATCTTGGCTGGCGTTTCCCTATCACAGAGCGTGCCCCGGAGGATTTTGTGCTGTCTTCCCCATCTCTGTGCGACCGGCCCAGGGAGGCTTTCTGCTAACCGTGAGTAAACCGATGAACTGTATTATTGCTGTCTCTCATCGGCCCACTGTGCACCTCACGTGTCGCCCCTGCGGTTCTGGCTCGTCGCACATATCTCGTGCACTAGCTTGCAGACATGCACAGCTTCTGTAAAAAGTGCACAATTCACATCCCCCTCACCTCTCCTCCTCTCCTCTCCCTTCCAGCTCTCCCAGGATTGACTGTCTTTCCTGTGTTTTGATTAAATGTTTTTAAAATATGGGGTGATACACAGTTCAGTTTCATGAGGAAATGCTCCAGTGAACAGCCATCAGAATATACATAAAGCTGTGCATGTCTGCAAGCTAGTGCACGACATATGTAAATAACCTGTCACTCAAGCAAGGACTTTGGTTTTTATCTGAAAGTCTGTATTATTTCACTGAACAATAAAAAGAGGATTGCTCAGAGCTGGATTAACTCTGTGTGCCAAGACTGGGCACAGATGATGAGAAATCTTATTCTCTACACTGTGACATCACAAAAAAAAATGTGTTGGGTTTACATCCACTTTAAGTGTCCTGCACAAACCCTGACTTCAACCCTACTGAATGGCTTTAGATCGAACTAGAAGTTGACTGTAAGCCAAGTCTTCTCATCTAACATCAGTACCTTAAATGCTCTTTTGGCTCCTTTCAAAATCTTGCGAAAATGGCTTTCCAGAAGAGTGGAGGCTGTAATAACCCCAAAGGAGGAAGCTAACTTCATGTTAAATTTAGCTTGTGGTTTTGGAATGGAATGTCCAACAAGCTCATCTTGGTGCAATAAAAGGGTATCCAAACTTTGTAAATAAAGGACAAATTTATGGTCCTTCAGACTTTGGAAGGGCCAGACAGTGGTCTGAGGAAGTGGAAATTTTCCTAGAATTAGTGGGAGCAAACATCACCACATTTGGTATTAGGGGGAGGAATAGTGTGCCATCTTGGTATCAATTGGAGGACTAGTGTCCCATCTCTAGTGTCAGTGGGAAGAATAGTGCCCTATCATTGATGTCAGTGGGAAGAATATTGTCCCATCATTGGTGTCAGTGGGAGGAATAGTGCCCTATTACTGGTGTCAGTGGGAGGGATAGTGTCCCATTATTGGTGTCAGTGGGAGGAATAGTGCCCTATTACTGGTGTCAGTGGGAGGGATAGTGTCCCATTATTGGTGTCAGTGGGAGGAATAGTGTCCCATTATTGGTGTCATTGGGAGGAATAGTGCCCCATTTTTGGTGTCGGTTGGAGAAATGTTGCCTTATCAGTTGGCAGAATAACTTCATATTATTGGGAGGAATTGTGCAACAAGGTCCAGATAAGATAGGCAAAGGACTGCAGTTTGGAGGCCACTGGTGTATTGGTCAGGTGTCAAAAAAAAATTGCCAATATAATGTAGTTAGCCTGTAGTCTTCTCCTTGAGTCTGTATGGGTTTGTTCCAGGTTTTCTGTTCCCTCAATCAAAAATGAAGGCCAGAGATCCCTACCATACTTTAAGCTGATACTGACAGTGGGAACCACAGGAGATAGTTGTAATAAAAGTGTTACGTCAACGGCGGAGACATGCCTTAACATAGGAAGCAGGGGGCATGAAGAGCTGGGCCATTCTCCTCTTCGTTCTCCTCTGGGATGACCAGGAAGAGTGTCCTGAGATACCATTGGCCAATGAGACACGATTAGGAGTCCTAAGACTCCTTGGCCAATCGGGTCTCAAGAGCCGTTTCCTGGTTGGCTGGGATGAGAATCAGAAAGACAATAGCGAATAATAATTTGCTATTTTCACACAACTGGGTGGGCTCAGGGCACCCTTTTTGTCTCAGGCTCTAATCATATGCTTAAAAAATAAATAAAAATCTTATTGCAATTCATGCATCTGGCATCCTGCATGTAGATAAGGGGGCGATTGCTTCGATTATGGGAGCGGTTCCCCTGCGCCCTGTATGTATGGGTTGCCACTGGTTGCGACCTAGTCCTTCCTTGGCCATCATGAATCTGGGAATCAACAATATACTCAGGTCCTTTTGCACAGTGGTTATGCATATACTTATTGATGCCAGACTTACGATTGCCAAGCAATGGAATGCCCGAAATGCTGACAATCCTTCAGAGGTCATTACACTCATTAAATGTCACCATTCTTATGAATTCTTATCTCTTGCATTGTGGCATGGTAGGGTATTCGTTTTTGATTCCTTGTGGGAACCCTGGAACGTCTGCATGGCCAAATGAATTATGCTGACTTGTAATATATTGTAAGCTTGACCCTTTTACTAAACAAATTGAACTCTGTATCTTGTGGACTATCGGTATGTTGTTCTGCTTTGTTTTCTCGCCTTTTTCTTGTTTTATGTTGATTATTACAACTCCATGAATACCCGCTAACAGCGAAATGTTTTGTTTGTCTTCTAAAACTCAACAAAAATGTATTGACACAAATATATATATGTATACACAAAAAAACTACAAAATGTAATATATTAGATAATATTAGATAATTAAGCCGAGGTAAACTCACCTTGTCACACCTATACTCTCCGAACTTCACCCCTCTGACAATTTGCTGATAGATGAGGTTGGTGGCTACATTGTCCTCAGTAGGATCATGCCAGGGGGTGAATATCTCTTTCCTGAAAAAAAGTCTCCATGGGGCATTGCGCTCCTGTGCCCCCTGTTCCTTGGCGTACTGCTCACACTGAGACACAGCGTCCATCACATGATCATTCCCGCTGCCCAGAGAGGACACCTAGTAAACAGATGAAATACTGTGAAGATCTCTTCATCACAAAATATCTGACAAATTAGATACATAAAACATATTCCTTACTGATATGCTCATACTATATTTAATGATTCAATAGTAATGAGAATCATTGACTCTGTAAAAGAGTTGTACAAGAAAAAAGAAATAGCATTTTTTTTAAATAAAAACAGCCAGGTATGAGATTTGTTTTAATTAGGGTTTATTATCGCTTTAATTCATTACTTCTGTATACTATAATTGTATCAGACAAGTACAGTATTGAACAGAGGCACACTGCAATCTAGTGACTGCAGTGGTCTCTGAAAGGTAATACCATTTATTTCCAATTGAATCCTTCAGTTTGTATACACGACACACAATAATGATCAAATGATTGGTGACCACTTTAAAGCCTCGTACACACGATCGGATTTTCCACGGACAAAGCGTAGGACTTTTGTCCGAAGGGCGTTGGCCAGGAATTTGTCTTGCATACAAACGGCACACAATTGTTGGCCAATAAACACAAAACAATGTGTTTTTTCAGCTCTTTTCACCCTTTGGGCCACTTCTGCTAATGTTGTGTTATGGTTAGCATTGCTTCTGAGAATGCGTGTTTGTACTTTGGAGTTTTGTCCGATACACACGATCGAAAATCCGTCAATAATTGTCCGATAAAGCATACAAACAGCCTGTCATCACACTATTCCCGTCGGATAATCCGATCGTGTGTATGAGGCTTTAGGCTGGGTTCAAATATGTGCGGTTGCGGTTTTCAGCCCAGGTCTGGTGAGTTTCTGTTCACTGGTTCAGGTAAGAATCAGGTCCGAATTTAAGCCTGAATTCACATCTGAACCAGAGCCAAAAATGCACAGAAAAAGTAACGTGGCTGCCCTGGACATGTGTGAACCGGCTCCATTGAGATCCAGTCACATTCATATGTCATGCAAATTGGATGCGGTTATAACCACATCCAATTTTCACATATGTGAACCTGACCTTACTGATTCCCAATCATCAGCTGGACACAGGGCTTTGCTTTGAGGAATGTTTATATGCAGATTGAAGGCGGGAAAGGGTTAAACAGCTCTATACCTTATCGAACAACGCTATATACAATGAGAAGCCAAAACGGTCCTTCAGGCTGATTTTGTCTGCCAATGCGTTGCAGAGCTCCTTCGCTGTGGTGGCCGAGTCAGTGAGCAGCGTTTTTGTTGTTCCATCCATGAACGTCACCGGCAACATGATTGGCTTTTTGGACTTTGTAGCCTGAGAAAGAATAAGAAGAGAAATATGACAGATTAGTGCAAACAATAAAAAAATATTACAGGGAATGTGCATGAAAAATATGCCAAGAAGAATTATTGATTCATTTTAGTCTCCAATGGCATTAGAAGGTTCATTGTTACTATAAGAAACAATAAATGTTTTAATGCATTGGCCCCTAAGAAAACAATGGGGTTGATTTACTAAAACTGGAGAGTGCAAAATCTGGTGAAGCTCTGCATAGAAACCAATCAGCTTAATTGAACAATCTGAAGTTGGAAGCTGATTGGCTACCATGCACAGCTGTACCAGATTTTGCACTCTCCAGTTTTAGTAAATCAACCCCATTGCATAGGAAAAAAAGGGTCCAATTTAGGCTTCAAACATAGACAAGGGTCTTTCTTTTCAGCCACAAGACTTAAAAAAATAAATCAGTTTGGACTGAAAATAGTTGATCCTTATTCAGTTTAGTTTAAACCCCAACCATAGCTATGTGTTATTAGTGAAAATTAAGCTTTACGACCCCTTTAAAGTCCTTAAAAAATAGGTAAATTCCTGTTGATCTGCCAGCAATGCATTCAGCTCTGAAGTCCTGTTGTGGACTGATAAACAGCATTTTTGTCGACTGAGTAGTGTCAGCCCTGCCCAGTTGTCTTTTGCTAAAATGCTCCGACCAGCGGGGTAGCATGCTCTGATATAGCTCTTTCACTTCGGCAGTCAAAGAGCTATCTCAGATTCAACTAACAATAAGCATGCAGCCAATCAGAGACTCAGGCTGTGAATAACAGGGATCCCTTACTAATCCATACTAATGGCTTTACGTCGGGTTATTGGCTGGCTGCTCTGCTGTAAGCGAGGAGACCCCCCTTCTCCACCACCAGGGGGGGCAGAAGGAGTAAAAGATGGGGGGCAATAAGGATCATCACCCCACCCCCCACACAAGGTGCCCCCTTCCTGTGTCCTCCTAGCCAGGCAAGAAAAATGGTGCTGGAACAGCAGCCTCTGTACTTACACACGGGGCACTCTGTGTACTCCCGAGTGCGGTCATCAGGTTTCCTCGACTTGCTGTGTATTGCTGCGTGTGGCAAGCTGGGATCCCGAGGTCACTGGCAGCCTTCCTCATCTTCTCCTCTCCTGCAATCAGCAGCCCATGGCCCGGGTCAGGGGAGACAAAACAAGGAAACCTGATGCCTCTGTGTGTGTGCACTGAGCACAGCTCCGCTTGCATTCTCTCTGCCAGGTTCTTCCCTCTCCTGGCCGGTGATGTCAGGACCCAGTCCCATTGACGTCAGTGGAATCCTTCTATCTGCATCACACATGTTCCGGCCCTACTTCCATAAACAATGGGGCCGGCTGGGGCTTTGGACCCAGCACATGCAGGGCATGAGGGACCAATTCCTGTGCACCTCTAAATGTTACGTCAGAGGCGATCGCACCGGCTGACCCCCCCCCCCCACGCTATGTCACTGGCTCATACCTACCCACTCACCCATTTCTGCAGCATAGACACTAATAGTTACATAGTTACTGAGGTTGAAAAAAAGACAGTCCATCTAGTTCCACCAAAAATAAATAAATACAATCTCATATACACAATCCTTCACCCACAGTTGATCCAGAGGAAGGCGAAAAAACCCCAGCAATGCATGATCCAATTTGCTACAGCAGGGGAAAAATTCCTTCCTGATCCCCCGAGAGGCAATCGGATTTCCCCGGATCAACTTCACCTATAAATGTTATATATAGTCCCCAGTTATATTATGTACATTTAGGAAAGTATCCAGGCCTTTCTTAAATCAATCTACCTCTGGAGGGAGTCTGTTCCACGTTTTTACAGCTCTTACTGTGAAGAAACCTTTCCGTATTTGGAGATGAAATCTCCTTTCCTCTAGACATAAAGAGTGCCCCCTTGTCCTTTGTGTTCACCGTAAAGTGAATAACTCGACACCAAGTTCACTACATGGACCCCTTATATATTTGTACATGTCCCCTCTTATTCTCCTCTTCTCAAGAGTGAATAAATTCAGTTCCTCTAATCTTTCCTCATAGCTGAGCTCCTCCATGCCTCTTATCAGTTTGGTTGCCCTTCTCTGCACTTTCTCCAGTTCTCTGATATCCTTTTTGTGAATTGGTGCCCAAAACTGAACTGCATATTCCAGATGAGGTCTTACTAATGATTTGTACAGGGGCAAAATTATCTCTCTCTGTCTCTGAATTCCATAGCTCTCTTAATACAAGAAAGGACTTTGCTCGCTTTGGAAACCACAGCTTGGAATTGCATGCCGTTATTGAGCTTATGATCTACCAAAACCCCCAGATCCTTCTCCACTACAGATCTGTACTCCAAGAAAAGAACTAGGGGGGCTAATAATACTGCTTAAAGCTGACCATACATTATTCTTTTTTTTTTATGTTCAACCAGCAGGTTGGCTGAAAAAGAAAATATCCGAATCCCCTATCTACATATTCAATCTGGATGGGGGAATCACTGCCGCTGTGCTATTGTGTTCTAATGGTGGGTAGCCTTCTCCACTGATCAGTGTTGCCGGCTATACATGGTCAGGAAAAACCTGACAGACTGGTTGTACACAAGTCGATCCGTACATCAACCTGTGCACAACCAGCCTGCCCATACATACATTTGGTCGATCCCTGTTAAACAGTTTCAATCAGATGATACACAGAGATTAAAGAAATACTTCTACATAAGTTTTACTTGTTTATCTGCAGTCTTCTTCTCTATACAACCCTTCAAAAGGGCAGATTGTGTTAAAAAACTTTCTTCATTAGTCAGGAATGCCAAACACATATTGAGATCCGAAACCTTACCCCTGAACTGACAGGGCCCAATATACTAATACCACGCTGCACAGTGTTTAGCCCTGTCCAGCCTCAACCTGCCATAGACTTTGACAAGCTGCCTGCAGTGGGGCTGGAATCTGCCTTTGTCCCTCTAAGGTGCACTAAAGTGCTAGGAGGGACGATCTGCAACTGAATGCCCCAGTGTGCAAGAGGCTTTAAGCAGGGGCATGCAGTCAGGCGAGGCAGGTGAGGCAGGTGAGGCAGAGCCATGAACTTTAAAAAAAAGAGGGTCATAGCTCTGCAATTTGGGGGGCAGGTAGCTGAAGTCCTACCCCGCCACTGTTTAAAATTTTGGGCTCCTACGGCCTATGGTTTTGGAGATGGTTTAGCAGACTGAGAGGATGAGCTCACAATGCCTCTCCTCACTTTTTGTCAGAGGCACTGAGCTCAATGGACAGCTTGGAGTCTTGGACCAATGGTAAAGTACCATTAGCCTAAGCTGTTAAATAAAAATGCTGCAGCGGAGGCACTCCTCTCACTGCAGTGTCATAGAAGGGGGATGTCTAAAGGACAAATGCTCTCTTCCAGCCCAGCCCTCTTAACTACAAGGAAAAAACATGTGTTTATGTGTATAAGATTTACCCACGGTCCCTTATTTTTCCCACACAGTTAAGAGGAAGAATGAGAATCTGCTGCCTGCTGAAAAGGTACAAGCTAAATCATATATTATAATGCAATATGTTGAAAGATAATAATTTATTATTTATCTATTTACTGTGAAATTACTTGTTGGAAGTTATAAATTCAAACTTCAGTAATTTGTCCGTTAAGCCACCTGCTTGAGTACAGATTTAGAAAATATAGTAAATTACCTTAAAAACAATATATAATAATTATTTGTATATTACTTACTTATGGTAATTAACCCTTTGCCACCCAGGTCAATGCTGACACTTCTCTCCTACACCTAAAATCATATTTTTTTTTGCTAAAAAATTACTCAGAACCCCCCAAACATTATATATTAGCAGGCGCCCTAGGGAATACAATTGTGGTCTTTTGGGGAAAGAAACTTTCATGAATTAAAAAAACACTAAAGTTAGCCCAATTTGTTGTATACTATGAAAGATTATGTTACCCTGAGTAAATAGATACCTAACATGTCATGCTTTAAAACTGCGCACATTTGTGGAATGGCGCCAAACTTCAGTACTTCAAAATATTCATAGGCAACTCTTTCATTTTTTTTTGTACAGGTTACATGTTTAGAGTTACAGAGGAGGTCTAGTGCTAGAATTATTGCTCTCACTCGAACGATCGCGGCGGTGTATGTAACCTGAGTATATCTGGCTCTAATACTAGCCAGTGCCTACCCAACCACTGACCTCACCGCACGTCCCTGGTTTTTAAGTGCACCTAAAGCTTGATAAACCAGGGTTTAGGGCTCATGTGTCACTGAACGGAGCATGCGCAGTTCGATCGGCACGGGAAAGCGCTTCATTTTAAATGAAACACACCCCCTATCCGCCCAACTTGAATTCCGTGCCATTACGCCGCTTGAGATACACTACGCCGTCATAACTTACGGCGCAAAATCTTTATGGATTCGAACTAAAGCCAGGTAAGGTACGGCGGCGTAGCGTATCTCAGATACAATGCGCCGGGGGCAGATCTTTGTGGATCTGGCCCTATATCTTTAGACAGGCTTACTTTGTTAAATTGGTATTCATTGCCTATGTACACATGTGCCGTACTTTCTAACTTTTCTTTGTATGTTTTTTTTACAAGTATTAATAAAATTACATATATACAAAAGCCTGTGATTTTTTTATATATATAAAAATACACTGATTACTGTGTAAATGACACTGGCAGGGAAGGGGTTAAACACTAGGGGGCAATCAAGGGGTTAAGTGTGAGTGTGTCCTAGGGAGCGATTCTAACTGTGGGGGGGCTACGAGTGACACGACATTGATCACTGCTCCCGATGATAGGGAGCAGTAGATCTCTGTCCTGTCACTAGGCAGAACAGGGAACTGCCTTGTTTACATCGACATCTCCCTGTTCTGCCTCTCTGTGAAACGATTGCGGGCCGCCGGTGAACATCGAGTACGCATGGCCCGCGGGCATGGTCACAGAGACCCTCCACGCCGCAAATTAAAGGGGACGTACCAGTACGGCCATTTGCCCACTGCTGCCATTGTGCCGATTTATATCGGCATGCGGTGGTCGGCAAGTGATTGAGATACACGTCTTTTAAACGTATCAATCCTGCCCGCTGACACCACCAATAAGAGAGTTTCACATCCTTATCACCCTGCTAGTCTTATCACCTGTGAAAAACTCCCTACGCAGTTTAAGGTTAATCCGCTTCTCCTCCAATCTCATTGTGTGGCCCCGTGTCCTCTTACACTTCCTGAGACTGAATAGCATTCTACCTACACTGAGATCACCACTGAGGCATTTGTAAATCGCTATCATATCTCCTCTTAAGCATCTCTTCTCCAGAGAGAATAGATTTAGTGTTTGTAGTCGTTCTTCATAATTAAGGACCTCCAGTCCCCTTATTAGTTTTGTTGCCCTTCTCTGGACTCTCTCCAGCTCCAGCACATCCCTTCTGAGGACTGGTGACCAGAACTGGACGGAATACTCCAGATGTGGCCTAGCCAGAGTTTTATAAATTGTACTCAGACCCAAAGTTATTTTTTATTAGGAATGGTATCCCTGAGATTCTTTTGTAGATAGAGGATTGTGGTAACTCACTTGAAGTTCTAGCCAGCTGGGTGGCTGGGTTCTGGTGCCATTACCAAATGTCCTCCGCAGTCGCTCCTCACAGTACGGTGCATATCCCGGGGGACCTCCGCTAATGAAGTTTCTCAAGTACTAGAAAACACAAGAAGACAGAACTAAAAGTCCTATTGCAGGTAAAATGGCAAATATAAGAATTGAACTGTTTGAACAGAATTCAACTTTAATGCAGACCTAGGTATCAGAAATACATTTTCATGTTGGAAATTACCATTTGTAGAGAGATACCCCATCTGCTTTTCTCTCCAGAAAGACAACACCAGCTTTGTTCAGAGTCACTATCTACTTCCTGGACATATAGGGCCAGATTCTCATAGAATTTCGGCGGCGTAGCGTTAGCCATTTACACTAAGCCGCCACATCGTACTAGAGCAAGTGCTTTATTCCCAAAGCACTTTCTCCGTAGTTTGCGGCGGCGTAGCGTAAATGGCCCGGCGTATCCCCGCGTAAACCGAAGGGGGCGGCTTGTATTTAAATTAAGCGCGCCCCCGTGCCGATTGAGCTGTGCATGCTCCGGCCGCGACAAAATCCCAGTGCGCATGCTCCAAAGGACATCACAATTTCTCAATGTAAACGACGTAATCGTAGCGTACGCCAGCCCCATTGAGAATCGACGTACGCAAACGACGTAAACGACGCACAACACAACGCGGAACCGAGGCCATACTTAACATGGCATCCGACGGCACTATGCGACTCCGTAGAAACTGCAATTCTATCGCAGATTATAGGAACCAAGCCGATGTAATCATTGAGAGGTTTAAGGAAAAGGGGTATAAAGAAAATAACCTGATGAAACTCAAAGAGGAGGTCCAGAAAATGGATAGGAACAACATGTTAATACCTAAAGACAAGAACAAATCTAGTGTACCAGATGTAGCCTTCATCACCGGGTTCAATTCACAGTATAAGGAGTTTGAACAAATAGTCAAAAAATACTGGCCCATCCTGCATGAAGACTATACCCTGAACAAAATTCTAAAGAAAAAACCTACTTTCATCTACAAACGTGCCCCCTCTTTACGCCACCATCTTGTACATAATGTTATCGACCCACCCAAACCTATCAATCTTTGCCCGCAGTTGAAGGGCTTTTTCAAATGCCAAAAATGCTTGCCATGCAGGGTGAGTAAAAAGCAGCCTAGGAAAAAAACGAGTTTCAAGTCAAGGGTAGACTTCAAAGAATATAATATCAAAGAACTCATTACATGCCACTCTACCCACGTAACTTACGTTATCGAATGCCCTTGTCATCTACAATACGTAGGCCGAACCACACGACCTCTCAAGGTCAGAATACGGGAGCACATTAATAGGATTAAAAAGGGATCTACTAAACATAACCTTTCACGTCATTTCAAAAAATTTCATCAGAATGATCCGACGGGCCTTATCTTTTATGGTATAGACCTAGTTAAGGACAACTGGAGGGGTGGGAACAAGACCACAGCCATCTCCCAGAACGAAACTAGCTGGATCTATCGTTTGGGGTCCTTAAGGCCGCATGGACTAAACGTCGATATAGATCTCAACTGCTTTTTGGCAAACCCCTGACAAGCCCACTTGATAGCCCATGGCTCCTAACTGGCACCAATTATGCCCCACACTGAATATTTTAGGTATTATACCACTTTACCTATTTCCATGTAACCATTTTTTTCGCTCATATGAAACCCACAGAGGGTAACTTATAGGTACCCCAGTGAACACACTGGCAGATTCCTTTTATAATGTATACTGTATTTCACCTACATAGTGACATCTGTACTTCTTTATATATTTTCAATTGGCATTTACTATGCCCTATATTTAGTACTTTAGGCATCATATCCCTTCATTTATATATCTATTTTAGTATTTTTTACAACTATTCTTTGCCTATGAACCACATATGCAAACTTACTTAGGGTACCATACTAGAACCCTAGTGCATACACGGTTAAACTCCTCTACAACCCACATAGTATCTTCTGTTATATAGTGATAACTGTGGGACAACATCTCTATAGAATTTCTCCTACTGCAGACAACTGCCTAGGGCACTTGCCAAGAAGTCCAGTGTACTTAACACACTTTTCTTCCTTTCTATACAGGAGAGACACATTGGTTTTATTCCCACGATAATCTCACTACCACATATATATTTTTCTTAAGCATAGATTCCCTGTCACAACACTTCCTCTTGTGCACATTTATTTATATATTTTTTATTTCTATATGATAATATTTTTTCATCTATATATGTAAATGTAATAAGGGCAGGAGACAACTAGCCCTAGTACACTTACTCACATATATTATTATAATAATACTATATCTTATTTTATTTGATTCTCACATATAGATATACATTGGTATACTTCCACTAATTATTTATTTAGGATTTCACATAGTATTGAGTTCACATCACTGCTATATATTGATGCATAAGTGTGCACATATGCGCAGTAATCAATACAGATCTAGTTATCACACTATAGATCATTTTACTGCGGCATATAGCTTAACTATATTATTTATCCTCTTTACCATATATGTCACATTTTTTAGATTGGGGTAGATACCTCATATTAATACACTGAGCCACTTCCCTGGCCAGCATAGATTGTTAGATTCTCACTTTGAATGCTAATGTTATGTGTATATATTCTTTGATCATACTTCCTGTTATTATCGCTGTATTAGGATGCTAACATGGCAAAGAACTTAGCCATCTGGTAACCGGCCTTACACCAAAGGTTAAATCCACCCCCCCTGAGATGCATGATTGGATACGGTGGTTGCGATCACGCCCCTTAGATCCGTCGGGTCGGGTCATGTGACGGGGCGCCTGTGTGTCACCTGACCGGCTGACGCCAACGAGCGTCTATGTGTTGCCATGGTAGCTTCCTCTTTATATGCAGTGTGACAGGGTATGCGTGTACCCGCTTCAGAAGACGTGATACTACGAAACGTGCGTAAAGCGGATACACGCACATCCACACGCACTTCCGGATCCGGTTCACCAGCTGATTGTAGCTGGAACGCAAGCCGTTCCCACGCTGGGACGAACATTTATTAGTGCAGTGGTTATGCAGGACCTATACTCTGCTTATTAGGTTGCTGCTATTTATCTAGTTTTTCCGACTGTCAGCTGTGCTAGAATTCAACACAGTCTGCTGTCATATTTTATACTTTTATTTTTATTATTTATTTATTTTTTGCATTTCTGTTACTGCCTTGATGCACACCTATTGGTAGTGCCAATAAAACTTTTTTACATTTTAAACGTACTACTCTATGGGAGCTTTTTTCTTTGCCTTGGAGGAACTTATAAAGAATTGAACTTCAAATCCTCAACACCCAGGACACACCTCAGGAAACACACCAGGAGATAAGGCTTTGGTACGAAGGAGCAGCTGTCCGTTTTGACACGCATTCTACCCCTGCAGGGGTGATTGCTTCTGGTGAGTGGGGACCCATAAGGGGGAGCACCGGGATCACAGCGAGCAACACCTGTTGTACAGTATAAAGACCACCTACCTAGCTAGGTGCACCCTGATCTTCTCATCACCTTCACTTACCAGCCTGCTTTCTTGTGTTCTGTTTTTTGTGTTTTTTGTTACATGGACTCCTGCATATCAATTATATTAATTATATTAATTATTTTATATAATTTATATATACATATTTGAGCCCCTTGGCTTTGAACAACATGCTGTTTGTATGTACATAGTAGTTGGTGTTTAAGGCCCAGTCCTGTTACTGTTACACTGTGGCATGAGCTATATGATCAGTGGACTTGATACACTGTAGAACATCATTAAGTACATTTGTCACTCAATATCAGGAACACCACCACCTCTAGCGGCCTTTAGAGGGTACCATCACTACTCTTGTACACTTAGATCCACCTTGCCCAGGGTGGCCACCTCTGTATTACACATTTAGGGAACTTGCCCTATTAGAGCTTTTTCTTTTGCTCACTAATACAATTCATCAACAACAGCGCCACGACCCCCAACACCTCGCCCACTATGTAAGGTTACCCCACATATTAGCAGGGGTAACCTCACACATACGAAAACAACGTAAACTACGACGGGGCGGCGTAAAAGCATTCGGGAATCGACGTATTTGCCTCATTTGCATAGGCAAATGAGAAAACAACGTACAGGCCACCTAGCGGCCGGCGATGTCATTACAGCTACGATCCGCCAGTGTAATTGTTATACACTTGTTGGATCTTCACCTGTATCTATGCGTAAGTGATTCTAGGAATCACACGCATAGATACACGGGAAAAAAAACTGCGATACGACGGGGTATCTGAGATACCCCGTCGTAGCGCTGCTGAGAATCTGGCCCATAAAGTTGCTGTACTTTTTTTTCGTGACATGTTAGGAATAAATGTACGCAGACTTGTAAAATGCCTAAAAGTTCCACATTAGGTAAAACCTCATTGGTATCTACCAGTTCCTAGTTTTGTGCTACTATTTTTGCTTTTTATCAAATAGACATGTGCAATTTGTTTAGTTACAAATAATTTTTGTTAACAAATTCCGACAAATGTGTTAATATCTGAATTAACGAAAACCCATTTAACACATTTTTCTGAAAATTCGTAAATTTGTAAATTCCAAAATTTGTAAATTCCAAAATTTGTAAATTCCAAAATTTGTAAATTCCAAAATTTGTAAATTCGTCAATTCAAAAAACCTGAATCAATAACTTAACTATTACTAACTATTATAGGTATTGGAATTTCCTTTTTAAATTTGGCTGTTAGTGAATGTAACGAATACAAATTTTTCCAAAGTTACGAATTATCCCAACCAATGAATGCCGTATCTAAACAAATGAAACAGAACAAATAATAATAAATTACAATAATAATAATAAAAACATTTTATTATTATTATTAATTTGTTTAGATGCGGCATTCGTTATTTCGGATAATTCGTAACTTCAGGGAAAAAAAAAATATTCGTTACATTCACTAACAGCCAAATTTAAAAGGAAATTCCAATACCTATAATAGTTACGTTATTATTAGTTAGTTATTATTTCAAATAATAACTTAACTATTACTAACTATTAAAGGTATTGGAATTTCCTTTCAAATTTGGCTGTTAGTGAACGTAACGAATATGAAATTATCTGAACCAACAAATGCCGTATCTAAACAAAAGGAATGGAACAAATTAAAAATAAATTACAATAATAATAATAAAAACATTTTATTATTAATTTGTTTAGATGTGGCATTCGTTATTTCGGATAATTCGTAACTTCAGGAAAAGTTTTATTCGTTACATTCACTAACAGCCAAATTTGAAATGAAATTCCAATACCTATAATAGTTAGTAATAGTTAAGTTATTATTAGTTAGTAATTATTAAAAATTTGACTTAATAATAATAACCTAACTTGTAATAACTATTATAGGTATTGGATGTTACTGATCGTTACAAAAACAAATTTATCCGAAGTTACGAATTATACGAAATAACGAATGCCGCAACTAAACAAATGGAACAAAACTATTTAATATTAATAATAAAATGTTATTATTATTGTAATTTATTATTATTAATTTGTTACGTTCCATTTGTTTAGATACGGCATTCGTTATTTCGGGTAATTTGTAACTTCGGATAAATTTGAAATTAGTTATGTCCACTAACAGGCAAATTTGAAAGGAAATTCCAATACCTATAATTGAATAGCAACCAATACTTAAATTATTAGTTAGTTATTATTTCTGAATTTTCGGGTGTTTAAAATTGCGATTTTTTTTTAGGGTTTTTATTTTTTGGGGGAATATCTTTTTTTTTTTTCTTTTTTTTTTTTACTATTTTTTTGTTTATGTTAATTCAAAAATATTCAGAAAAGTCTGTTAAACAGGTTTTTGTTAATTAGGATATTTCTGAATTAACCCCTAATATTAACCTTACTATTAACCCCAAATACTAACCCTAAAATTAACCCCTAATACTAACCCTAAAATTAACCCCTAACCCTATTAACCCCTAATACTAACCCTAATATTAACCCCTAATCCTTATATTAACCTCTAATACAAACCCTAATACGAACCTTAATATTAACACCTAATCCTAATATTAACCCCTAATACTAACCTGAATATTAACCCCTAATTCTAACCATACTATTAACCCCTAATACTAATCATACTATTAACCCCTAATACTAACCTTAATATTAACCTCTAATACTAACTCTACTATTAACCCCTAACCCTAATATTAAACCCCAATATTAACCCTTAATACTAACCCTAATATGAACCCCTAATCCTAATATTAACCCCTAATACAAAGCCTAATATTAGCCCCTAATACTAACCCTAAAATTAACCCCTAATATTAACCCCAACCCTAATATTACCCCTAATATTAATCCTTATATTAACCCCTAACCCTATTAATATTAACCCTCTAATACTAATTCTAATATTAACCCCTAATACTAACCCTAATAATAACCCTTAATCCTAATATTAACCCTTAATACTAACCCTAATATGAACCCCTAATCCTCATATTAACCCCTAATACAACCCTTATATTAACCCCTAATACTAACCTTAATATTAACCCCTGATACTAACCATACTATTAACCCCGAATACTAGTCTGCGGACCAGTTTCAGCGGACATGTTCGATCGTGTGTACGCGGCCTAATATTAAACCCTAATACTTACCCTAATATAAAACCCTAATATTAACCCCGAATACTAACCCCTAACCCTATTAACCCCTAATACTAACCCTAATATTAACACCTAATCCTTATATTAACCCCTAATACAAACCCTAATACTAACTTTAATATTAACTTCTAATCCTAATATTAACCCCTAATACAAACCCTAATATTAACCCCTAATACTAACCTGAATATTAACCCCTAATACTAACCCGAATATTAACCCCTAATCTTAATATTAACCCCTTAAACAAACACTAATATTAACCCCTAATACTAACCTGAATATTAACCCCTAATACTAACCTGAATATTAACCCCTAATACTAACCTTATTATTAACCCATAATACTAACCCTACTATTAACCCCTAAACCCAATATTAACCCTTAATACTAACCCTAATATGAACCCCTAATCCTCATATTAACCCCTAATACAAACCCTAATATTAACCCCTAATACTAACCCTAAAATTAACCCAAACCCTAATATTAACCCTAACCCTAATATTAACCCCTAATCCTTATATTAACCCCTAATACAAACACTAATACTAACCCTAATATTAACCCCTATTCCTAATATTAACCCCCAGTACTAACCTTAATATTACCCCTGATACTAACCATACTATTAATCCCTAAGACTAACCCGATTATTAACCCCTAACCCTAATATTAACCCCTAATACTAACCCTAATATTAACCCCTAATCCTAATATTAACCTTTAATACTAACCCTAATATTAACCCCTAATACTAACCCTAACCCTAAAAATTCAATAAATAATAATAATGATAATAATAATAAGTAAATAAATAATAATAGATAAAAATAAATGACCCCTAACCATAATCCCTTCCAAAATAAGTAAGAAATAATAATAAGCAAATAATAAATAAACGTGGATGTAAAGATGAAAAGCAAAGCAACAAATAATGAACATATGATATTTTCCTCTATTGGCTAAAAAAAATATGCCAGAGCTCAAAAACACTTTAAAAACACTGTACAAAAACACGCCATACAAATGCCTGAAAAAAAAAACCGTCCGAAAAACGTGACACTCAGATGTGAATGCAGCTGTTGGGGCAGTAAATGCCACATTCCTTGCAAACGCACCAAATAAACAGCAGCAAATGTGTGTAACTCACCTTAACAAATTTCTCGGAGGGCGCAAAGCATCCTACACAGAGAGACATGAGGATCCAGCCGCGGGCATGGCTGCTTTTTGAAGGGTTCTGGGTAAGCTGTTTGCATATTTGGCAGTAGATTTCATCCCTGCAGAATCAAAAAATGCAGGAACAGTTCAGCATACATTGAAAGGAGTGCTAGGTACTATATAAAACACTAGAACAATATGCTGACCACCTTCTGAAAATGCCAGTTGCCTAGCTGCCACCCTGATCCTTTTATGTTCCAAAAAATGTAAAAGCAGGACTACCATTACTACCATCTAGTTATAGGTCAGTGATTAGAAAATACTAAAAGGACAACTATGGGCTCTGGATCACCCCCTGTTTTTGACAACCCCATATCTTTTATTTTTATTTTTTTAATGTTTATAAATCCAGGTGTCTTCTGTCCGGTTTCATCACGTCTTCCTCACCCTTTCTTCTTCCTATGGTGGCCAGATTCTGGATGTTGCAGGCTGGGACCATGAAGTGGTGCCACTCTCTGCAGCATTGTCCTGTGAACGCATGGTGGGGGGCGGGCCTATGACAACCTGGACTCCCAGGAAGCAGGTTGATTGTCACTGGGACAAAAGGCAGGGCTGCAGTAAAAACATGTTTTTACCCTCTTTTCCTCAATGTGCTATTAACCACTTCTGCCCCGTACCATTTGGTTGGTCAAAAACCAGGCCACTTTTTGCCACTGCGTCGCTTTAACTGACAATTGCGCGGTCGTGCGACGTGGCTCCCAAACAAAATTACGTCCTTTTTTCCCCACAAATAGAGCTTTATTTTGGTGGTATTTGATCACCTCTGCGGTTTTTATTTTTTGCGCTATAAACAAAAATAGAGCGTCAATTTTGAAAAAAATTCAATATTATTTACTTTTTGCTATTATAAATATCCCCCAAAAAAATAAAAAAATAAATGTGTTCCTCAGTTCAGGCTGGTACGTATTCTTCTACCTATTTTTGGCAAATAAAAATCGCAATAAGCATTTATTGATTGGTTTGCTCAAAATTTATAACGTCTACAAAATAGGGGATAGATTTATGGCATTTTTTATTTACTTTTTTACACTTGTAATGGCAGCGATCAGTGTTTTTTTCATGACTGCGACATTATGGTGGACACATGGGACACCTTTGACACATTTTTGGGACCATTGTCATTTTCACAGCGATCAGTGCTATAAAAATGCACTGATACTGTAAAATTTACACTGGCAGTGAGGGGGTTAACCACTAGGTGGTGCTGTAGGGGTTAGGTGTTCCCTGCATTGCGTTTCTAACTGTAGGGGGGATGGGCTCTGTGTCACATGACACTGATCTCTGCTCCGAGTACACAGAGTCGAGATCAGTGTCATTCTCACTAGGCAGAGCAAGGAGATGCTTGTTTACACAAGCATCTTCCCGCTCTACACCTCTGTGAGATAATCGCGGGGATCCCCGCGGCGATCAAGTCCGCAGGACCCTTGGTCTGACTCACGGGGGAAGGCGTCAGGGTCGAGAGCGCACTGCCGGCGGCACGCTCGCGACCACATGGCAGGCATTTAAAGGGCCACGTACAGGTACGTGATAATGCCATTCTGCCGACGTACCATTCCGTGCCGATCCGTGCCATTCTGCCGCGCTGCACTGTGCTTTTGTGACACGCCGGAGCTCTCTTCCCCGCAATTATATTACAGAAACACAGACATTGTACATCATATACCATTGTAATAGATTGGATTATAGGATTTTACAAACATTTTAAACTAGGGCTTATTTTTGGGGTAGGGCTTATATTGCAGCACTCCTAGAAAATAACACTAGGTATTATTTTCAGGGTTGGTCTTACTTTTGGGGAAACAGGGTAGTAGTAATAAAAATTCAAAAACAACACCAACCGAAGTGCTGGTCTCAGGATCCCATTGCCAATAATAAAATGGAGTTTTTCAAGGTTCGAAGTGGGACGATCTTCCAGCATGCTGTTTCCCTGCAGGGTAGACTCTCCATCATGCAGTCTTTTTGTTACCTGAACCACAGGAAGCAAAGGGTGAAAGAAAGAAAGAAAGAAAGAAAGAAAGAAAGAAAGAAAGAAAGAAAGAAAGAAAGAGTAATCTAGGTCACATTACCAATACTATAGGCTCTAAAAAAGAATATTGGCTACTTGTGCTGCTTTTAACTTTCTCAGTCTGAGCTCTGCTGTACATGGACCGCGAGTGGCTGATGCAGACCTCAAAACAGGTACTTACAATGCTTTTATTAAAAAAAAAAAAACATTAACCACTTCAGCTTTGAAAGATTTTACCCCCTTCATGACCAGGCAATTGCTTTGCAGGGATAAGAAAACGGGGATCGTTGCCTCTGTATAGAGCCCTGTGTGGATTGTCAACATAGAGCTCTGGGCTGTGATTGTACACAGCTGATCAGCAGGATCCGGCTTTGAATCATTGGCCGGGACTTGCTAAAACACTCCCCCATGTGTACAATCACAATGGGTGCTGGCTGGAGGGGCGCGCATGTGTGCGCCCTAAACACTGGAGTGGGCAGCGATATATGGGTAACTCACTTTGCCTACATCCTGTACGCAGAGGGGCGTTCGGGAAGTGATTTATGAATACAGAATTTGCACTAATTTGAGTATTTTTATATCTGCTTGGAGTTCATCTTTTTTACTTGCGTAGACTGATAGAAGACTTAGAAGGGTCACTAAAGGAAAAAAAAATGTTTTGCTAAAATGACTGTTTACAGGGTATAAAGACATAAAAGATAACTGATTCCTTTTCAAAATGATTAAAAATAGATAAAAATCAATCATATAATGTGTCTCTAGTTTCACTTTCATTTTTAAAATGATTTCATGTTTCTGTGATGTAGAGAAGACACACAGAACAAAAACAAACAAATCCAGGACAGTGTTTTGTTTTTAAAATAATTCTGATTGGTTCTGATGAGTTTTAGAGACACAGTAATGACAGCTTGGACCACAGTGAAAAGCTGCCATGAGATTTTTCATAAGGAGCCAGACAACCAGGAAGTGTGGAGATCAGAGAAGTATTACAGCTACTTCAAAGCAAAAACGAACAATGAGAACATGAAAACAGCACTGCATTAAGGTAAAGGAAGCTATTTAGCTAAAAAAAAAAAATTCATTTAGTGATCCTTTAAATTGTCTATTTGCATAAAACACAAGTCTCAGTCAATGGTTTAACCCCTTTACTGCATTTGCTATGCACTTAATATATCTAAAAAAGATAGATTTAGATATTCATTCATTGTTTTGTGATGATAACATCTTGGTGATAGCAGCAGCTAGATTTACTGCACATGGTTTCTGCAATTATTTGTACTTTTATATTCACACACCACTAGGTGGCAGCGCAGAACTACCACATATACTATGCAGTTACTATATATTTGGCTCCAGCTAAAAACTGCTTTATAAATAAAATTAAAAAGTTACTGTACAAATGTATACAACGTACCTCCTCGGTTAACTTGGACTTTTTCTTCAGTGTTAGAGAGACCAGTTTATGGCGAACGCTATTCTTCTTCAGGCTGTCAATGTGAGCGTTCTGCATGGGATGGCAAAAAAGAACATTGCATTACATTCTCATTGCATTACATTCTTATTGCATTCTCATTGCATTACATTCTCTGCCTGTTTCCTGCTTTGCTTCATTACACAATAGTTTTGCCGCATACACACGACCATTTTTTTTTTTTTTTTTATATATATATAAATCTCTTTATTAATTTTTTTCTTTTCTTTTCATTTTTAATGGTCTAGAAAAAACAAAGTTTTTTTTCAACCCGATTATTATTATGCCGGCCTTGCCTACACACGATTGTGAACAAAATGCTCTACCAAAGCGCGGTGACGTACAACACGTACAATGGCACTATAAAGGGGAAGTTCCATTCGGGTGGCGCCACCCTTTGGGATGCTTTTGCTGATTTAGTGTTAGTAAAAGTTTGGTGAGAGACGATTCGCGCTTTTCAGTCTTCGCGCTTTTCTGTCTGTTACAGCGTGACGAATGTGCTATCTCCATTACAAATGCTAGTTTTACCATAACGAGCGCTTCCGTCTCATAACTTGCTTCTGAGCATGCGTGTTTGTTTCACGACGTTAAAGCCCACACACAACCATTTTTTACGACGTTAAAAATGACGTGAAAATTTAGAACATGTTCTACATTTTTAATGCCCATTTTTTATGTTGTGAAAAATGCTCTGGAGCCCACACACGATCGTTTTTAACGGCATGAAAAAAAACGTAATTTTTGACATCCCTAAAAACGGTCGTGTGTACGTGGTATATGAGTCAGATAACTCACTAAAAACAATGCACTCCCCATGTGGCTGATATCTCATCCCAGCAGCAAGTGAATCATAGGAGGATAGAATACAGGAGCAACTGTTGCATGCCTAATGCCCAATTCCGGGAAATCAGAAAATAATTACTTGCCGCCATCATGCCCAATGCAAGGCCATTGATTCTGCAATGATCTGATGAAGTCAGGATCTTAGACTGCTGGAGAATGGAGTAGAAGATGCTGAGGGGGCTTGTCTAGCAGCAAGGGGAGCGGCGGATTGGGTAGGTATGTCTATTCCTAGAGTCCTATCATCATGATGGGTAACCTCACTGGTTAATAGAAAGGGTGGGGGGGGGGTACAACTGCCAGGATTCAGGAAATTTTCCTTATCAAAACAGCCCAGCATCCAAGCTATGGAAGAGCCCTGGGGCCATTATAAAAAAAATACAGAATTCTGAGCTTGAATTCAGGTGCATCCAAGTAATAAAAAAAATAAAGGTATAAAATGAAATATAAAATAATAGAACACAACATAGTAGAATAGAATACATTGGCATAAAATAAGATTGCATACAATAGAATACAGTATAATAGAAAATAAAAGGATAGACTATAATAAAACAGAATAGAATAAAAAAAAAAAGCGGAGGTTCATCCAAAAGTGAACCTTCGCTTTTTTCGGAACTCCCCCCCCCCCCCCCCCTCCGGTGTCACATTTGGCACCTTTCAGGGGAGAGGGGGTGCAGATACCTGTATAATACAGGTATTTGCACCACTTCCGGGTATAGACTCCCGCGAGGGTCCCGGCCTTTCGCGTCAACCCCCCCCCCCCCCATTGTGTTCTGGGAAACACTCGGCTCCCAGAACACAGCGGAGACCAGTGAGGACGGCACAGCGCGACTCGCGCATTCGCAGTTGGGAACCTTGCAGTGAAGCCGCAGCACTTCGCTTCTAGATTCCCTCACAGAGGATGGCGGCGAGGGAAGCTGAGAGCCGAGCGGTTGCTCGCCCTTGGCTGCCGACATTGTGGGCAATTAGGACAGGTAAGTGTCCATTTCTTAAAAGTCAGCAGTCAGCAGTATTTGTCAGGTGAACCTCCACTATAAGGAATAGAATAGAAAAGAATAGAGTAGAATAAATTCAAAAAGAATAGAATAGAATAGAAAAAATAGAGCAGATTAGAATAGAAAATAAGGGAATAGAATGCAGCAGAATAGAATAGAAAATAAAAGAATATAATTAAATGGAATAGAACAGAATAGAATAGAGAATAAAACAGCATAGAGTAGAATAGAATCAAAAAGAATAGACTTGAAAAAAACTGAGTAAAATAGAATCGAAAGAATAGAGCAGAAAAAAATAGAAAAATAGTCTTTGTAACACACATCTACTCTCCATATTAGAGCTCTGCTGCCATTTAGAGAACTGACCATCCTCTGCCAAAGCTCTGAAGCTACGCCCAGTCATGTAAGACTTCTTTACACATCGAATACAGAATGTAATTCACATACACATAAGGAAATTCACCATCTCTATTTGTCCTGTTTACCGATGTCACTGGGTAATGAAGGTGATTGGAAATGCAAAATGTTATGGGGTGTCACAGGAACAGGAAGTGAGTGAAAGTCTTCTAATGGGGACACCTATTTTAGTGATAACTATCTAAGAAGGATTTCCTCTAAATTTGGAGAGATTTTCTATCTTTCCATCGTGTTGCAGGACAGGAAGTGAAGTCAAACATCTCTTCAGCGTCCTTATAGCGCGATATTGGTGTGCTAGAACTTTGAGCGAACACCAAAACTAGCCTTGAGCTCAGGTGACACTTACCTCCCCCTCTCCTTGTAGTGCCTGGAGCTCCCTCTTATAAGTCTTCTTCCCCAGAGTCTCGTAGATCTTTGTCATGACGGGGATCTTCTCGCTGCCGTCGCTCATGGCCGTGTGGTATTTTGGCTCCGGAAGGTCGCCCATAAAGCGGAGAATAGTAATCCAAACAGCAAGAGCAGCCTGAGAAATTAATTCATGGAAATGAGAAACTGATTTAGGAATATTCTATGCAAAAAAAGAAAAAAGCTCCTACTACCATTTACAAATGTGGGGTTAGACCCTCTGTCAGATTTGTATTACTAATTGCGTGTGTGTATTTAAATGGAGTAAAAGTTTGAAGTGATTTTTTTTTTTTTTTTTACAAAAACAAGCCTCCCTCTCAGAGGGGGCCCTACTCTTGTAGCAGCTCCCCATGGGATTTGAACCCATGGACCTCGGCATTGGAGCCCAGCCAAGCTAGGCGTTACACCACCAAGGCTGCCGAAATATATCTAGAAAATTAGCAGCAAAAAGATCACTTACTCTGTTAGATTGCTGCTAAGTGCGTGTATGTGTATTTTTATATAGGGCTGATACCATTGACAACCCAATCAGTATAACTTTTTGCTGTCAAAAGTCATATTCTTATGATGATCCATGTATAGTATGTATATACAGTGTATACTGTGTAATATTGATCTATTTATTTATATACTGTATTTCTATATAGATTTTTTCAATATAGATTTTTTATTTATGTTTGTTTGTCTGCCTGTTTTTTGTAAAAAAAAAAAAGTTCAAGGTACCCTATAATAGAATGTTTAAAAATAGCCCTTATGTTTAAATCGAGTAAAAGTATTAAAGTGGAGTTCCACCCATTTTTTTATGTTTGTCTGTGCTGCATGCCCTAATCTCATAGTGTTCAGAATGGACAATTTTTATTTATTTTGTTGCTTGTAAATACCTTTATTTTGTAGTCCTTCATTACTTCCCCCTCCTTATTAGCCTAGGCTATTAAGTCACATGGCTATTTGCAAGGGTTTCTGGGATAGGCATCATGTTTCCCAGTAGTCCTTGCAAACCTGACTGAAACCTATTACATTGCTTGTGCAGCACTGAGCATGTGCGAGATATGCAAAGCTGAAATCCAGGAAGTCATACAGTCTGGCTTCATGATGCCCACACTTAAGATGGCCACGGTCTATTTCTAGATTATAATCTAAATGCTGTAACAACCTAACAAAACGGACCTTAGTTTACAGACTAACTTTACTAGAATACATTAAGCTTGTGTATTACAGGGGTATTTATATTTAAAAAGTGAAATTGTGGGTGGAACTCCCCTTTAAGTGGTCTTGCATAGCAAGACCTAAGCGTTTTCACAATACGACCATTTGTTTGCAACCCATGGCCATCTATTGACCTCCATTAACTTCCATTGAAATTACATCCTGGAAACCTAAAATTATCACATAGGGCTCTTTCACACGTCCGTTCAGTTTTTTAGATCAGTTTTTTCCCCCTTCAGTTGATCCGTTTTTTTTCATCCGTTTTTCGTCCGTTTTCTGTCCGTTTACATCCGTTTCCGTTCCGTTTTCCGTCCGTTTTTCATCAGTTTTTTTCATCCGTTTTTTTTTTTTTTACATATTTTGATGAAAAACGGACGTTAGCGGATCGGATGGTAAACGGATCATCCGCTAACGTCCGTTTTTCGTCCGTTCCGTTTTTTTGACGGAAGAAAAAATAGTTTTTTTCGTTTATGTTTTTTCCGTTTTTTTTTATTTTTTTTTTTTTTCATTCGTTTTTTTTATTTTTTCGTAAATTCAGGAAATTCGAAAATTCGGAAATTCCGAATTTTCTGAATTTTCGGATTTCCGAAAAAGCAAAAAACGAATAAAACTGAAAAAACAAAATTTCCGAAAAAAAAGAATGAAACGAAAATGAAAAATTTTATTTTTTCGGAAATTCTAAAAATTTGCAAATTTTCAATTTTTGAAATTTCGAAATTTAGATTTTTCAATTTTCGATTTTTTTACTTTTCGAATTTTCGAATTTGACCTCCATTGAGGTTTTTTTTTTTTTTTTTTTTAAATAAACATTGACAGGCGTTTTTAAGCTGTAAAAAACGCTCAGAAAAGTGGCTGTAAAAACGCCAGTGGAAATGAAGCCTTAAAATGAGCACTTTTTTAATTCGAGCGTTCGAGTCCCATAGACTTCAATGGGGTTCTAAATGTTCACGCGAACGTTCGGTCCGTTCGACGGCTCTGGTGCGAACCGAACGCGGGTATGTTCGGCTTATCCCTAGTCACAGTACATGTTGGCATTCATGGTTCCCTCAATGAACTATAGCTCCCCAGTGCCGGCAGCACTCATACAGTCCCAGATCATATCACCCCCACCACCATGCCTGACTGTAGCCAAGACACACTTGTCTTTGTACTCCTCACACGCTTGACACCTGAACCAAATACGTTTATCTTGGTTTTATCAGACCACAGGGCATGGATCTATGGGTGATTATCATTATCAATGTGGACTATAGAACCTGTGTTTTTGTTGTGGTCAGAGTCTAGATCGGCTTTGTGATGCCAGTTGACAGCGGACTTTAGCTCGCTGTCAGCTGAATCTGGATCATAGGAGTGCAGAATGAAGTGCACTCCTGTGATCTACAGGAAATCTATGGCCAAAAGAACTTTGGTCATATTTCTCTTTAGATAAAACTACAATTGCATATGTGCGTGTAATACGTATTTATCATTTAAGCAGGCTGTAGTATGGGTCTGCCATAAATTAGTCTAAAATGTTGCCAGCTTTGCTTTGAGAGACATTATAGGTCCTCTTACCAGTTGGTCTCCTTCATCTTCATGGTAGAGAAGAGGCTGCTTCAGGGGTCTCCGGATGTAGGTGTTGGTAGTCGTCCCCTGGAAATACGTTGCGGAAAACTTTGCATACTTATACTCTGAGAGGTCCTCTTCCTCCTCCTCAGGAAGAGGCAAAGAATCATCGAGATCAGCTTCCTCCATGTCTCCCTGAGCTCTCTCCAGATCCTGAAAGAAGAAATATTGGTTAAAGGAAACTTTAACCACTTAAGCCCCGAGCCTGTTTTTCAGATTTCGTGTTTACGAGACTAAAACAATTTTTTTGCTAGAAAATTACTTAAAACCCCCAAACATTATATATTTTTTTTCTAACACCCTAGAGAATAAAATGGCAGTCATTGCAATACTTTTTGTTACACCGTATTTGCGCAGCGGTCTTACAAGCGCACTTTTTTTGGAAAAAAATCACTTTTTTGAATTAAAAAATAAGACAACAATAAATTTGGCCCAATTTTTTTACATATTGTGAAAGATAATGTTACGCTGAGTAAAATGATACCCAACATGTCACGCTTAAAAATTTGGCCCGCTCGTGGTATGGCGTCAAACTTTTATCCTTAAAAATCTCGATCGCGGCGATACCTCACTTGTGTGGTTTGAACGACGTTTTCATAAGCAGGCGCTTCTCGTGTATGCGTTCGCTTCTGCGCGCGAGCTTCTCGGGACAGGGCGCTTTAAAAAAAAGTTTTTTTGGTTTCGGATTTATTTTTATTTATTTTATCATTTTTAACACTGAAAATAAAAAAATAAAAAAAATATCACTTTTATTCCTTTTACAAGGAATGTAAACATCCCTTGTAATAGAAAAAAGCATGACAGGTCCTCTTAAATATGAGATCTGGGGTCAAAAAGACCTCAGATCTTATATTTAGGCTTAAATGAAATGAAAAAGAAAAAAAAAAAAAAAAGAAAAAAAGGTAAACAAAGAAATTGTCTCTTTAAGACGCTGGGCGGGACTGACGTTTTGACGTCACTTCCGCCCAGCAGAGCTATGGGGACGGATGAGGGAAATTTTTCCCTCAGTCGCATTCCCAGACAGAAGGCGAGCGGACCCAATCGCCTCCGCCGCTACCGACGGCAACGGTAAGCGGCGGAAAGGAGCGGGAGAGCGGCGGGCCCTCTTCCGCCATCGATAACGGTGATCTCGCGGCGAATCCGCCGCGGAGACCACCGTTATCGTAGACAGGCCCGCCCACTGTAAAGATGGATATCTCGGTAGTGGCAGCAGCTGCCGTTACCGAGATGTCCATCTTTACAAAAAGGACGTATATATACAGTGGTCGGGCGTTAAGTGGTTAAATTAAATAGTAGCACAGTTCAGATTCTGAAGTATGGAATTTGTGCATTCTCTGGGCCAGATCCACAGAAATTTACGGCGGCGTATCTCCAGATACACCGCCATAAATTCAAATCTGCGCCGGCGTATCTTTGTTTTGTATTCACGCTGACGTAAGTGTCTTACGTTGTCGTATCTTAGTTGCATATTTACGCTGGACGCTAGGGGCGCTTCCGTTGTTGTTCCGCGTAAAATATGCAAATGAGCTAGATACACCGATCCACGAATGTACGTACGCCCGGCGCAGTGTTTTTACGTTGTTTGCGTAAGC
Source organism: Rana kukunoris (assembly GCA_029574335.1). Lineage (NCBI taxonomy): Eukaryota > Metazoa > Chordata > Amphibia > Anura > Ranidae > Rana > Rana kukunoris. The sequence continues at coordinate 27,960,603 of CM056050.1, forward strand.
GTAGGTCCAGCGTAAAGTTAAACCTGCTGTATGGAGGCAAACGTAATGTTAAGTATGGACGTCGGGCCCGCGTTGAATTTTCCGTCGTTCACGACGTTTACGTAAACCGTTCGCGAATAGGGATTTGCGTAAGCTACGTTCTTGTAGTTTTCATTGATGTTTTTTTGCGACGTGATTTGGAGAATGCGCACTGGGATACGTCCACGGCCGGCGCATGCGCAGTTCAAAAAAACGTAATTTACGTCGGGTCACGACTGATTTAAATAAAACACGCCCACCTCTTCCCCATTTGAATTGCGTGGGCTTACGCCGGCCCATTTACGATACGCCGCCGTAACTTAGGATGAAAGTGAATACGGCACTTGCCATTCTAACTTACGGCGGCGTAGCGTAAATACTATACGCTACGTCGCCGCAGAGATACACGGGGCTTTGTGGATCTGGCCCTCTGTGTTTTTCCTATGACAATTAGACATGTGCATTCGTTTTCGTCCGAATGCATTATAAACAAAAAAAGACTGACAAGTTTAAAAAAAAATATATATATTTTTTACTTTCTGCCATAAAACATCTAATAAAAAAAATACAAAAAATAAATAAAATTCTTCATCAATTTAGGCCAATATGTATTCTGAAACATATTTCTGTTAAATAAAATCCCAATAAGTGCATATAGAGTGGTTTGCCAAAAGTTAGAGCATTTGAAAATAATGGGATATTTTTTATTATATAGTCGATCAGCGACTTATAGCGGGACTGCGATATTGCGGTGGATAGTCAGACACTTATGCCGCGTACACACGATCGTTTTTCAGCTTGTCCTAAAAACGACGTACTTCCAACTTCATCATTAAAAACGACGTTGCCCACACACCATCGTTTTTGAAAAATGATGAACAAAGCGCGGTGAGGTACAACGCGTACCACGGCACTCTAAAGGGGAAGTTCTATTCGCCTTTGGGCTGATTCCATGTTAGTAAAAGACGATTTGCGCTTTTTTATCTGTTAAAGCAAGATGAATGTGCTTACTCCATTATGAATGGTAGTTTTACCAGAATGAGCGCTCCCGTCTCATAACTTGCTTCTGAGCATGCGTGGGTTTAAAGCGTTGTTTTAGCCCACACACGGTCATTTTTTACAACCCGAAAAACTATTTTTTTTGTATTACTATTTATTTATTTAGGTTTTTATTACTAACGATTAATTGAACAAACTGAGATTAGAAGCTGATTGGTTTCTCTGCAGAATTGTGACTAATTTTGCCCTCTCTAGCTTTAGTAAATAAACCCCTAACTGACACTTTTTGGGGACCAGTGACACCAATACAGTGATCAGTGCTAAAAATATGCACTGTCACTGGACTAATGACATTGGCTGGGAAGGGGTTAACATACGGGGCAATCAAAGGGTTAACTGTGTGCCTAACTTGTGTTTTACTACACTGTGGGGTCTGCTTTTACTAGGGGGAAAAGATTAAATTTGTTCTCTGCTTTGCAGAGACACAAATGTCATCCTTTCCCTTCTGTTAGAACAGTGATCCTCCTTGTTTGATGATCGGCGGGTGCCGGCGGACATCAAGTCCCTGGTACCCTCCGATAAATTTCACACAGCGGAAGTGAGCCAGCGGTAGCACACATGCGTGCCTACTACCTGGAGAGTCGGATCACATATACATATATATATATATATATACGTGATCTGGTGCAGAGGTGCTGCCCTGTAGCAATAAAACTGGCGGACCTTAACTGGGTAAAAAGAATTCAATACTTTGAATTTTGTAGAGTCCCTTTATACCAAATACTGTATTCTCAACCAGGGTTCCGTGTGACCCTTGGGTTCATCCAGAGGTTGTTAAGGATTCCTTGAACTGTTGCTGATTGACTTTCTATGTGCATAGTGCCAGGACCATCAACAGTTGGCAAAGCCAACAGAATGACACCAATTAGCTATCTATAATCACTGTATATTATTCCCCCTGACCACCGTTGTAAGGGGCTATTGACTCGCAATTAATTAGTTTTAGTAAGCCTTCCTTTCAGGCCTGAAAATACAATTAGTGGTTCCTATTGGTTTAAAAAGGTTGAGAATGGTTGCTTTATACTAGTAGTGATCAGAGTAGCCGTGTCCTCTTACATTGGTAGTCAATGAAGATTTTAACCCTTACATTGTATGTCAGTGAAAATAACATAAGTGGTCACTGTAGATTAGGGATGAGCTCCACGTTCGATTCGAACGTATGTTCAATTGAACATTGTCTGTTCGTATGTTCGTCGAAATTCGAACAAAACGGGTCGTTCGCGCCAAATTCGAGTGACGCGTCACAGCCCATAATTCACTGTGGCATTGCACGCTGATGATTGGCCAAGCATGCACTATGACACGCATGCTTGGCCAATCAGCGCGCGAAAAAATGGAGAGCCATAATTTGCCAAAGCCAGGGTTTGCCCAATTATGGCTCAGGGGGTTTAGTACACGCCCCACACTATAAAAGGCCGCCTGCAAAGCATTGTTAAAGAGATCAGTCCTATAGAGAGAGAGACAGAGACAGTGGGCCAGATTCACGTACATCTGCGCATTATTGGACCGGCGTAGCGCACCGCCTTTACGTTAGACTGGCGCAATGTAGCGGCGCAATCACCCTATTCTCGCCGGTTTTACGCAGAAAATTTGCGCCTGTGCAACGTTATTTCAGAGGAGCAAGGCGGAGTAATACAAATTGGGAAGGACGTGGGCGTGTTACATTGAAATGAGCCGTGACCCCATGCAAATGAAGGGCCGGCCGGCTCACGCATGCGCGCTTGAAGCAGACCATGGTCAGCACCTCTGTGCGCATGCTCACGACTCGGGAACAGCGCAATCAGTGAAATTGGAAGTGGACTAGGGCAAATTAGTGAACTACGCAAACAGCATAAATAGACAGAGACAAACGCACTTCCTTTGCAAAAGTACATCCCTTTGTATCCCTCCCTATACAGCAAGGTGCTTTTGTTCTGTTGTTTATTAGCGTTTGTTTGTTTGTGACGTGTCTTTGAGATATTTGGGGACTGTTTTGCAGAGTGATTTTTGCCTTTTATGTGTTTTCTTTGTTGTTATTTTGTTAAAATTATATTTTTGCTGAGCATTTTTTATTTTTGCTGGTCAATTTTTTTTTTTTTGGGTTCTGTTTGTGTATGATTTGGGAATGTGGGGGTGACATTACTGACGGAAAAGGGGTGTCACCCTCATTTGTGGTGGAGAAGTGATCCCCAGGTCCGTGTGAATGGTGTATGAATGTACAGTGACATAATTGGAGCCGTGGCATGGCGTTGCTGCTCACAAGTCCTGCATGGTGGGCTTGTGCCAATCCAATGTGATGAGGATGTGGGGTGTGTGTGCTAGGGACCACAGTGGTGTGCATGCATGCATTCTCATTGTGCCATGATTAATGTGTGTGTTTAACATGCAAAGATGCCTAATGTGAGCTGTCTCCTGGCTTCTCTTCCCTCAGAAGACGGGGTAGCCTTGGTTAGGGGGGTTCCGTATAGGAGTCATGAGATGGGGTCCCAGTGCATATGCAGAGTCACCCTGAAGGGATAAGACAGGAGGATGTTAGTAGTGCATGCGCCCCTTGTGATTTCAGCATCATAGGGGGGACAGTCATGCCTGCCACCCATGTCACTCACCAACCAGCCAGCTGTCCCCATACATGTTCTGTTCGAAATCTGTGGGGATGGGGCTATGATTGTATATGTAGCCGTCATGGGTGTCATGGGTGGTGTCATGTGTTGGGCTGGTGTTGGGCTCCTGCAGGGTTGTGGTTAATTCCAGGATGGCATATGAGGGGTGAATCTGAAGATGCGAGACACCTCAGAATCACTCATGCCAAAGATGTCTATGCGTGTGTGATATATCAAGTGAAGAGTGAGGGGCTTGTATCAGATTAGATTATTATATCCATCAAGGTTTAAAAGGGCTATTGAAAGATAATGAGACCGTGTTTGTAATTTGTATGTATGTTATGTATTGATGTATATATGTATGTATATTTTTTGTAAAAAATTTTCTTAAAGCAAAGAAATTTTTTTTTGTAAAAAAAAGAAGAAATCCTCTCCCGTGCCCTCCTCTGTGCCCTCCTCTGTGCCCTCCTCTGTGCCCTCCTCCTTCTTTGCTCATCTAAAGTCAGTAGTATAGCTATGAGCATGGATGCCACTGGCATGTTGGCATACAGATTGTTCTGCAACACGTGTGACTGCTCAGCTCCTCACTAACAGTGTTGCTTTCTCTGACATGTAGACGAATTGTCTAATTTTAGACCACCTTTTATATGGTCTAATTTTAGACAGGCCTTGCAGCTGTTGCGCACAGCGCGTAGCCTGCGCTGCACCAACGTTCTTTTGTGGATCCCCGTAACTCCCTCATTTGCATATTTGAATAGCAAATCAATGGTGTGTCTAGCGCAGTTTTGCGCGGACGGATCTATCGAAATTACGCTCGACAAAGAAAAGTAGATTTCTTGCGTATCTCGTTTTGGGGATGCGGAGTATCGAAACGCATGCGCAAATTTAGTCTTATGCCGCGCATCTCCTGTTACGCCGGCGTAATCGCTCTGTGAATCTGGCCCAGTGTCTTTATTACTAGATAGATAGGTAGAGCAGGCAGGCTAGTCAGTTTAGTTAAATTTACAGTATGTAGAGGATAAATATACATCCCAGGAGTTGTACATATATTTATACACTGTATAGCTTAGCTAGATCAGTTCTTCCTAATTTACTGGCAGGCAGGTGATTGTGCTATTTAAAGACGTTATCACAGGTATAGACACCCAGCAGGTACAATATTTAAAGGAATTTTTCTTTTTTTTTTTTATTTAAGCATCATTAAAATCACTGCTCCTGGAGCAGTGATTTTAATGATGCTTAAATTAAAAAAAAAAGAAAAAGAAATATTCCTTTAAATATTGTACCTGCTGGGTGTCTATAGTTTGTCTGTGAAAACGTCTTTGAGAACCCTGTCTTGCCCGAGGGAACATGTATCAATGGAAAAAAGTTTTAAAAACAGTTGTTTTTTCAGGAGTCCTGCCGTTTTTAAAACTTTTTTTCCATTGATACATGTTCCCTGGGGCAAGACCCGGGTTTTCAAAGATGTTTTACGACAATGACTTGCATATTAGGCTTTAAAATGAGCACTTTTGAATTCGAACGTTCGAGTCCTATAGACTTCAATGGGGTTCTAAATGTTTGCGCGAACGTTCGGTACGTTCGGCGGTTCTGGTGCGAACCGAACGCAGGGGGTGTTCGGCTCATCCCTACTGTAGATGGGAGATTAATCTGCCATTGCTCAAGGAACCACTAGCAGCCTCTGGTGGAGAAACCAATCATGTACACCTATACTCTTCTAAATCCACACCTATTACTTAGAAAAGCCTTTCTCGAAGCTTGGAGGAACCCTTACAATATTTTCAGGTCTTAACAAACACTAAAAATGATCTCTATAGCTCATAGTACATTAGCATGATCAGGAAGTTGTAGGCAGTTTTAGAAAAGATAGCGAATGAGGGGTACCTAGAGTATTTTACACCCAGAGCAGATCATTTTTCAATGAACACCCCTGTTGTATAAAACAATAATCATTTAAATATAAAATTATTCATTATAATGGGCTTAAGTGAAATTCAAAACTGTAAAAACTGTAGTGTCCGTTTACACTCATGGTCAGTGGAGCCGTGTCCCCTTAGATAGAGTGACCAGACATCCCCGGTTTCCGGGGACAGTCCCTGGACTGAGGACACTGTCCCCGGACCAAGTCTGTCCCCGGTTTTGTCCCCGGATTCAGGGTCGGATTAACATAGACAGGGCATTCCATGCTGGCTGAGAAACAACCTTGTGGCTCGGGAGCGGACACCTCCTGCTGGACAATCTCACCACCGATCCCGCTGCTCTTCTGTGGAGCCAAAAATGTATTTTGTGGATGGCTGAGACCAAGAGGTGAGCAGATGGGGGGGTCTGTTTGTACACAGGTGAGGGCAGGGGTCAGAGCTGATGCAGAGAGAGTTTAGCTGTTGTGGGGGAAGGGCTAAGAGGTGCTGTGCTCAGCGCCCTATGGATTATGCAGTCCTGTGCCATAGGCCAATAATAAAAAAAAAAAAATATGTCCCTGGATTTAATTAAAAAAATCTGGTCACCTTACCCTTATGCCTTGTACACATGATCGGAATTTCCGTCGGAATAAAATCAAGTTTTTCCGATGCAATTTCATTCAAGCTGTCTTGCATACACACTGTCACACCAAAATCCAACCGTCAAGAAAGTGACGTACAACACTACGATGAGCCGAGAAAAATTAAGTTCAATGCTTCCAAGCACGCACCGACTTCTGATTCTGAGCATGCATGGTTTTTTTCTCCGTTGGAGTTCCACACAGACGAACGGAATTTCCGATGAAATTTTTTCCATTAAAAAAAACAAACATGTTCTCTTTCTAACTCCGTCGGGATTTCAGATGGAAAAAGTCTAATGGGGTCCACGCGGTCGGAATATCCAATGAAATCAGTCAGTAAATTTGTTACCTCCTACATTGTAGGCCATTAAAAATAACTCCTTTACAATGGTAGTCATGGTAGGTAGTGATAAAGATTGATTTCCTGACAATCTCAGGGTTACCCATTTCTGCCGGCTGATTTCAAATTACTAAGATGAGACTACAAATTTCACATCTTCACCTTTTCAACGTTGCCAGCCAAGAGAATGCCTGCCGTCTGGGCAGTTGGTTTATTATCAGCATAAGATCACAAAATGCATTTTAATTGGTCAACCCATACATTTCACACCCATTTCACCCGCCCCCTTGTACTTAACATGGGACCCTCATTGGTCAGTTCATACAGGCATAAAAAAGTCTAATGTCAGCTCCTTCGGTCAGTTCTCTCTTGGTCACGAGACACAAATTCCTTTGGTGGGAGGAAGGCAGAGAAGAAGGAAAGAGAAGCCAAAGTCCATCTAGGAATGCAATGGGGGGATGAGAACTTCCTCTTGAAAGTCCATCTGTATGTCCACACAGCCCTCAAGTGTAGAGTAAAGGGGGGGAAGGGTCGAAGCTCTGTACACATTTGAAACGTAATGGAGCTTAAAAATAACATCTGCTCTCATCTTCAATCTTTCCCAATACTGTGTCCATAACTTTCTTCAAAACATAAAATCTGACAAGTCTTTTCAAGGAAAATACACACTTCATTTCAGTGGTTCTAATCATAACATAAGATAAAAATTTTCATTTTATTTCACGTCTACCACAGTAGGAGCTGAATCTGCCATTCTCTCATTCCTAACAAACTCCATAGGAGCCATAGAGATCCACAGAACCCTGGTGGAGAATGTCTAACTTAGAAGCTTCACTCCTTTCAACACCAGAAAGTCTGGAAATGAAACCATTTGAGATGAAATAGCCATTTGTTACCTCAAATCCCGTGGGTGCCTGCCCCTCATGTCCTGGGAGAGATGTCGTTGTTCCAAGGAAGCCGAACATTTTGTCCACCATGTCGGAGTCATTCACAGGTTCGTTTCTGGCCTTCTCCATCTTGTCCAGCATTTCCTTTTTCCTTCGGGCCTCCTCTTTCTCCCTCACCTCTCTCTCGGCATCCTCCCGGGCCAACTGGGCAAGACGCTCCTATTAGTGAGTACAAAGCAAAACATTGTGAGATGAAGAAACAGGCTACCTACCTGATCAATTTTGTATTTTATTGTGGTGGGTTACAAAAATCAGGTATGAGCCATCTTTGGTGTGATTTTTCTGCCTTAGAGGTGAATGGTCAAGTAAAATGCAACTGCATATCAGGAGGGGAATGGGACTTTCAGGATCTTGCCAAAACTTAAACAAATTTGATGATTTGAAGTATGAACAAAATATGAACAAAATGTCTTCATCCCCATGGTGTAGAATAGGGGTGTCAAACTCAATTTCATTGTGGGTGGACCAGATCTGTAGTATGGTTGTATCTGGGGTGCGCTATGTACAAAGTGCAGGGTTCAGGAGTGCATTACATACAGAGTTGCGAGCTCAAGAATATGCTATGTACAGAGTGCAGTGTTTAGGGGTGCGTTACATACAGAGTTCAGAGCTCAACAATATGCTAGGTACAGAGTGCAGGGTTCAGGGGTGCATTACATACAGAGTTGCGAGCTCAAGAATATGCTATGTACAGAGTGCAGTGTTTAGGGGTGCGTTACATACAGAGTTCAGAGCTCAACAATATGCTAGGTACAGAGTGCAGGGTTCAGGGGTGCATTACATACAGAGTTGCGAGCTCAAGAATATGCTACGTACAGGGTGCAGTGTTTAGGGGTGCGTTACATGCAGAGTTTAGAGCTCAACAATATGCTAGGTACAGAGTGCAGGGTTCAGGGGTGCATTACATACAGAGTTGCGAGCTCAAGAATATGCTACGTACAGGGTGCAGTGTTTAGGGGTGCGTTACATGCAGAGTTTAGAGCTCAACAATATGCTAGGTACAGAGTGCAGGGTTCAGGGGTGCATTACATACAGAGTTGCGAGCTCAAGAATATGCTATGTACAGAGTGCAGTGTTTAGGGGTGCGTTACATACAGAGTTCAGAGTTCAACAATATGCTAGGTACAGAGTGCAGGGTTCAGGGGTGCATTACATACAGAGTTGAGCACTGAAGAATATGCTATGTACAGAGTGCAGGGTTCTGGGGTGCATTACATACAGAGTTAAGCACTCAAGAATATGCTACGTACAGGGTGCAGTGTTTAGGGGTGCGTTACAAACAGAGTTCAGAGCTCAACAATATGCTACATACAGAGTGCAGGGTTCAGGAGTGCATTACATACAGATTTCAGAGTTCGAAAATGTGCTACGTACAGAGTACATGGTTTAGGGCAGTGGCAGTCTGTCCATTAGAGGCGCACGGGCGCTGTCCCCCCTATCCATGTGTCCGGCCCCCCAATCTACATACAGGGCGCAGGACTCATGGATTCCAAAGGTGGGGTGTGTTTTTTTTTAAGCTAGAGGCCCTAATAGGCTTCAAAAAAAGGGTGGTCTCCGGCGCAGTAGAAATAAATAAAAGAATAGAGTAAAAAAGAACAAAATAAAATAGAAAATAAAATAACAGAATAGCATAGAATAGAAAATAAAGTAGAATATAATAAAAAAAAGAATGGAATAGAAAATAACCATCTTCCGAAATTCAAATTTCAAATAGAATAAATTTGAATAAAATAGAAAAGAATATGATAGAGAAAAAACAATAGAAAAAAAACAATAGAATAAAATAGAAAAATATAACCTTCTTCTGCCATTTAAATTTGAATAGAACAGAAAATAATAGAATAGAAAATAAAAAAATTGAATTAAAGAAACAATAGAATAGAAAGAATAGAACCATTTCCCCAAATTTGAATGGAATAAATTTGAATAGAATAAAGTAGAAAAGAATATAACCATTTCCCAAAATTCAAACAGAATACGTTTGAATAGAACAGAAAAAAAGTATTAGAATTGAATAAAATAGAATAAATACAACCATCTTCCGAAATTTAAATAGAATACATTTTAATTTGAATAGGATAGAAAACAATAGAGTAGAATAGAAAAGAATAGCATAAATGAGAAAAAAATCGAATAGACTAAAAAGAATCTAACAATATAACCATATTCTGAAATTCAAATTTCAAATAGAATAAATTTGAATTAGGATATAATAGAAAAGAATATAATATAATAATAAAAAAAAAGAAAATAAAATGGAAAGAATATATCCATCTTCCAAAATTCGAATTTTGAATAGAATAAATTCAATTTTGAATTAAATTCAAATTGATTAGAATTTTCTGAATTTGGATCGATTCGAATAAAAAAAAAAAAAATTCTACTTGAGTGTGCCAAGTTTGTGGCCTCCATTTTGTTTAGGTAAAATAAAGAATTATATGGAAGGTAAAGAGACTTTACTTGATGTTTCCTTTCAGCTTCTTGTTTGGCTTTTTTGGCGCTCATCTCCTTCTTCAGGCGTTCTTCTTCAACGAGTCGCATTTTCTCTGCTTCAAGGCGCCGGTGGTACTAAAGAGAGAAGGAAGATAAACACTTAGGGTTAGATTCAGATAGAATCGCGTAACATTCCGGCGGCGTAGCGTATCTAATTTACACTACGCCACCGTAACTTTGAGAGGCAGGTGCAATATTCACAAAGAACTTGCGCCCAAAGTTACGGCAGTGTAGTGTAAATGTGCAGGCGTAAGCCCGCGTAATTCAAAGTAGGCTGGTAGTGGGCGAATGCGCCGGCCGTGGACGTATCCCAGTGCGCATGCTCCAAAATCACATCGGAAATATTCATTGATATCGACGTGAACGTAACTTACGCCCAACCCCATTCCCGAACGACTTACGCAAACGACGTAAACGACGTACAATTCGACGCTGTTCCGACATCCATACTTAACATGAGCCGCTCCTCATATAGCAGGGGTAACTTTACGCCGGTCGAACGCCTATGTAAACGACGTATATTAATACGACGGGCGCAACTACGTTTGTGAATCAGCGTATCTACGTAATTTGCATATTCGACGCGTAAATCTACGGAAGCGCCACCTAGCGTCCAGCGTAAATATGCAGTTAAGATCCGACGGTGTAAGAGACTTACGTCGGTTGGATCTTGCCTAAATTCCGGCTTATCTGATTCTTTGAATCAGACGCCGAGATACGACGGCACTCATTCGGACTTACGACGGCGTATCTGGCGATACGCCATCGTAAGTCCTTTCTGAATCTGGCCCTTACAGAACGGTGTCCTTGGAAAGGCAGAGCACTTCTATACGGACAGTCGTCATACCTCTCCTTTAAGGCGCCTGTATAGCCGCCTAGCGATCATGCCTCTGGCATGCGCCTGAATTGTGTAGACCGCCCAGAGCCGGTGCCGGAAAGCTTTTCGGACCAGGTAACCTCGACATCGGGCCTGGAAGTAGCTGATGCGCTTGCGGGCAATATGGTACTGCTGGTGAAGTTTCCGGGAGCGGTAGAGAGCCTGGAGCCGCAGGAAGCCAATCCTCATCTGGAAAACAAGAGCAAAGGGGTCACCAAGGTCCAAGGTCCATCCCGGTGAACAATGGGCATTTCTTCATGATGCCAGTCATCATCATTATCGACAAGTAGAACCATTATATATCTTTGTACCTTTCATGTTGATGAATGCGCCCCCCTATTAATACTGGAGGATTTTTATTTATTTATTTTTAATTCGTGACTTACCACGGCGTAATTTCTCCTGCAGTTGTGTCCTCTCCAATATCTCTGGATCAACAAAGCAGATTTTCTTACTTTTAAGAAATTGGACCTAAAAAAATAAAAGTAATTTGGTTATCAACTCATAGATTGATTAACCACTTCAGCCCCGGACCATTTTGCTGGTCAATGACCGGGCCACTTTTTGCGATTCGGCACTGCGTCGCTTTAACTGACAATTGCGCGGTCGTGCAACATGACTTCCAAACAAAATAGAGCGACAATTTTGAAAAAAAAAAAGGAATATTTTTTACTTTTTGCTATAATAAATATCCCCCAAAAATATATGTAAAAAAAACTATTTTTTTCCTCAGTTTACGTTTTCTTCTACATATTTTTCGTTAAATAAATTGCAAAAAGCGTTTATTGATTGGTTTGCGCAAAAGCTATAGCATCTATAGAATAGGGGATAGTTTTATGGTATTCTTATAAATATTTTTTTTTTACTAGTAATGGTTAGTGTTGAGCGGAATACGCCATATTCGATTTTGCGATATTGCGCGAATATATAGAAGAATATTCGCGAATATTCGCTAATATCGAATATTCGTGATATTTAATCCAAAAAAAAATTTGCAAAATTTTGCTAATGCGAAAATGATTGCGAAATTCTCATAAACGGAGATAATTTCCTGTATTACTAAACTAATATGCACTAAACACTAACTCTACACTAACTCTACTTAAAAGAAAGGAGAATAAGGGGGCAAAAGAAGGGCGGAGAAGATAATCGCGCAATATTCCTATTGCGCGATTATCTTCTCCGCCCTTCTTTTGCATCAGAGCCAATCAGAATAACTCGAATATTCGGCAAAAGGAAGATCGCGCGATATTCCTTTTGCCGAATATTCGAGTTATTCTGATTGGCTCTGATGCAAAAGAAGGGCGGAGAAGATAATCGCGCAATATTCCGTTTGCCGAATATTCAAGTTATTCTGATTGGCTCTGATGCAAAAGAAGGGCCGAGTAGCTGATGCGATTCTTTTATGTTGCCGAAAATTCGCAATGCGATTTTTCGGCAACATAAAAGAATCGCATCAGCTACTCGGCCCAGGGTCTCTCTCTAATCATACCAGCAATGCTTTTAGACGTCGATGGAGATCACTAGGATGTGATCTGTTTTAAAAATAAATTTGAAAAAATACGAATATTCGCCATAGCGAATATTCGCCGCAATATTCGAGTTATTCGCGAATACTCGAATATGCAATATTCGTAGCGAATATTCGCAATGCGAATATTCGTGAGCAACACTAGTAATGGTGGCGATCAGCGATTTTTATTTTTATTTTTTAAAAAACATAACAAAGAACAGAAGACATACAATACTCAAGCGCGTACAACATACACATCAATACATCAGATTCAATAAACATCTGTGGCAATTGTGCATTGACGAAGGATGCGGCAGGGTGGGGGTGTATCAACTCTCCTTACTATAACAACCACAGGGTGCCCCTAGGGCTGCTCACTAAGGACCACTCACAAGGACTATTGCCTCATTTAGTAACTCAAGCCATATGTATTCAACCTGCAGTTCCAGACTCCGCCAGCCACGCACGCCAAACCCTGTCATATTTCAGTGGACAGCCACGATTAATGTATGTGTCTCTGTACAGGGGAAGGCTGGCGTTCACCAGTCGCCTCCACCGCACCAGAGAAGGGGGTGTGTTTTTTTCCAGTGCATAGCAATATTCTTGCGTGCATAGAAAAGCAACAGACTGACCAACGTGCGCCCCGTGGAGGTCGGGACAATGTTCTCAACTATTCCCAGGAGGCACACCTCCATCGCTACCGGCAGCTGGGTTGCTGCAACTTCATTGACCACGTCTAGTATCATCACCCAGTACCGCTGAACCTCTGGGCATTGCCAGAAAATGTGGGAGAAGTCACCTGGTGAGGCGCCGCACCTCCAGCACTCCGGAGAATGCGCCGGGTTCATCTTATGAAGCCTGTATGGAGTGAAGTATGCTCTGTGGACTATCTTGTGCGATCAGCGATTTTTATCGGTACTGCGACATTATGGCAGACACTTCGGACACTTTTGACACATTTTTGGGACCATTGGCATTTTTATAGCGATCAGTGCTATAAAAATGCATTGATTACTGTAAAAATGTCACTGGCAGGGAAGGGGTTAACACTAGGGGGCGGGGAAGGGGTTAAGTATGTTCCCTAGGTGTGTTCTAACTGAAGGGGGTGGGACTAACTAGGGGAAATGACAGATCGCTGTTCATACATTGTATGAACATGCGATCAGTCATTTCTCCCCCTGACAGGACCGTAAAAACACAGCTCCAGGTTCACGCTCTGTAATTTCATTAGCAAATGCGCACTAGGGCAAACTGAAGTAATGGCACGTATGCGACATTGCTGGCGGCTGCCGCGCTCTTTTGCACGGGAGTGACGCTGTCGCCGCTCTGGCCAATCACAGGGCCGGACCCCCAATCCTCGGAAGTAACCCCCGGGAGATATGTCGCTGGCCGGAGGGGGGGTATGAGGACCGCTGCGTGGACTTCGATATGAGGTAAGTAATTCATAATGAGCTAGTATGCTATGGGTGGCGATTTAGGGGGGATTTATTTTGGGAGGGAAGATTTGTGCTAGAAGGGAGGGGGGAATGTTTGTGTGTGTGTGGGGGGGGGGGGTGGCATTTGAGCTGGGGGGAAGCGGGTGCTAGGGGTGGTGGTTTTTGGGAGGGAAGATTTGTGCTAGGTGGGAGGGGGGAATGTTTGTGTGGGGGAGGGGTGGCATTTGAGCTGGGGGGAAGAGGGTGCTAGGGGTGGTGTTTTTTGGGAGGGATTTCTTTTGGGAGGGAAGTTTCGTGCTAGGAGGGAGGGGGGAGTGTTTGTGTGGGGGGAGGGGTGGCATTTGAGCTGGGGGGAAGCGGGTGCTAGGGGTGGTGGTTTTTGGGAGGGATTTCTTTTGGGAGGGAAGTTTCGTGCTAGGAGGGAGGGGGGAATGTTTGTGTGGGGGGGGGGTGGCATTTGAGCTGGGGGGAAGCGAGTGCTAGGGGTGGTGATTTATGGGAGGGAAGATTTGTGCTAGGTGGGAGGGGGGAATGTTTGAGTGGGGGGGGGGTGGCATTTGAGCTGGGGGGAAGCGGGTGCTAGGGGTGGTGGTTTTTGGGAGGGAAGTTTCGTGCTAGGAGGGAGGGGGGAATGTTTGTGTGGGGGGGGTGGCATTTGAGCTGGGGGGAAGAGGGTGCTAGGGGTGGTGGTTTTTGGGAGGTATTTCTTTTGGGAGGGAAGTTTCGTGCTAGGAGGGAGGGGGGAATGTTTGTGTGGGGGGTGGCATTTGAGCTGGGGGGAAGCGGGTGCTAGGGGTGGTGGTTTTTGGGAGGGAAGTTTTGTGCTAGGAGGGAGGGGGGAATGTTTGTGTGTGGGGGGGGGTGGCATTTGAGCTGGGGGGAAGCGGGTGCTAGGGGTGGTGGTTTTTGGGAGGGAAGTTTCCTGCTAGGAGGGAGGGGGGAATGTTTGTGTGGGGGGAGGGGTGGCATTTGAGCTGAGGGGAAGCGGGTGCTAGGGGTGGTGTTTTTTGGGAGGGATTTGGGAGGGATTTATTTTAGGAGGGAAGTTTCGTGCTAGGAGGGAGGGGGGAATGTTTGTGTGTGGGGGGGGGGGGGGGTGGCATTTCAGCTGGGGGGATTTGGGGGATGGAGGGGCAAAGATATGTTTTTCTTTTTAGCAGGGGGGTGGATTAGTACTGGAGAGGGAATTTATGCAGATTAGATTATGTATGCAGATTAGTGTTCAGTGTTTTTGTGGGGAGATTTTGGCATGTTCACCATGGGCTCTTGATGGCCTTGTCCCGACACTGCTAATGACATAGGTGTGCGCAGCCTATTGCATTAGGGTGTGCACTCCAAAGCTCAAACACACATTACCGATCACTCACAATGTTCATTCAGAAAGGGAAGGGGCCGGAAAATTACATATTTACCGGCCCCTTCCCCACTCATCCTAAAACATCTCCGCAGAAACATCCGATGGGAGAGGAGAGGAGGAAAGTCGGGAGCGTGGTGGGAGGGGAGGGCAGTAGGGGGAATCTGTGCTGCACAGGATGATTAGCGTGTGCCTGGGCACACCTGGCACACCCTGTGCGCACGCCTATGGCTAATGATAAATACAAATCTGGGAGACTCGCCTGTCTTTGAAGCCCCGAACCACTTTCTGGATGAGAATAACCTTGTCTGTAATGGCCTTGTCTCTTTCAATTTCCAGCAGCATGTCATGGTGGTCCTGGAATAAATAAAAAAAAACATGATTGAAGTGTATATAAAAACCTAACAATGATTTGCTCCCTTCCTGTCTGTTAAATATACTTTTGGAAGCTTTGTGTTATATCTCTTACATAACGGCAAAAACAAATATATAGATTTATATCTGTTGCTCCGGCCACAAACCTTGTGAGACCATTTCTGGACCCTCTCTAATTTCCCGACAACAAATGTGTTTTCCGTCAGATCATCCAACCATGTGTACACAAGTCCATCGGACTAAAATCCAAAGTACAAACACGCATGCTCCGAACCAATGCTAACCAGAAGTTGCCCAAAGAGTGGTGCTAAAGAGCAGAAAAAACACAACGTTTTGTGTATGTTGGCTGAAAAACTTCTGCCGTCTGAATGCAGAACAAGTTCACGGCCAACGCCCTTCGGACAAAATTCCACGGATTTGTCCGATGGAAATCCGATCGTGTGTATGAGGCTTGGAGTGACAACACTGCTAAAACTAATGCAACACCAAATGTTAGGATTAGTTAAATTACATTTATGTTCTTGAGATTAGAGGCGCTTTAAACTAGCGATCTGTAAACTCTGACCCTTTGCTTGCATTTATCCGGCCTTGGGGTACTATTCCTCCTACTGTTATGAGGTAATATTCCTCCTAATGACTTCAACAATGGGGCACCATTCTTTCCACTGACACCAACAATGGGGAACCATTCTTTCCACTGATACCAACAATGGGGAACCATTCTTTCCACTGATACCAACAATGGGGCACCATTCTTTCCACTGACACCAACAATGGGGAACCATTCTTTCCACTGATACCAACAATGGGGAACCATTCTTTCCACTGACACCAACAATGGGGAACCATTCTTTCCACTGATACCAACAATGGGGAACCATTCTTTCCACTGACACCAACAATGGGGCATCATTTATTTCCACTGACACCAACAATGGGGCATCATTTATTTCCACTGACACCAACAATGGGATATCATTCTTTCCACTGACACCAACAATGGGGCACTATTCTTTCCACTGACACCAACAATGGGGCACCATTCTTTCCACTGACACCAACAATGGGGTACCATTCATTCCACTGACACCAACAATGGGGCACCATTCATTCCACTGACACCAACAATGGGATACCATTCTTTCCACTGACACCAACAATGGGGCACCATTCTTTCCACTGAGACCAACAATGGGGCACCATTCTTTCCACTGAGACCAACAATGGGGCACCATTCTTTCCACTGACACCAACAATGGGATACCATTCTTTCAACTGACACCAACAATGGGGCACCATTCTTTCCACTGACACAAACAATGGGGCACCATTCATTCCACTGACACCAACAATGGGGCACCATTCATTCCACTGACACCAACAATGGGGCACCATTCTTTCCACTGACACCAACAATGGGGCACCATTTATTCCACTAACACCAACAATTGGGCACCATTCTTTCCACTGACACCAACAATGGGATATCATTATTTCCACTGACACCAACAATGGGGCACTATTCTTTCCACTGACACCAACGATGGGGCACCATTCATTCCACTGACACCAACAATGGGGCACCATTCTTTCCACTGACACCAACAATGGGGCACCATTCATTCCACTGACACCAACAATGGGATACCATTCTTTCCACTGACACCAACAATGGGGCACTATTCTTTTCACTGACACCAACAATGGGGCACCATTCTTTCCACTGACACCAACAATGG
The DNA here is from genome assembly GCA_029574335.1 of Rana kukunoris. Taxonomy (NCBI): domain Eukaryota; kingdom Metazoa; phylum Chordata; class Amphibia; order Anura; family Ranidae; genus Rana; species Rana kukunoris. Next base: position 27,977,872 of record CM056050.1, read on the forward strand.
GGCACAATTCATTCCACTGACACCAACAATGGGGCATTACTCCTCCCACTGACACCCAAAGATGAAACATTATTATTCCCACTAATCTTAGTGATGGAATATTAATCCTCTCACTGATACCAGCAATAGGGCACAATTCCCCCCTGACACCAACGATTCCTTCCACTGACACTAATGATGGGGTACAATTAATATTTATATATTTTACTTCCATTTACCATCAACCCGGAACGCCTTATTTACCCCACTGATGTTTGGACCAGCAGTAGGAACATTCAGTTTGTTGAGAGGTAAAGTCACCACTGAAAAGTCAGCACCCTCTTGGCTTTCATTGCCTAGCTCCAGGGCTCTTTGCATTAAGCCCAACCCACCAAGGATCCGAACTTTTCCGACCACTGTGAGGGGGCAATTCAGGATTGCTAAGCCTTTGCTAATTTATTGGTGTCCATAGCAGAATGGAACAGCTTACAGCACAGGTGTCAAACACAAGGCCAACGGGCCGAATCCGGCCCTCCAGGCCATTTCATGCGGCCCTCGCACCTCTCCTGCAGCTGGAGCAGGAGAGCTTCCGCACCCCTCTGGTCCTACTCCAGACTCTGCACTTTCTGCTTTCAAGCAATGCATCCAGCTTCTTCCCAGCAGCAGCATAAGGAAAGGTGACGCACTGTGATGTAAGAGAGAGTGGAGGACTCAACGTCTGATGGTGGGGTGGCTCTTGACATCTAATTCCATCTGGAATTATGGGGCCCCTTACACAGCTTCAGGCATGGGCCCCCTGGAGAACCGGGGGGGGGGGGGGAGGGTGCTGCTGTCTAAAATTGAGAAGGGGGGGGGCTTTACAAAAAAAGAGGAAATAAAGAAAAATAAATATAAAAAAAAGGGAGTAGCCATCCGTGGCCCTGGGGACCTCTGGGCCCTTTAATAAAAAGAAAAAAGAGAGAAAAAAAGGACCTCTGGCCCTTTAAAAAATAAAATAAAAATATATTAAAAAATATTTTTTTTATCAAAAATAAATTTAAAAAAGAGGGGGTTGCCATCTGGGGCCCTGGGGGCCTCCGGGCCCTTGGGGACCTCTAAAAAATATATAAAAAAAAAAATTGGCCCTTTAATAAAAAATAAAAGAAAAATATATTAAAAAAATAATATTTTTATAAAAAATTAATAAAAAAAGAGGGGGTTGCCATCTGGGGCCCTGTGGGCCTCCGGGCCCCTGGGGACCTCCAGACCCTGGGGACCTCCCGTCCAGGCCCCTTACAGGTGTAATGCCTGTACCCCCCTGATGGCGGCCCTGCAACCGGCCCTTTCGAGGGCAATTAGAATTTTGATGCGGCCCACGATGAAATTGAGTTTGACACCCCTGGCTTACAGCAAAAAAAGCTCATCCCTTATAGGGTGCGGGCTGGGACAAAAATTCTACCTCGCCCCTTAACCACTTAAGGACCTGATCATGCAGATATACGTCCTTTTTTTAAAGATGGATATCTCGGTAAAGGCAGCAGCTGCTGCCACATCCGAGATATCTATCTTTAGCGTGAGCAGTCCTGTTAACGAAAACGGTGGTCTCCGCGGCGAATCCACTGCGAGATCACTGTTATCGGCGGCGGGAGAGGCCCCCCCTCCCGTCGCTGTCCCGCGCCCTCCGCTGCTTACTGGAGCCGTTGGTAGCGGCGGAGGAGATCGGGTCCTCTGTTATGCTGTGTGGAGATGCGATTGAGGGCAAGATGGCCCCCACTCGTCCCATAGCATAGCAGAGCGGAAGTGACGTCAAAACGTCAGTTCCGCCCATGCTTCTTAAAGAAACATTTTCTAAATGTAATTTTTTCAAATGACAAAATTTCCTTTTTTTTTTTGCATTTAAGTTCAAATATGAGATGTGAGGTCTTTTTGACCCCAGATCTCATATTTAAGAGGACCTGTCATGCTTTTTTCTATTACAAGGGATTCTTTTTCTATTACAAGGGATACAATCCATTTTTTTTTTTTCAGTATAAAAAAATAATAAAATAAATAAAAATAAATAAGAAAACACAATTTTTTTTTTAAAGCGCCCCATCCCGACGATCTCGCGCGCATACGCAAGTAGCGCTGCATATAAAAACGGTGTTAAAACCACACAAGTGAGGTATCACTGCGATCGTTAGAGCGAGAGCAATACATCTAGCCCTAGACCTCCTCTGTAGCTCAAAAGATGCAACCTATAGAATTTTTTAAACGCCGCCTATCAAGATTTTTAAGGGTAAAAGTTTGACGCCATTCCACGAGCGGGCGCAATTTTTAAGTGTGACATGTTGGGTATCATTTTACTCGGTGTAACATTATCTTTCACAGTATATAAAAAAATTGGGCCAAATTTATTGTTCTCTTATTTTTTATTTAAAAAAAGTGTTTTTTTTCAACAAAAAAAAGTGCGCTTGCAAGACCGCTGCGCAAATACCGTGTGACAAAAAGTATTGCAATGACCACCATTTTATTCTTTAGGGTGTTAGGAAAAAAATATATAATGTTTGGGGGTTTTTAAGTAATTTTCTAGCAAAAAAACCTGAAAAACACCAAATCTGAAAAACACCCAAGGTCCTTAAGTGGTTAAAGTTCTGGCCAAGGATAACACTGCCACCAACTAACATTACTGTATGTCAGACATTTTCATACAGGTGACCCCATGAACTCCAGGATAAGCCAATACTGTGTAAACACATGTGAGATCTGTGTATTCTTCCCTAAATCTAGGTGTGGGCTTTATATATTTCTTCTGTGCAGTAATCCAGTGTAAAACTTTAGCTCCCCTGTCATTACAGAACGCACCGACAAGGGGGTAGCAATCTCTAGCCGTAATTATAAAGTAACCCATTCTATAAATATTTATCTGATCTCTATCCTGTTCTTGGAGTAGGAATAATTTGATAGCATGTTATGTCCGGGCCCCTCCTGTTTATTCGCAGCCCATGGAATGTCCAGCCAGCTGTTCTCTCTATTTCCCGTTTGGGAAACCTCCATTTCCTGCAGGAGTTTCCTCTAGGACTGACAGATGCCTCATCTGATAAAAGACATTGGAGAGGCCCCCCGGAGCACAATAGGATGTCATATAAGGGCTTTCTGTCAGCTTTCTGGGCAGCTGGGATATAGGAAAGTGATGCCAACGTGTTTCTTGCACGGGCCAGTTTAACAGGCACGTGAGCTGGAGTCTACTGGTTACGTTTAGGACCCATTTATACTTTTATCCATTAAGACCTTACTGCTTAAACTATGGTGGAAAATGCCTTGTATGATATCTATCACCGGGGTCAAATAGGGATCCCAACTCTGTCTTTAGGTCCCCATTACGCCTCTGCAGTGAATTATCAAACGGACATCATAGGTGTAGCAAAATCCCAGACCTCCTTTAGTCTAATGAGAACCTCCAGGGCCAAGAGCTGCTGACATCCTGTGTAGAGTGGGTTTTTAAGTAGGGTTGTCCCGATACCGATACAAGTACCGAGTATTTGCGGGAGTACTTGTACTCGCGCAAATACCCCCGATGCCTAAATAGAATACTTCCCCGCCGCTGCCGCCGCCGCAACGCCGCCGCATCGAAAGCCGCCGCATGGGTTAAACGGCGTGCGGGAACATCACAGCATTCATTTGAATAGCTGTAGTCTTCCCACGCGTATAGACACTCCCCCTTGCTCAGGATTGGATGGGTGATCGTGATCTGTCCAATCCCGAGCAAGGGGGAGTGTCTATATGGGCGGGAACACTACAGCTATTCAAATGAATGCTGTGATGTTCTCCGTGCGGCGGCAAAGGTAAGGTATGGGGGAAATGGCTGAAGGGGCATGGCTGCGTATGGGGGAAATGGCTGGAGAGACATGGCTGTGTATAGGGGAAATGGCTGGAGAGACATGGGTGCGTATGGGGGAAATGGCTGGAGAGACATGGCTGCGTATAGGGGAAATGGCTGGAGAGACATGGCTGCGTATGGGGGAAATGGCTGGAGAGACATGGCTGCGTATGGGGGAAATGGCTGGAGAGACATGGCTGCGTATAGGGGAAATGGCTGGAGAGACATGGCTGCGTATGGGGGAAATGGCTGGAGAGACATGGCTGCGTATAGGGGAAATGGCTGGAGAGACATGGCTGCGTATGGGGGAAATGGCTGGAGAGACATGGCTGCGTATGGGGGAAATGGCTGGAGAGACATGGCTGCGTATAAGGGAAATGGCTGGAGGGACATGGCTGCGTATAAGGGAAATGGCTGGAGGGACATGGCTGCATATGTGAGGGACATGGCTAAAGGGACATGGCTGCATATGTGAGGGACATGGCTAGAGGGACATGGCTGCATATGTGAGGGACATGGCTAGAGGGACATGGCTGCATATGTGAGGGACATGGCTAGAGGGACATGGCTGCATATGTGAGGGACATGGCTGCATATGTGGGGGACATGGCTGGAGGGACATGGCTGCATATGTGAGGTACATGACTAGAGGGACATGGCTGCATATGTGAGGGACATGGCTAGAGGGACATGGCTGCGTATAAGGGAAATGGCTGGAGGGACATGGCTGCATATGTGAGGGACATGGCTGCATATGTGAGGGACATGGCTAGAGGGACATGGCTGCATATGTGAGGGACATGGCTAGAGGGACATGGCTGCATATGTGAGGGACATGGCTGCATATGTGAGGGACATGGCTAGAGGGACATGGCTGCATATGTGAGGGACATGGCTAGAGGGACATGGCTGCATATGTGAGGGACATGGCTGCATATGTGGGGGACATGGCTAGAGGGACATGGCTGCATATGTGAGGGACATGGCTAGAGGGACATGGCTGCATATGTGAGGGACATGGCTGCATATGTGGGGGACATGGCTAGAGGGACATGGCTGCATATGTGGGGGACATGGCTGGAGGGACATGGCTGCATATGTGGGGGACATGGCTGGAGGGACATGGCTGCATATGTGGGGGACATATTTAAAAAAAGTATCGGTATTCGGTATCGGCGACTACTTGAAAAAAAGTATCGGTACTTGTACTCGGTCCTAAAAATGTGGTATCGGGACAACCCTAGTTATAAGGCATAGTGGGTGTAATGCAAGATAGATTCATGGACGCCAAACACTTATTGAATGCAAAGAGACTTTATTTCTCTTGAACAGAACTGTGGGAGAGAGGGTTAGGGCCAGGACACCCTGAGGTAGTTGCAATATTAATTGGCAGACTCTAAAACAGCCATAGAGGGAACGGCCTCCAGCAAAACGCCACATCTGCATGTGTAGGAACGATGTCTCCTATGGCAACAGTCTTAGAACACTTCCTAACACAAGTTGTAACTAATTCATTTACTTTTTTACAATCACTTCTTGCAGGTTCTCAACCCACTGAGCTCCCAGTCTCTTTCTCTCCATAGACTTGCTGATTCACTGCCACTGAATCCCATGAGCTCCTCCAATCTTCACTTTAGTATCTTCCTCAGGCGTTACCCTGCTTCTCCGCTGGGTCCCTAACTTGGCACTCCAGATACTTCTCAAGCTTCACCCCTCTGGTCTGCTTGGTCCCTGGCTTGACACACAAGGCTACTCTACAAGCGTCACCTCCACTGGCTGGGTCCCACTGAAGTTTCCCGATTCTTCACCATCCCTGGTTGGTGAGAATACTGCTCTGGTACTTGCTTCCGCTACTCACTGTGGTCCCTGGTAATAAGGTGTATGGTCACCCACACTGCTCCAAGTTGCATGTCCAAACCCAAGCTCTGTGTTGGAGCTTACACAGCCTGAATTATTTTACTTCTTTCCCCATGTGACAGTGTTCTGGCTTGGTGATTGGCCATTCCAACCTGAGCATTGCATCCTGGGAGTAAGGGGAGAAGACCACATGCTCCCCCATACCTTGAAGTGCTTGTTGATGGCTCAAACCAAGCAATGGTTTGGCAAAGAGAAAAAGAGTGATCTGTCAGCCCAGGGTCACTTTGTATGTAAAAGGATACGGTATCTATTAAAGAAGAGGGAATACACTTACTTTTCTGGTGGACTGTATGATCAATTGCTGCCTAGTGGCTGCCGAAAGTAGAAGGCCATGACCCAGGACTGTGTGCAACAAATATTGTTCAGTATCTGGACAGTATATAAGCAGCTTGGTAAGCTACTATTGGTTGAACTGCATGGACTTGTGTCTTTTTTCAATCAGACTAATGCTGCGTACACACAATCGTTTTTCCCGTCGGAAAAAGTCAGATGTGAGCTTTTGGACGGGAATTCCGACCGTGTGTATGCTCCATTGGACTTTTTCTGTCAGAATTTCTGCCAGCAAGAGTTTGAGAGCAGGTTCTCTATTTCCCCAACAGAAAAAAATCTTAGCAGAAAAACTATTCGTCTGTATGGAATTCCAACGCGCCAAAAAAAAAAAAACATGCATGCTCGGAATCAATTCGACCCATGCTCGGAATCATTGAACTTCTTTTTTCTCGGCTTGTTGTAGTGTTGTATGTCACCGCATTCTTGACGGGTGGAATTTGGTGTGACCGTGTGTATGCAAGACACGTTTGAGCGGAATTCAACCATCCAAGGTTTTTCCTACAGGAAAACCGATCGTTTGTACATGACATAACTTTGTAACCTGCTCCCCCTCTGCACGCAATGGTTTCTCCAACCAGATCAAAAGTCCTGTGTTGCCACATGTGCAGTGGAGGCCTGTTCTTTAGGTGCCACTTACCCTATACATGCTTCCGGGCCACCTAATCTACATACAGGGATGTCGGACTATGGATTGTAATGGGGGGGGGGGGTGATTTGAAGCACGTGATTAGAGCCAGAGGCTCTAATAGGCTTAAAAAAAGGGTAGGCTTGGGGTGCAGAGCATTGCGCTCCGAGCCCACCCAGTTGTGTGGTGATAGTGAATGAATATTCGCAATTTTCACACTAAACCTCTTCCTTGCCAATCAGGAAGCAGGTCATGAGACCGGTTTCCCAATTAGCAAAAACGTCAGGCAATCCTATTGGACACCGAGGATGAGGAGAGAGGAGACAGAAAGGAAACCAAAGCCGCTGCCTGCCACACTGAAGGACGCCAGAGCCGCAGGAGGAGAGGAGGAGAGAGGAGATGGAGAGAAGCCACAGCCCGCCACTATTTGCCATGCTGGAGGACACTGGAGCCGCAGGAGGAGAAAAGAGATGGAGAGAAGCCACAGCTCACCACTATCCGCCCTGCTGGAGGACACCGGAGCCACAGGAGAAAAGAGGTGACGGAGAGGAGCCACAGCCAGCCACAATCCGCCGTGCTGAAGGACACCGGAGCCACAGGAGGGAAGAGGTGACGGAGAGGAGCCGCAGCCAGCCACTATCTGCCGCGCTGGAGGACACCAGAGCCACAGAAAGAGAGAGGAAACAGAGAGAAGCCACAGCTTCCCACTATCTGCCTTGCTGGAGGACACCTGAACAGCAGGAGGAGAGAGGAGATGAAGAGGAGTCGCAGTCCTCCACGATCCGCCATGTTAGAGGAGACCGGATTCACAGGAAGAAAAAGGTGACGGAGAGGAGCCACAGCCAGCCACTATCCGCCGTGCTGGAGGACACTGGAGCCGCAGAAAGAAAGAGGAAACAGAGAGAAGCCACAGCTCCCCACTATCCGCCTTGCTGGAGGACACCTGAACAGCAGGAGGAGAGAGGAGATGAAGAGGAGTCGCAGTCCTCCACGATCCGCCATGCTGAAGGACAACGTGCTGGAGGACCTCATAGCCGCAGGGGGAGAGAGTAGATGGAGAGGACACTGGAGCGGCAGCCTGTCACCCGCCACCTAGATGGGGTAAGTGCAGGACTGACCTAATGAATATTTGATATTTTCACACTAAATCTCCTCCTTGCCAATCAGGAAGCAGTTTGTGAGACCCCTATTGGATGCTTGGCATCTAGGACGAGGAGATAGAAGAACGAGAGAACACCGGAGTCGCGGATGAGTAAGTGCCAGACCAACTGTCAGTTAGCAACTAGTGGGAGGGGCTAGAGGGGAATGCGGTGTTTAGTGTCAGCCGGCTGGCTAGCTGCCCGGGATGGTGCGGTGTTTGTCTGCAGTGAAGATAGGGAGTCTCAACAAACGGACCACTGGAAAGGTAAGTATATACCATATATAAGGTGACCCTATGCTGACAGGATCACTTTACAAAGCAATTAGCCATTCTCGATCACTGGACTGGCTATAGATATGTGGCGAGTGGTTATTGTACTTCATATCCCCCCAATACTCCCGGCATTGCCATGTGAAATAAGTATTTATAAGAATCAACATTTCACTGTTTAAATACCTTTAAGAAGATCTTTGTTTTACCAATCTGCCAATCGTCATCCTTGCCTAAAACACATTCGGCGATGCGCGTACATGTTCCACGCAAGTCTCCCTGAAAATGCAAGCAAAATATTACTAATAAGCTCAGAACATTCAAGGGAAAACCTCACTGTCATCTTGTATCCCTTGTTATAACACACAGTACATAAGGTTTAAATTACAAAGCGAACACACCAGCATAAGTACCCTTATTTGCTGCTGTGCGGATGCGCGTGCCCACCCTTTTTTCAAGCCAATTAAAAAAAAACATTGGAATCCATGCGTCCGGTGCCCTGCATGTAGATCAGGGTCCGAGCGCATAGATTAGGGGGAGCTGCCCCTGTGCCCCTAATGGTCAGGCCGCCACTGCCTGTGATTCTGTATTATGATTCCAGTTGCTCTCCCGGCTTGTCTTGACCACTCTTTGAACTCCACCTGCACTGACCTCGACTTGTCCCCTGACCTCCTCTTCTGTCTGCTCCATTGGTTCCTGCTTTACTAATCGGTTCCAGACCAGGCTTGTTTCCTGACAACGCTCCTGCCTGTACCCTGTACCCAAACTCTCCTGTCTGTGTATGACCCATCCTGCCTGACTCTACGGCCGTGTACACTCGGCGACCCGCCCGTCGGGAATGGCAACCAGCCATTCATCCAGGCGGGCCGTCGAGGAAATAGAGAGCGTGCTCTCTATTTCTGCTCGATGGGCTTCCCGACGGGAAGCTCGCCGAGACCGTACACACGGCCGAGGTCCTCGCTGGAATGTGCATTCCAGCGAGGTTCTCGCTGGTTTTCAGCGAGAACCTCGGCCGTGTGTACGGCGTCTACTACTCTGCCTGCTGTCGCGGGTACCTGCCTACCACCCTACTATTCCGGCTGCCCTACAGTCTGCTACCAGCAACTGTCTCATCTGCCCTTTGTTACCAGTCCCAGCCTGGCACTGCCTACCAGCTTTCCTTACTAGAGCCTTCTGACGACTTTACCTGCTCGGCATGGACACCTGCCCTACTGCTAGCAAGACTTACAGGCACTTGTGCCACTCTGTACTCCTGTGCCACCTATCTTCACTCCCAATCATAGAGGTCTTCCTCATCTTATTAGGGTCTGCCCTACCCAGTGGCGTATCTAGGGTATGGCAGCCATGGAAAGTGTCATGGGTGCCATGGGGAGGGGGCGGCAAAAAACCACCCCCCTGCATGAAAAAAAAAAACACCCGTCCTCCCACGGCCGCCTACCGCACCAATGCAGCTCCCGAGGCTGCGCCCGCCCTGCTGAAGCGCAACGCAATTGCTAATATTACTCCGTCTGCCTGGGGAGGGGAGTGACAGGTGCACCCAAGATGGCCGATGACTGGCCAGACCGGATCCACATAGGGTAGTGGCTGTGTTTGATGGGCACAGTGGCTGCAATTAATGATTTTTTGTTCAGTTTGTTTGCACCCCACCAAAAAATTTCAGCACCAGCCGCTAGTGGTCCCCAGTGTCCCTCTCTGTCCCCGCTGTGTCCCTAGTTATCTGAAAGATGGGTTTCAAATGTTTTGACAAGGGCGCAGTTTCAGTACTTGCCATAGGCGCTATTTTCACTAGATACGCCTCTGCTGCTACCAGGTACATGCGAGTCGTCTTCTGTATTTATATGGTTATGAACTTACACAGTGAATCCTATATATACAGCACCTGTTTGTAGGCCGGCTTAACTCCCGGCATTAACACTCGATATCGGTCCACAAACTCCACAAAGGTGTAGCGTATGGGGTACCCTGCCCGGCGGATTCGGATAGTCTCCATCATTCCCGAGTACCGAAGCTGGCGGACACACAGCTCTCTGTCAAACAGCTGGAGGAAAAGGAGAATCGTTACACACAATTGTCTTAAACCCGAGCTCCAAGCAAACAGCTAAATGTACAGATAAACCAGATATCCCGCAACTGTTCTACCTGCCAAAAAATTTGCATTTCTGTTCATCCAGTTCTAAGATTTACACAGCCCTGCCAGACTGAAGAGCCATGGGAATGACAGCACTAAGGCCCCATTCACACCTGAGCAATTTGTAGCTCGAAGTTTCAAAATGCCCAGGGAGTAAAAAATGTATTATTCTTTATGAAGATCGTTCACATCTCCACTCCCAAGTCACCTGAAGCTAGAGCTGCGCGACGAATTGTTAAAAAAATCACAATCTCAATTCAACCCCCCTCAAGAGCAAGTTTTAAAACTTTGGTCCGACGGACGTTTTAACACTTTGGTCCGACGGACGATGGTCCGATGGGCCGTACACACGGTCGGTTTGGACAGATGAAACTGGCCTTAAGACCATTCTCTTTTGGACCGATCGTGTGTACGCGGCCTAACAGGTTTTCTTCTAAGATTGCCCTGTATTTGGCTCCATCCATATTCCCATCAACTCTGACCAGCTTCCGTGTCCCTGCTAAAGAAAAGCATCCCCACAACATGATGCTGCCACCACCATGTTTCACGGTGGGGATGGTGTGTTCAGGGTGATGTGCAGTGTTAGTTTTCTGCCAGATTCAGGTAGAAGTTACGCGGCTTATCTGTAGATAAGCCGCGTAACTTCTAACCTACGCCGTCGTATCTGTTTTCTGTATTCAGAAAACAAGATACGCCGGGATTGAGTTCAGATACGAGCGGCGTAATTGTATTTCGCCGTCGTATCGGAACTGCAATTTTAAAATGGCCGCTAGGGGCGTTCCCGCTGATTTACGCCGAGAATATGTAAATCAGCGAGATACGCCAATTCACGATCGTACTCGGGCCCGACGCAGTGACTTTACGACGTTTCCGTAAGAGATACGCGGCGTAAAGAAAACCATGCCCCCTAGGTGGTGTATCCTATGTTAAAGCTTTTTTTTTTTTTTTTGACCTGCAAGGAAAAAGCCATAATGAGCTAATATGCACAGCATATTAGCTCATTATGAATTACTTACCTCGGTACGAGGTGTAGGGAACTTACCTGGTGCACGCTGAGCGAGATCTCATCTTGACTCGTCGTGTCTTCAGGGTATCGCCGCTCCAGCGCTGTGATTGGCTGGAGCGGCGATGACGTCACTTCCGCGCGTGCGCGCGGGAGATTTAAATCCGGCCAGGGTCCGGCGGATGCCGGTCCTTTCGCCGTAGATTCCCCCTGCGCATGCGCCACTGCAATCAGCGGCGCATTGCGGGGGTAATATCTCCTAAACCGTACAGGTTTAGGAGATATTCTTTATACCTACAGGTAAGCCTTATTATAGGCTTACCTGTAGGTAAAAGTAAAAAAAGTGGGTTTACAACCACTTTAAGTATGGCCATCGTTCCCGCGTCGCCATTTGAAAATTTAACGTTGTTTGCCTAAGTCGTCCGTGAATGGGGCTGGACGCCATTTACGTACACGTCGAAAACAATGCGACGTCATTTTGCGCAATGCGCGTCGGTAAATTTTTGGGACGGCGCATGCGGCCATGTCTTGGTAGGTTTGCAGTTGGGCCATAGTCTTTCCATTTTCGGATAATGGATTGAACAGAGCTCTGTGAGATGTTTAAAGCTTGGGATATTTTTTGTATAACCTAACTCTGCTTTACACTTCTCCACAACTTTATCCCTGACCTGTCTGGTGTGTTCCTTAGCCTTCATGATTCTGTTTGTTCACTAAGGTTCTCTAACAAACCTCTGAAGGCTTTACAGAACAGTTGCATTTATACTGAGATTAAATTACACACATGTGGACTCTATTTACTAATTAGGTGACTTCTGAAGGCAATTGGTTCCAATAGATTTTAGTTAGGGGTATCAGAGTAAAGGGGGCTGAATACAAATGCACCCCAATGCACCCCACACTTTTCAGATATTTATTTGTAAAAAGGTTTGAAAAACATTTATCATTTTCTCTTCCACTTCACAATTATGTGCCACTTTGTGTTGGTCTATCACATAAAATCCCAATAAAATGCATTTACATTTTTGGCTGTAACATGACAGAATGTGGAAAATTTCAAAGGGTATGAATACTTTTTTAAGGCACTGTAAATGCTATTCAGAGATCCAGACAGCTCTGCCATTATAAAGTATAGAAAGCTTTTTGTTTAGACTGGAGCTCCTGAATTTTTTAGTAAGAAGGATATGAGTTTTGGCAGGGGGGTGCTGTAGCGGATAGGAGGTAACGGTGCTGAACGAACGTTTCTAATCATTGTTTATTTAGATATCGCGCTACTTTATCCCTCTAGGATAATAAATGAGGTTTGTATTGTTAGCCGTCCTGTAAATCTAAAATTAACACCTGAAAATCCTATTAAAATAACTTCTGTGTGAACGGCATCCCCGGCCAAAAAGATGTTTTCTTCATCAATGACCTTCCAACAATGACGATTTCTGCTTTCTAGTAAATGGGAAGTTCTTTGAAGGACCTTTAAATGGCTTCCTATTACTACCAGCAAACTCCATCATTTCTCCTTTACCATAAACTACGTACACATCTTCTTTTCAGTGGGTGGCTCATACACTTCAGTTAACTCCAGTTCAGACTTTATTTTTTTATTTCTTGGGGGGGGGGTTAGAACATTTCCTGTGGAGCACTGAACCCCAGAATAAGTTCAAATCAGGATTAGAGTCCAACCTTTCCACTAGGGTTGTCCCGATACCACTTTTTTAGGACCGAGTTCAAGTACCGATACTTTTTTCCAAGTAGTCGCCGATACCGAATACCGATACTTTTTTTAAATGTGTCCCCAAAAGCAGCCATGTCCCCCACATATGCAGCCATGTCCCTCCAGCCATGTCCCTCCAGCCATGTCCCCCACATATGCAGCCATGTCCCTCCAGCCATGTCCCCCACATATGCAGCCATTTCCCCCCAGCCATGTCCCCCACATATGCAGCCATGTCCCTCCAGCCATGTCCCCCCATACCTAGCCGCCGAAAGCCGTCACACGGAGAACATCACAGCATTCATTTGAATAGCTGTTTTGCCCACGCGTATAGACACTCCCCCCCTCAGGATTGGACAGATCACGATTACCCATCCAATCCCGAGCAAGGGGGAGTGTCTATACGCAGCAGGAACACTACAGCTATTCAAATGAAAGCTGTGATGTTCCCGCACAGCGTTTAACCCATGCGACGGCTTTCGATTTGGCGGCGGCGCGATGCGGAGGCAGCAGTGGGGGGGTATTCTATTTAGGTATCGGGGGTAAGTACTCCCGCAAATACTCGGTATCGGTCCCGATACCGATACTGGTATCGGTATTGGGACAACCCTACTTTCCACCAACCGTGGTATTCTTGAGGTCCACTGGAGATTATTTAAAGGACGGAAGCACAACAAAGCTTGAATGAGTTCTGTCTAAATTTATTTTTGATGGCAAGAAGGTCAACAAGCAAAGGGTTTTGGGGGTTCAACCCCCCCCCTTAATCAATGGGCTAACTGATGCAACACCCTGGGGTTTAGTCAGGGATGTTACTCACAGATTTACTTGCTAGGAGTAGTTAACTTAGTCAATTATCAGAGATCCTTAGTTTGACCTTGTTGCACTTTTATCTTCTACCACTAGGTGGCCGGGAACTTGGTGGTACTAGATATGAGAAGGACAACTCAAGGTCAGGTTGTGGGTATATGGGGTATCTCAGCCAATGGGCAGGGGTTTTCTTGAATCCCTTGGCCTGCTGGGAGAACCTATATATTCAGGTGGAGTCAGTTGATCTAGGTCCTGTGCCACCTGGGTGGCTGTCTGGGTGGTGGACGTGTGTCGTAGGCCAGAGACTGGACCTATCCTGGGGGCATCTGGCTTCCAGGCTGTGTGAGAGCCCATCCAGAAGTAAGAGGGCAGCGCAGGGTTGGAATTGCGGCTTGCAACCCAACAAGAAGTGCCGGTCCTGCCGGTCGGAGAACCTGTCGTGGTCGGAGGTAGAAGGGAAGCTGTCGCCACTAAGGGACCATCCGCCTTGTTACCAGGGACCACAGTGAGTAACTGAAGCAAGTACCGGAGCGGCATTCCCACCAAATGGGTGGAGAATCAAGAAACTTTAGGTGGTGATCAAGTCAAGGACCCAGCCAGAGGTGGTGACGCTTGCAGAGCAGCCTTGTGAGTCAAGCCAGGGACAGAGCCAGTTAGCAGGGGTTAAGCTTGAGAAGTATCTGGAGTGCGAGAAGCCATGTGGGGGACACAGCAAACATGTGAAAGAAGGTTCTCTGGTCAGATGAGACCAAAATTTTACTTTTTGGCCTTAAAGCAAAACACGTGTGGCGTAAAACTAACACTGCACATCGCCCTGAACACACCATCCCAACCTTGAAACATGGTGGTGGCAGCATCATGTTGTGGGGATGCTTTTCTTCAGCAGGGACAGGGAAAATGGATGGAGCCAAATACAGGGCAATCTTAGAATCTGTGGCAAGACTTGAAAATTGCTGTTCACAGACGCTCTCCATCCAATCTGACAGAGCTTGAGATATTTTGCAAAGAAGTATGGGCAAAAATGTCCTCTCAAAATGTGGAAAGCTGGTAGAGACATCTCCAAAAAGACTTGCAGCTGTAATTGCAGTGAAAGGAGGTTCTACAAAGTATTGACTCAGGGGGGCGCTATACAAATGTACATCACACTTTTCTCTGCCAATCCCTCCACTGGCTTCCCATTGCCCAGCAAATAAAATTCAAAGCACTAACAATAACATACAAAGCCATTCACAATTTTGACTTGAGCTACATCACCAATCCTATCTCCAAATATCACCAAAACCTCCCTCTCCGCTCCTCCCGAGACCTTCTGCTGTCTAGCTCCCTTGTCTCCTCCTCCCATTCTTGTCTCCAGGACTTTTCCAGAGCCTCTCCCATCCTCTAAAACTCACTACCCCATTCCATCAGGCTATCTCCTACTCTGTCCACTTTTAGGCGATCCCTAAAAACTCATCTCTTCAGGGTGGCCTATCCTGCCTCCAGCTAACAACAAAATCCTCTACTCCCCTCACCAGCTTATCCCTCACAGTCCCTACCTTTTTGTTTTTCACCAATGGACAAAGAGTAGGACTTTTGTCCAAATGGCGTTGGCCAGGAACTTGTATTGCATACAAACGGCAAAGCATTGTCGGACAACAAACACAAAACTACGTGTTTTTTCAGCTCTTTAGCGCCACTCTTTGGGCAACTTCTGCTAATGTTGTGTTATGGCGAGCATTGCTTCTGAGCATGCGTGTTGTGTCCGTTGGACTTATGTACACACGATCGGATAATCGGAAAACACACATTTGTTGACGGAAAATGTTAAAGCATACTATTCTACATTTGTTGGCGGAAAATCTGACAATTGTCTGATGGAGCGTACAAACGGAAGGATTTTTTGCCTGTCATCACACAATTCCCGTTGGAAAATCCGATCGTGTGTACGAGGCTTTTAGATTGTAAGCTCGCAGGAGCAGGGCTCCTCTAACCCTCTTGTTTTGATTTGTACTGTTGGTCTAATATCTCCCCACATTGTAAAGCGCTGCGCAAACTGTTGGCACTATAAAAATCCTGTATAATAATAATATAATTATGTGCCACTTTGTGTTGGTCTATCACATAAGATCACAATAAAAGACATTTACGTTTTTGGCTGTAACATGAGAAAATGTGGAAAATTTCAAGGGGGTATGAATACTTTTTCAAGGTGCTGTATATAGAATAACAGCCTGAAGAAGGGATCTACAACATCCGGAACTTAACCGCTTAAGGACTGCCTCACGCAGATATACGCCTGCAGAATGGCACGGCTGGGCACAAGGGCGTACATGTACGTCCCCTTTAAGAGCCTAGCCATGGGTCATTAGCGGTCCTAAGCTCCGTGACCGTCCTGGCGGGAACCGCGTACCCGATCGCCGCCAGTGTCCCGCGATCGGGTAACAGAGAGGAAGAACCGGGAGGGGTAAATGTAAACAAACCTCTCCCCATGCTTCCTAGTGAGACTGACACTGATTGTCTGTTCCCTGTCATAGGGAACGACGATCAGTGACATCACACGCTAATCCACGCCCCCCCCAAAGTAAATAACACAAATTAGGGCACAATTAACCCCTACAGTGCCACCTACAGGTTAACTCCTTCACTGCCAGTGCCATTTTTACAGTAATCAGTGCATTTTTATAGCCCTGTGCGCTGTATAAATGACAATAGTCCCAAAATAGTGTCAAAAGTGTCCGATGTGTCCGCCATTATGTCGCAGTCACAATAAAAATTGCTGATCGCCGCTATTACTAGTTAAAAAAAATATATATTAATAAAAATGCCATAAAACTATCCCCTATTTTGTAGACGCTATAACTTTCGTGCAAACCAATCAATAAACGCTTTTACCAAAAATATGTAGAAGAATACGTATCGGCCTAAACTGAGGGGAATATATATTATAGCAAAAAGTAAAAAAATATTGAATTTTTCAAAATTGTCGCTTTATTTTTGTTTATAGCGCAAAAACTAAAAACCGCAAAGGTGATCAGATACCACCAAAAGAAAGCTCTATTTGTGGGGAAAAAAGGACGCCAATTTTGTTTGGGAGCCACGTCGCACGACCACGCAATTGTCAGTTAAAGCGACGCAGTGCCGAATCGCAAAAGTGGCCAGGTCTTTAAGCTGCATAATGGTCCGGGCCGAAGTGGTTAAGTTAGCCAGTAAAAGGTATTACGTAAACTCCAAACTTTCTGCATGACATTCTGAAAACGTTTCCGAGGCCCAGAAATTGCTATAGACATTAAAAGAGAGTTTGATCGATTTTCTGTGTAGTCCGAAACTAAACATTGAAGACCCCATAAAGTGACCCCTGAAGACCCCCCAGTGAAGGGAGAACTCACCATGGGCTTCTTGAACTCGTTGGGCTTTATACATCGTACGAAGAAAGGCTGACACACGCTCAGGGTTCTCATCAGCAGCTCCAACGATCGCTTGAACTGGCTGCTCAGGGTGGGCGAGCGCTTCCTGGTCTCGGCCCCCTGAAAGGAAAAAAACACATATATTGGAATTAGAAGCAAACAAATTGGAGTCAGGAAATGAAAGATGATAAGAGTGAGCGAGCCTCTTCCTCCCTCCTGTGTCACTGAGAGGGAAACACGACTGAGGGAGGGAGGCAGAGGTTCTGTACTACACTAATGACTTAACCCCTTTCTGACCGCTGGCACAGCCGGGGGGCGCAGGGGTTTGATATTATTACACTTGAAGATTAAAGGGGTTGTAAAGGATTTTTTTCCCCCTAAATAGCTTCCTTTACCTTAGTGCAGTCCTCCTTCACTTGCCTCATCCTTCCATTTTGCTTTTAAATGTCCTTATTTCTTCTGAGAAATCCTCACTTCCTGTTCTTCTGTCTGTAACTACACACAGTAATGCAAGGCTTTCTCCCTGGTGTGAAGTGTCGTGCTCACCCCCTCCCTTGGACTACAGGAGAGTCAGGACACCCACTAACACACAGCTCTTTTCTCTATCTGCAATGTAGAGAGCGCCCTGACTCTCCTGTAGTCCAAGGGAGGGGGCGAGCACAACACCCCACACCAGGGAGAAAGCCTTGCATTACTGTGTGGAGTTACAGACAGAAGAACAGGAAGTGAGGATTTCTCAGAAGAAATAAGGACATTTAAAAGCAAAATAGAAGGATGAGGTAAGTGAAGGAGGACTGCACTAAGGTAAAGGAAGCTATTTAGGGGAAAAAGATTGTTCCTTTACTACCCTTTTAACCACTTCCATACTGGGCACTTCTACACCTTCCTGCCCAGGCCAATTTTCAGCTTTCAGCGCTGTCGCAATTTGAATGACAATTGCGCGGTCATACTACACTGTACCCACAATTTTTTATCATTTTGTTCCCACAAATAGATCTTTCTTTTAGTGGTATTTGATCACCTCTGCGTTTTTATTTTTTGCGAAAAAAGAAAAAAAGGTTTTCTTTGTTTCTGTTTTTTTTTTTGGAAATAAGTACGTTTTCTACTTCAATGACAGGCACTGATATGGCGGCTGCACTGATGGGCACCAATGAGCTGGCACCAATGAGGTGGCACTGAAAGGTGGCACTAATGGGCGGCACTGGTATGTGCCACTGATGGGCATTTATAGGCGGCACTGATGGGCATCAATAGGCAGCACTGATGGGGACTTATGGTGGCACTGATTGATACTTATGGTGGCACTGATAGGTGGCATGGATGGGCACTGATGGTCACTGATAGGTGGGCACAGATGGGCACTGATGGACACTGATGGATGGCACTGATGACACTGATGGGTGGCATTGCTGTTGATTTGCAGTCTTTCACAATGGTGCCAATCAGTGCCCATTTGTGGGCACTGATTGGCACATATTTGGCATCAATTTGCATATGTGGATGGCCATGTGGGATGTACCTGGCCATCCACATGCTTGGGACTTCCCTGGTGTTCCAGTGTAGGCATCCATGGGGGGGCTGCACTGAAAAACAATTAGCGAAAAAATAAATAAAACCCTGTCAGGAGAGCCGCCGACGCGAGTCAAGCGCAAATGAGGAAGAGCCGATCAACGGCTCTTCCTGTTTACATCGTGATCAGCCGTGATTGGACACTGCTGATCATGTGGTAAAGAGTCTCCGCCGGAGGCTATTTACCGAGATGGGAGATGCAGGGTGTCAGACTGACACCCCGCATCACTGATCGCCGCGCTGCGCACCCCCACGGGCACGCGCCGGAATGTTATCCTGCTGGACATCAATAGACGTCCAGTCAGGATAACAGAACCACTTCCCGGACGTCAATTGTCAAATATTTTGCCTTCCTGGTTCCAGCTCTGGAAGAATTTACCTCCTTCCTGACCAGAGCACTTTTTGCGATTCGGCACTGCGTCGCTTTAACTGACAATTGCGCAGTCGTGCGACGTGGCTCTCAAACAAATGCCCTTTTTTTCCCACAAATAGAGCTTTTTTTTAGTGGCATTTTTATTTTTTGCGCTATACACAAAAAAATAGTTTTTACTTTTTGCAATAATAAATATCCCCCAAAAATATGTCCTCATCAGTTTAGGCCGATGTGTATTCTGCTACATATTTTTGGTAAAAAAATGCAATAAACCTATAATGATTGGTTTGCGCAAAGGTTATAGCGTCTACAAAATAGGGGATAGTTTTATGGCATTTTTATTACAATTTTTTATTAGTAATGGCGGCAATCTGCAATTTTTATCGTGACTGCGACATTATGGCGGACACATAGGACACTTTTGACACTATTTTGGGACCATAGGCAGAGAAGGGATTAAACACTAGGGGGCACTAGAAACACCTCCCTAGGGAACACTTAACCCCTTTGTCGCCCCCTAGTGTTAACCCCTTCCCTGCCAGTGACATTTATACAGTAATCAGTGTCCGATCTGTCCGCCGCAATGTTGCAGTCCCACTAAAAAACGCAGATCTCCGCCATTACTATAATTTTTTTTTTTTTAAATAAAAATTCCATAAATCTATCCCCTATTTTGTAGACGCTATGACTTATACGATTATTGCATTTTTTTTTTTTACAAAAAATATGTAGCAGAATACATATCGTCCTAAACTGATGAAGACTCTGGGCCAGATTCTCAGAAGAGATACGACGGTGTATCTCCAGATACACCGTGGTATCTCTGTTTCTGAGCCCTCCTATCTATGACTGATTCTTAGAATCAGTTATGCATAGATTTGGCGTAGAACCGACTGGCGTAAGTCACTTACACCGTCAGATCTAAGTTGCAATGTTACGCTTGGCCGCTAGGTGGCGTTCCCAGTGATTTCTGTGTCAAATATGCAAATGAGCTAGATACGCCGATGACTTCCATCATCCAATCATGTGCAAGCAAAAAAGTTTTTATTTTTTTTATTTTCCTTGCATGTGATTGGGTATTCTTTGTAAAGTGAAGCCTTGCCTCATTTACTAAGCTCTGGAGAAAATGCCCTTCCAGAGTGCCAGTCTACATACAGTGCAGAAAATAAGTATTTGAACACCCTGCTATTTTGCAAGTTCTCCCACTTGGAAATCATGGAGGGGTCTGAAATTGTCATCGTAGGTGCATGTCCACTGTGAGAGACATAATCCAAAAAAAAAAATTCCAGAAATCACAATTTATGATTTTTTAACTACTTATTTGTATGATACAGCTGCAAAGAAGTATTTGAACACCTGTCTATCAGCTAGAATTCTGACCCTCAAAGACCTGTTAGTCTGTTTTAAAATGTCCACCTCCACTCCATTTATTATCCTAAATTAGTTGTTTGAGGTCATTAGCTGCACTGTCCACCCCATACAATCAGTAAGAATCCAACTACTAACATGGCCAAGACCAAAGAGCTCCAAAGACACTAGAGACAAAATTGTACACCTCCACAAGGCTGGAAAGGGCTACGGGGAAATTGCCAAGCAGCTTGGTGAAAAAAAGTCCACTGTTGGAGCAATCATTAGAAAATGGAAGAAGCTAAACATGACTGTCAATCTCCCTCGGACTGGGGCTCCATGCAAAATCTCACCTCGTGGGGTCTCAATGATCCTAAGTGAGAAATCAGCCCAGGACTACACGGGAGGAGCTGGTCAATGACCTGAAAAGAGCTGGGACCACCGTTTCCAAGGTTACTCACTAAGACGTCACATGCATGGCACGGAAGGTTCCCCTGCTTAAACCAGTGTCAAGGCCCGTCTTAAGTTTGCCAATGACCATTTGGATGATCCAGAGGAGTCATGGGAGAAAGTCATTGGTCAGATGAGACCAAAATAGAACTTTTTGGTCATAATTCCACTAACCGTGTTTGGAGGAAGAAGAATGATGAGTACCATCCCAAGAACACCATCCCTACTGTGAAGCATGCATCATGCTTTGGGGGTGTTTTTCTGCACATGGGACAGGGCGACTGCACTGTATTAAGGAGAGGATGACATGTATTGCGAGATTTTGGGCAACAACCTCCTTCAGTTAGAGCTTTGAAGATGGGTCGAGGCTGGGTCCCAACATGACAATGACCCGAAGCACACAGCCAGGATAACCAAGGAGTGGCTCAAGAAGCATATCAAGGTTCCGTGGCCTAGCCAGTCTTAAACCCAATAGAGAATAGGGAGCTCAAACTCTGTGTTTCTCAGCGACAGCCCAGAAACCTTGATCTAGAGAAGATCTGTGCCAAAATCCCTCCTCCAGTGTGTGCAAGTGATAAACTACAAGAAACGTTTGACCTCTGTAATTGCAAACAAAGGCTACTGTACCAAATATTAACATTGATTTTCTCAGGTGTTCAAATACTTCTTTGCAGCTGTATCATACAAATAAATAGTTAATAAAATCATACATTGTGATTTCTGGAATTTTTTTTTTTGATTATGTCTCTCACAGTGGACATGCACCTACGATGACAATTTCAGACCCCTCCATGATTTCCAAGTGGGAGAACTTGCAAAATAGCAGGGTGTTCAAATACTTATTTTCTGCACTGTATTTGCCTTCAGTAAATCCACCCCTATGTTACCAATGAGATCTTAGTAGTTTTAGGATGTCACTTATGTTATATATACTCTATGGGTCCTTAGCAGTCATAATGTATAGTGGTCTCTCCTTCACTCAAGGAGATTCATGCATTGCATGAACCTATGTATTGTCGCCGGCGCCACTGCCACTGCCGCCCACTATTCAGATGGCCGGCCCCCTGGTGACCACCGGCCATTTGAATAACAGCAGTTGGTTGGCTTTGGAAGTGTATATCAGAGCCAGCGGCCACCCGATTACAGCCTGAGGGCTCTAATCGGCTTCCAAATAGTTAACCGTGGGACGCACAGGGTATGGGTTCCTTGGTTAACACTGACACACGTCTCAGCCAATCAGGTTCACTGGGTCTGGTTACCGGTAACCTGATTGGCTGAAGCGACATCGAGGGCGGGAGAAGACATTGAGGGACAGTGGAGGGAGGATGGCTGACCTGAGAAAGGTAAGTGCTAGTGGTAGTGGTATTCGAGGGGGCAATCTGGCAGCATTTTACAGGCAAACTGGTGGTTTTTGAGGGGGCAAACTGGCGGCAATTGATGGGCACAGTAGCAACAATTGATGGCATGGCACAGTGGCGACAATTGATGGCATGGCACAGTGTGGTGACAATTGATGGCACAGTGGTGACATTTGATAAACACAGTGGCGACAATCGATGGGCACAGTGGCTGCGTTTGATGGCATGGCACAGTGGATGCGTTTGATGGCATGGCACCGTGGTGACAATTGATGGCACAGTGGCAACAATTGATGGGCACAGTGGTGACAATTGGTGGGCACAGTGGCGACAATTGGTGGCATGGCAAAGTGGCGACAATTGATGGCATGGCACAGTGCGGTGACAATCGATGTCACAGTGGCGACAATTGATGGAACAGTGGCAACAATTGATGGCACAGTGGCTGTGTTTGATGGCACGGCACAGTGGCGACAATTGATGGCACAGTGGCGAAAGTTGATGGCATGGCACAGTGGCGACAATTGATGGCATGGCACAGTGTGGTGACAATTGATGGCACAGTGGCAACAATTGATGTCACAGTGGCTGTGTTTGATGGTATGGCACAGTGGATGCATTTGATGGCATGGCACAGTGGCGACAATTGATGGCACAGTGGCGACAATTGATGGCACAGTGGCGAAAGTTGATGGCATGGCACAGTGGCGACAATTGATGGCATGGCACAGTGTGGTGACAATTGATGGCACATTGGCGACAATTGATGGCACAGTGGCGACAATTGATGGCACATTGGCGACAATTGATGGCACATTGGCGACAATTGATGGCACAGTGGCGACAATTGATGGCATGGCACAGTGTGGTGACAATTGATGGCACAGTGGCGACAATTGATGGAACAGTGGTGACAATTGATGGCACAGTGGCTGTGTTTGATGGCATGGCACAGTGGATGCGTTTGATGGCATGGCACAGTGGCGACAATTGATGGCACAGTGGCGACAATTGATGGCATGGCACAGTGGCGACAATTGATGGCAAGGCACAGTGTGGTGACAATTGATGGGACAGTGGCTGCGTTTGATGGCATGGCACAGTGGCGACAATTGATAGGCACAGTGGCGACAATTGATGGAACAGTGGCGACAATCGATGGCACAGTGGCTGCGTTTGATGGCATGGCACAGTGAATGCATTTGATGGCATGGCACAGTGGTGACAATTGATGGGCACAGTGGTGACAATTGATGGGCACAGTGGCGACAATTGATGGGCACAGTGGCGACAATTGATGGGCACAGTGGCTGCGTTTGATGGGCACAGTGGCTGCATTTGATGGTACAGTGGCGCCAATTGATGGCACAGTGGCAAAAATTGATGGGCACAGTAGCTGCGTTTGATGGGCACAGTGGCGGCAATTGATGGGCACAGTGGCTGCTTTTGATGGGCACAGTGGCTGCTTTTGATGGGCACAGTGGCTGCATTTGATGGACACAGTGGCGGCAATTGATGGGCACAGTGGCTGCTTTTGATGGGCACAGTGGTTGCAATTGATGGGCACAGTAGCTGTGTTTGATGGGCACAGTGAGGCTGCAATTGTTTTTTTTTTTTTTCATTTGTTTGCACCCCTCCAAAAATATTTGAGCACCAGCCGCCACTGACACCCGGGTAGGTGCTCTCAGCAGTTACACAATTCCAATCCTCGGAGGCACTGACAGCACTCTTATCAGGAATATGAAAGTGATGATACAAAATAACAATTCCAAGAGCGGAAAAAGGAAATAACAAAGACAATGGGCCGTGTTCTGACAACTTTCTCTCCTGCCAGTAATGAGAATGTCATCCAGAAAAGATCCCAAAAATCCAAAGAGCACCAAATTCTCACCCTCAGGCAATAACACCTCCGTATGGTATTTGTATTTCACAAGATTTACGTAGCAAATTGCCTGCAGATGAGATCTCTTTGCTGAGTTGCTGGGTCTGTGATGCCCATTATAAAGCCTCTTTCATACAACAATGGAGCCGCCAGGGGCAGTAAAAACAGATAGTTGCACCCACCTGAGATCTACCATACAACCAGGGGAGCCGCACACATTCCGCCACCACGGTGCTTTGTGATGTGACTGCGGCAAGTTTGTAAAGAAAAATGAACAAAACATATCCTTCTATAGTGTGTACTTGCCTCAGTCTATTGCAGTGATATCCAAACAGCGGCCCTCTGCTTGCCTTTGTCCTGCCCTTCGGGCACTATTCCTCCCACTGACACCAATGATGGGGCACTATTCCTCCCACTGACACCAATGATGGGGTGCACTATTCCTCCCACTGACACCAATGATGGGGCACTATTCCTCCCACTGACACCAATGATGGGGCACTATTCATCCCACTGACACCAATGATGGGGCACTATTCCTCAAACTGACACCAATGATGGGGCACTATTCCTCCCGCTGACACCAATGATGGGGCACTATTCCTCAAACTGACACCAATGATGGGGCACTATTCCTCCCACTGAAACAGATGGAGAACTATTCCTACCAATGACACCAATGAATGGGGCACTATTCCTCCCACTGACACCAATGATAAGGCGCTATTTCTCCTACTGATACCAATGTTGGGGCACTATTCCTCCCACTGATACCAATGATGGGACACTCTTCCTTCCACTGACACCAATGATGGGGCACTATCCCTCCCACTGACACCCATGTTGGGGCACTATTCCTCCCACTGATACCAATGATGGGTCACAAGTCCTCCCACTGATACCAATGATGAGGCACTATTCCTCCCACTGACACCAATGTTGGGGCACCATTCTTCCCACTGACAACAATGATGGGGCACTATTCTTCCCACTGACACCAATGATGGATAACTACTTCTCCCACTGATACGAGACACTGTTCTGTCAACTGACATCAATAATGGGGCATCATTTTTCACACTGACACCAATGATTTGGAACTATTCCCCCCACTGACACCAATGATGGGGCACTATCCCTTCCACTGACAACAATGTTGGGGCACTATTCCTCCCACTGATACAATGATGAGGCACTATCCCTCCCACTGACACCAATGACGGAGAGCTATTCCTCCCACTGATACGAGACACTGTTCTGTCAACTGACATCAATAATGGGGCATAATTTCTCCCACTGACACTAATGATGGAGCACTATTCTTCCCACTGACACCAATGATGGGGCGCTATTCCTCTCACTCACACCAATGATGGGACACTATTCCTCCCAATGACATCAATGATGGGGCACTATTTCTTCCACTGACACCTATGATGGGGTGCTATTCCTCCCACTGACGCCAATGATGGGACACTATTCCTCCCACTGACACCAATGATGGGGTGCTATTCCTCCCACTGACACCAATGATGGGGCACTTTTCCTCCCACTGATACCAATGATGGGACATTATTCCTCCCACTGATTTCAATAGTGGGGTACTAATCCTCCCACTGACACAAATGACGGGTCACTATTCCTCCTACTGAGACCAATGATGGAGCACTATTCCTCCCACTGATACCAATAGTGGGGCACTATTTCTTCCACTGATACTAACATCGGGGCACTATTCTTTCTCCCCAGTACCAAAGATGGGGCACGGTTTACTACACACATCAATAGAAAACGCGGCCTCTTCTGTAGCTATCCGCCCCTTAGACAATATAACAGTTACGCACCCGCCCCCATGCACCCGCCCCCTTGCAGAGTAGCACAAGTATCTGGAGCGTGTGGCAGTGTCTATCACAAGATGGTCGTCATTGCACAGACGCCGTGTTCAGCTGACTCTGAGCTATTTATTTGGCAAATGGGGGGGATTTTTTAATATATTTTTTATCATCAGAAGCCCCCTGTGTGATGGTGTTTGTGTGTGTGTATGTGGACTGGGGGGGGGGGGCATTGAGGGACCCAGCCTTGGGGCGGCAAAGGGAGTAAATCCAGGCCTGGTCGGGGTTGTTGCCAGGCACTTTCCAACATTTTTTTAACTTTCCCATCATTTATTTTTAATGAATTTTACCAAATTTGTTAATTTGTCAATATCCAAATTACCAAAAAACTGTTTAACTAATTTTTAACAAAATTTTTACCAAAATTTGAAAATCTGAAATAACTAAACTAATAATAACTTAACTATTACTAACTATTAAATTATAGGGTTCCTTTCAAATTTGGCTGTTTATGAATGTAACAAATACAAATTTATCCAAAGTTACGAGTTATCCAAAATAATGAATGCCGCATCTAAACGAATGGAAATAAACCAATTATTAAATACCAAAAATTAAAAAAGCTTTTTATTATTATTTATTATTAATTTGTTCCATTCCCTTTGTTTAGATGCGGCATTCGTTATTTTGTATAATTCATATCTTCGGATAAATTCCTTCACGTTCACTAACAGCCAAATAATTACTAATAATCATTTAATAGTTAGTTATTATAATTTAGTTAATATTTGGAATTTTTCTTTTGTATTTTCGAATTTCCAAATTCCGAATTTCCTTTTTTTTGGGGATTTACGAATTTAAAATTTTTTCAAATTTAAGAGCCAGATTTCAAACGAGATTCTAATACCTAATATTTAATAGTTAGTTATTATTAGTTAGTTAGTTATTCTTTTTTGGATTATCTTTATTATTTTCCAATTTTCGTATTTACAAATTATTGTAAATTAAAAAATGTGTAAATTAAAAAATGTGTAAATGCAAATATTCGTAAATTCAAATTTACGAATTTTCACATTTACAAATTTACGAATTGCGATCATAACGAATGACCCGAAAAAATAAAAAAAAAATAAAAAAAAATAAAAACAAATGAAACGAAAACGAATACATTTTTCGGCAGTGCACATGTCTACAAACTATGTAACTATAACTATTATATGTTTCAAAAAAGGATATCTGACCCCCCCCCCCCCCCTCTGGCAGGGGGACCTTGGCAATTCCCTCTGTTTCCCTCTTTACCCGTTTATATATTTTTTATATATTTTTGGGGATATTTATTATAGCAAAAAGTTAAAAATATAGATTTTTTTTTCAAAATTGTCGCTCTTCTTTTGTTTATAGTGCAAAAAATAAAAACTGCAGAGGTGATCAAATGCCACCAAAATAAATCTCTATTTGTGGGAAAAAAAGGACGCCAATTTTGTTTGGGAACCACGTTGCACGACCACGAAATTGTCGGTTAAAGCGACGCAGTGCCGAATCGGAAAAAGGGACAAGGTCCTTAACCTGCATATTGGCCCGGGACTTAACCGGTTAAATAAGGGATATCTGGGTCCCCTCCTCTGACAGGGGGACCTGCGGCAATTGCCCCTTTTTCCCTCTTCACCCGTTCAAACCAGTGCTTCAAACCAACTCTTCCTGTGCCTGCCGTCGCGCTGACATGCATAGCAATGGAGATCACATTATTCTCTATGATGCCTATGCAGTGCAGTGCGATTTTTGAAAAGGTACAGGTGCTGGTTTTAATGCAGCATAGTATTTTTTTTTGGCCTCATAGACTTCAATAGGAAAGCATGTTAAATGCATTTTGTGTGTATTTGGCAGAGTTTTGTGCATAAAATCCAGTCTCTTCCTCCAATGAAAAAAAAGCATGAAGCATTAAAACTCATTAAAATGTGTGTAGAAATGCACAAAAACATGCAAAAAATTAAAAAATGCACCTAAAATGCATGATTATGCAGCCGCACTAATGTGACCCGGCCTAGGCTAATCTCGCTGTGACCTCAATATAGTTACTTCCTTTTATCCCAATTTATGGGATTTATCAGTGGAGTGCACTCGCGCCATCTAGTGGACTCTTTAGGTTTCTACATCAATGTTCTTACATGGACTTTTTTTTCTTGTATACAGGGTATCTGATAGCATGAAGCCCTTTATAAGGATCATAGACTAGATTCAGAAAGAAGATATGTCGGCGTATCTCGCGTAACTTCTAAGGTGCACCGGTGTATCTTTTTTCTGTATTCAGAAAACAAGATATGCCGGAATTTAGCTAAGATACGAGCGGCGTAAGTCTCTTACGCCGTCGTATCTTAGTTGCATATTTACACTGGCCGCTAGGTGGCGCTTCCGTCGATTTATGCGTCAAATGAGCTAGATACGCCGATTCATGAACATACTTGTGCCCGGTCGTCGTATTTTACATCGTTTGCGTAAGCCCGGGGTAAAGTTACCCCTGCTATATGAGGCGTACGTAATGTTAAGTATGGACTTTGGGACGAGAAAGAAAGTTTACAGCTCAGAGGTCGCAGGGAACTGCAAGGTGGAGTCCAAACGCCTGGGTGCAGGCACTTCAATAGTATGCAAAAATGTATAGAGAAAAACCGGGACGGCCGCACTCCAAAAAAATGGTTCCTTTTAATAAAACTGGTCACAACATGAACATATCACAGCAAAAAAATCAGAAGAAAAGCTGACGCGTTTCACACTATCATACAGTGCTTATTCATAGCTAGCCTTCGGGACAGTGTCGAATTTTCCATCGTTTACGTTGTTTGCGTAAAACATTCGCGAATAGGGCTTTGCGCAAGTTACGTTCACGTCTAAACCAATGAGTTTTTGCAGCGTAATTTGAAACATGCGCACTAGGAACACGTCCACAGACGGCGCATGCGCCGCTTGGAAAATGCATCAATTACGTGGGGTCACGATTGATTTACATGGCTTACGCTGGCCATTTACGCTAAGCCGCCGTAACTTTGGGCGCAAATTCTTTGTGAATACGGCACCTGCCTCTCAAAGTTACGGCGGCGTAGCGTAGCGTATCTTATATACACTACGCCGCCGTAACTTAGAGAGGCAGGTACCGTATTCAGAAAGAGCTTGCGCCGTAAGTTACGACGGCGTAGTGTAAATGGGCCGGCGTAATTCAAATTAGGCTGGTAGTGGGCGTGTTGTATGGAAATGAATCGTGACCCCACGTAAATGAAGCGTCTAACGAATGGCGCATGCGCTGTCCATGGACGTATCCCAGTACGCATGCTCAGAATCACGTCGCAAACACTCAATGCTTTCGACGTGAATGTAACTGACACACAGCCCTATTCGCGTACGACTTACAAAAATTCTACGCTGTTCCGACGTCCATACTTAACATTGCCTGCGCCTCATATAGCAGGGGTAACTTTACGCCGGTCATACGCCTTACATAAACAACGAATATCAATGCGCCGGGCGCAAGTACGTTCGTGAATCGGCGTATCTAGCTCATTTGCATATTCTATGCGTAAATCTACGGAAGCGCCCCTAGCGGCCAGCGTAAATATGCAACCAAGTTACGACGGCGTGCGGCAACTTACGTTGGTCGGCTGAAGCCATATTTCAGGCGTATCTAGGTTCCTGAATACAGGGCATAGATACGACGGCGCATCTTTTAACTTACGCGGCGTATCAATAGATACGCCGGCGTAAAGTGTTTCTGAATCGGCCTTCGGAGTTTACAAGTTTAAAACACTTTTTTTGCTAGAAAATTACTTAGAACCCCCAAACATTATATTTTTATTAGATAAAGTAAAAAAGAAAAAAAAAGAAAAAAAATGCAGCCATCACATTTAAGAATTGGTAAGCTGCAATATAATAAATGTTTGCTTTTAGGTTTATTACTGCTTTAACTACTTGCCAACCAGGTTGGCACGGCTGTGTGAATCGGTGTCATTGTACGTCGGCTGCTTTAAGAAGCTATAGGGGGCACGACGCCGGAGCCGATGCACGATTTCTCCAGGCCACCTGCGATCCCGCAATCGCTCCTTTAGAGAGCCACAACAGGGATCCGTCAATGTAAACGAACAGATCCCCGTTCTGTCAGGGGAGGAGAGACAGATCTGCTGTTCCTAGTGATCAGGAACAGCGATATCTCTCCTCCTCCAGTCCGTACCTACCCCCCCCCCACAGTTAGAAACACCTCCCTAGGAAACAGTTAACCCTTTAATCGCACCCTAGCGTTAACCCCTTTCCTGCCAGTGACATTTATACAGTGGCTATTTTTAGCACTGGATAGTAGGCACAAAGGCTAACACACAACTGTATGGACCGATGGACTGTTTCCATCGGACTAACTGATCGTGTGTGGGACCCATCGGTTTGTTTTCCATCGATGAAAGAAAAATAGAACATGTTTTAAAGTTTTCCTGTGGATAAAAAAATGTTCATCTGTGTGGAAGTCCATCGGTCAAAAATCCATGCATGCTCAGAATCAAGTCGACGCATGCTCGGAAGCATTGAACTTAATTTTTTCCGCATGTCGTAGTGTTTTACGTCACCGCGTTTGGACACGGTTGGATTTTTGACTGATGGTGTGTAGGCAAGACTGATGAAAGTCAGCTTCATCAGATATCCGAAGAAAAAATCCATCGGATTAGATTCCATCAGATATCCGATTGTGTGTACAGGGCTTTAGTGTCTCATAAAGGAAAAGTTTTTATTTATTTTTTTAGCTCTGATTGCTGTATAAATGTCAATGGTCCCAAAAGCGTCCGGACTGTTTGTCATAATATCACAGTCCCACTAAAAATCGCCGATCACCGCCATTACCAGTATTAAGTAAATAAATAATAAAAATGCCATAAATCTATCCCCTATTTTGTAAGCGCAAACAATATACGCTTATTGCGATTTTTTTACCAAAAATATGTATAAGAATAAGTATTGGCCTAAACTGAAGAAGAAACTTGTTTTTTAAAATTTACATTTTTGGGGATATTATAACAAAAAGTAAAAAATATTTTTTTTTTCAAAATATGCGCGCTTATAGCGCAAAAAATAAAAACCGCAGAGTCAAATACCATCAAATAAAAGCTCTCCTTGTAGGGAAAAAAGCACATTAATTTTATTTGGGTACAGCGTCGCACAACCGCGCAACTATCAGTTAAAGCGACGCAGTGCCGTATCGCAAAAAAATGGCCTGGCCCTGGTGTGGAGAAAGCCTCTTGAGGGGGCGAGCAGGCAAGTCAGGATGCTCTCTACTTTGCAGATAGAGAAAGGAGCTGTGTGTTAGTGGGTGTCCTGACACTCCTGCTCGCCCCCTCCCCCTCAAGAGGCTTTCTCCACACCAGGGAGAAAGTCTTGCATTACTGTGTGGAGTTACAGAAAGAAGAACAGGAAGTGAGGATTTCTCAGAAGAAATAAGGACATTTAAAAGCAAAATGGAAGGATGGGGTAAGTGAAGGAGGACTGCACTAAGGTAAAGGAAGAAATTTAGGGGAAAAAATGTACCATTACAACCCCTTTAATTAAAAAAAAAGTACATTCTATTGCTCTAGGCAATCTATAAAAATCTCCAAATAGACACAACACAGGAGGAGACACAACACAGGAGGAGACACAACACAGGAGGAGACACAACACAGGAGGAGACACAACAGACACAACACGGAGGAAGCAGATAGGAGATGGTAGAATTTACCTTTGCAGGAGGGGTAGATGATGGGCCGTAAGCACTGCTGGCATAGCCACAGAGAAACTACAGGGCAGAGTGCAGCGGAGGAGGCAGAAGAAAGACAGTGATCAGTAAGAAGATTAGTGGCACGGGGGACACAAGGTGAAGCATCACTTGGTCAAAGCTCCCAGGATACTAATTACTGGACCATGTTATACAATCATTGGATTAGTGTTATGTAATCACACTGCAGCCTACACAAAATACATTTAAGATAAAAGGAAGATCTCATTAAAACGTATATTTTTCACAACAAATACCTGAAATCTCTATCAATAATCAATGAAGTAGAACTTTATACCATGGCATTTTTTGTTTAGGGTTTTGCCATTAGAGTACAAAATGAGGGGAACTCTTCCATGGGGGGCCACACACAAAGCAATACAAAATGGACAGAGGTGCTGACACTCTAAAGCAGGAGTAGTAGGCAACCTTTGAGAGGTGGGGATCACGCAAGAGAGTAAAGATCACCTGTGTGCCGTGCCCTGTCACTAAGATGTAGAGCAGTGTGCAGGGGACAGTAATGCCGCAAACACACGATCATTTTTTGCGATGAAAAAAAAACGACGTTTTTTAAAACATCATTTAAAATGATCGTGTGTGGGCAAAACGTAGTTTTTTGTCTTAAAAAAAAACGACCAAAAAAAAATTCCAACATGCTTGATTTTTTTGTGTCGTTTTTCCAAACGTCGTTTTTTGTGTCATAAAAAGTGATGGTGTGTGTGGGCAAAACGATGTTGAAAACAACGTTTTTAAACCCGCGCATGCTCAGAAGCAAGTTATGAGACGGAGTTTCAATGGAAAAGAGTGCCGTCGAACGTAGTGTACGTCACCACGCTTTGCTAGAGCTTTGTAGAAAAACGATGGTGTGTATGCAACGTCGTTTTGGAAAATGAAGTTTGAAAAACTTCGTTTTTTTTCATGATTGAAAACGTCGTTTTTTTTCATCGCAAAAAGTGATCGTGTGTACGCGGCATAAGATGTAGAGCAGTGAACAGGGGTCACTAAGATGTAGAGCAGTGTGCAGGGGTCACTAAGATGTAGAGCAGTGTACAGGGGTCACTAAGATGTAGAGCAGTGTACAGGGGTCACTAAGATGTAGATCAGTGTACAGGGGTCATTTAGATGTAGAGCAGTGTGCAGGGGTCACTAAGATGTAGAGCAGTGTACAGGGGTCACTAAGATGTAGATCAGTGTACAGGGGTCACTAAGATGTAGATCAGTGTACAGGGGTCATTTAGATGTAGAACAGTGTACAGGGGTCATTTAGATGTAGAGCAGTGTACAGGGGTCACTAAGATGTAGATCAGTGTACAGGGGTCATTTAGATGTAGAGCAGTGAACAGGGGTCACTAAGATGTAGAGCAGTGTACAGGGTCACTAAGATGTAGATCAGTGTACAGGGGTCACTAAGATGTAGATCAGTGTACAGGGTCACTAAGATGTAGAGCAGTGTGCAGGGGTCACTAAGATGTAGAGCAGTGTACAGGGTCACTAAGATGTAGAGCAGTGTGCAGGGGTCACTAAGATGTAGAGCAGTGTACAGGGGTCACTAAGATGTAGAGCAGTGTACAGGGGTCACTAAGATGTAGATCAGTGTACAGGGGTCACTAAGATGTAGATCAGTGTACAGGGGTCACTAAGATGTAGAGCAGTGTGCAGGGGTCATTTAGATGTAGAGCAGTGTACAGGGGTCACTAAGATGTAGAGCAGTGTGCAGGGGTCACTAAGATGTAGAGCAGTGTACAGGGGTCACTAAAATGTAGATCAGTGTACAGGGGTCATTTAGATGTAGAGCAGTGTGCAGGGGTCACTAAGATGTAGAGCAGTGAACAGGGGTCACTAAGATGTAGAGCAGTGTACAGGGGTCACTAAGATGTAGAGCAGTGTACAGGGGTCACTAAGATGTAGATCAGTGTACAGGGGTCACTAAGATGTAGATCAGTGTACAGGGGTCATTTAGATGTAGAACAGTGTACAGGGGTCATTTAGATGTAGAGCAGTGTACAGGGGTCACTAAGATGTAGATCAGTGTACAGGGGTCATTTAGATGTAGAGCAGTGAGGTGCGCATGCGCGGACTGCTCAGGGATGGCAGCTTAACCTGAGAGCTCCGCACCGCTCTGACTGACCGGCGGTGATAGCGGGGGAGTGGGATCCCCGGAGGTCGCCTACGATACACCATCAGGCTGGGGGATTGTCGGGGCACCGGTCCATGTCGGTGGGAACCGTGAGGAGAAGCCTGGAGCCACGTTTCAGCGCGGTAAGCGGGGCGCTCGTTTCCAAGATGGCGGGCGTCACACAGACACCTCACGCAGGAGAGGAGGAATCCCCTGCTTTTCAGCTGTCGTATGCTGCTGTAGTCAGCTCTCATGCTCTAGGGACCCCGGCCAGCCCCCTATCAGTCCTGGCACATTCTCCAGCATCCACAGAGTCGTTACTAGAACAGACCATGGCTGAGCTGATGAATTCCCCCCTGGGGCCTGCCTCACCTCAGGCGACAATGGGGCCTGTCATGGCGGCTGTCTCCCCTCACAGCGCTTCACAGACTGTTGATCTATTTGCACAATTGTCCTTATTACTGGACAGAGGGCTGGCGCAGACAGCTGCAAAGATTACAAAAGACCTAAGGGGGGACTTTCACATGATCGGAGCAAGGATGGAATCAATTGAAAATAAACTGGATCAAACTATAGCCTCAACTAGACAAAACTCTGACCAGATACAGGTTCTGCAGGACCAATTGGATACTGCTTTATCCTGGATTGATGACCTGGAGAACAGATCCAGGAGAGAGAATTTTAGGATCAGGGGGCTCCCTGAATCGATCACTGATACCTTCTCGGTTGTCCAGGACTTTGTTAAACATCTCATCCCCAATATCCCCCCACACAAACTTGAGATCGACCGTGCTCACAGAACCCTGGGACCCCCCAGAAAGGATGGATCCCCTAGGGATATAGTGGTCAAACTCCACTTCTTCTCGGTTAAGGAGGAGGTTATGAAGCTCAGCAGGCACCAGAACCCTCTTACTTGCCGAGGTCACAACATACAAGTGTTTGCGGATCTCTCCCCAACCACCATCCAAAAGAGGAGGGCTCTAAAACCTCTCTTGCTGGTCCTGTCGCAGCGCAACATTAAATATAAATGGGCCTTCCCTTTTGCCCTGAAATTTGAGTATAAAGGCAAGGAACACTCTTTTCACAGTCTTCATGATGGAGAACGCCTTCTCCTGCACTTGCGCCTCATCTCCCAGGAAGCAGCAATGGATATCTCCAACTCCAATCCTGGATCAACCAAACGACCATCACCTGCAAGCCCACTGGCAAACACCTGGGAAAAGCCTAAACTCAAGAAGACCAGGGATACCAGACCCCCTTGATTTCTCCTGACAACTCCACCGGGAACAGTTTGTGAAGTACTGTTTTTTGATGAGTCTTCCCTTTGTTTTTGTTCTTTTAGGGGAACTGATTTACCCCCCCCCTCCGTGTTTTTTGAATTTGTTCTAGTTCATGCCCCTTGGGGCGAGTACGATTTCTGCTTTAGCCTTGATCTACAACTATACATTTGATAGTCCCGTTCGATATGGTTAAACCTGATATATACATTGGACTTCTGTTCTGCATAATGTGTTGTTCTAGCTATGTTGGTGGCCTCTGGGGCTCCGTGCCCCCCTGCTGGTATCCACGGGGCTTTATGCTCCTGTCAAGTTTTTTTTTTCTTCTGTTTGTAACGCCAAGGTCAGAGCGGCGTTGCTGCGCCGCCCCCTACCTCCCGGATTTGGTTATGCCTTCTCCGTGGGTTAGGCGTCTGCCCAGCTTGCTGGGTACTGACGACTTGAATGAGATTTTTGGTGAGGGGTGCTTGTCTACCCCTCACCCCCCCGGGCTCATTGTGAGCTCGGATCACTTACCCCTACATTTCCCTCCTCTTTATTGTCTGTCCATTTCCTCTCTAACTTTTCTTTTCTTTACAGGAGGTCATTGTTTTGCCAGCGGCTCTTTGTATCCAGGACACTCTCAGCTCCTACAGAGGTCAGGTCAACGTAGCGACTGTGGTCTCTTCATTCCGGTAAGTGGCGGGGTTCTGCAGCTTTTCCTCATTCCTCTGCTCCATGGCTAATTCCACTCCTAGGGCTACTCAGTTGAAGGTAGCCACCCATAACACACAAGGTCTTAACTCACCCTCCAAAAGGCGAAAGGTACTGGATTTTGCAAAGTCCCGTCACCTGGATGTCCTCTTTTTGCAGGAAACCCACTTCCCGATCCGATACAAACCCAACTTCCTCCATGCCCAGTTCCCGCAATTTTTTTTAGCCAATGCTGAGGATAAAACCAAGGGGGTAGCAATTCTCATCTCCAAGACCTGTAGGTTCTCCCCACAGTTAGAATATAAGGATCCGGGGGGTAGATTTGTCATGGTCAAAGGCACGGTTGACGGTCACCTGTACTCCCTGGTTTCTTACTATGCCCCCAACGTGGGCCAACTCAAATTCTTTATTGACCTATTCAAAACTCTAGATCCTTTGCTAGAGGGGTCGGTGATTCTGGGGGGGGACTCAAATGTCGCCTTCGACCAGAGCACCGACAAATCCAAACCTCCCTCTGCATGGAATGTACGTCCCACTAGACTTAGCTCTAAAATTGCCAAACTATTGTTCCAAAAGGGCCTCACGGACATTTGGAGGGAAATGAACCCCACCCGGAAGGATTATACGCATTTCTCGCATGCACACCAAACCTATGCCAGGATTGATCACCTCCTGGTCTCTAATGCCCTGATTCCAGTGGTTGGTGATTCACGGATCACAGACACCGTTTGGTCAGACCATGCTCTAGTGAGCCTGTCCTTGACCAACCACCTTGCACCCTCGACATCCCCTTTTTGGCGCCTTAACGAAACGATACTATCTAACCCAGCGCATAAAATCGAGATTGAAATGGCCATTTCTGAATACTTCACCCTAAACAGCTCCCCTGACATCTCAGCAGAGACCTTATGGGCTGCCCACAAGGCGACCATCAGAGGAAGTCTAATCCAAATTAAAGCACGGACAAATAGGGCACGTAGGGCGGAAATTGAGGACCTGGAAAAGAAGTTCCAGGACCTCTGTATAGCACATAAAAACGACCCGGGACAATGCCCCACTTCTCGTATTGATTCGGCCCGCCTGGAACTGAATTTGGCCCTCACAGCTAGGGCCAAGTCCAGCCTGCAATGGCAAGGAGCAAAATTCTATCGCTTGAAAGACAAACCGGGGCCCCTCCTAGCCTCCAAATTGACCCCGCGTCCCCGAACGTACGCCTTCCCTAAAATCAACATAGCAGGATGTCCCCCCACGGCAAACCCTCGCAAAATATTGCAGGCATTTCACACTTTCTATACGAATCTTTACAATCATCCCCGGGCAGGGAGGGACCTCACCGGGACCAAGTTCCTGGACGACCTCCCCATCCCCACTCTTTCGAGGGACCACAGAGACAGACTCGAGGCGCCAATATCCACGGGAGAAATCTTGGAGGTCATTAAAGGCCTGAAGGGCACCTCTGCCCCGGGACCTGATGGGTTCTCCACCCCCTATTATAAGGCCTTCGCACCGATCTTAGCCCCCCATATCGCAAACTTCTTCAACTCTAAAACTAAGGGAGAGCCCATGGGTATGCAATTGAATGCCGCCTTCATCTCCGTTATCCCTAAACCTGACAAGGACCCGGGAGAGGTCAGTAATTATAGGCCGATATCCCTCATTAATAACGACCTCAAAATAATGACCAAGGTTCTGGCCGACCGCTTAGCGTCCTTCATCGGAACTTACATCCACAAAGACCAAGTCGGGTTCATACCCGGTCGTCAGGGGCCAGACCAAATTAGGAGGGTGGTCGATGTTATGTCACTGTTACAATCAGGCTGGGATGGTGGAGGGGCTCAGGCGGGGATGTTGCTGTCGTTGGATCTTCAGAAGGCCTTCGACTCTGTCTCATGGTCCTACATTAACACGATCCTGGAGCGCTGGGGTTTTGGCCCCAGGTTCACCGGGCTTATCCGATCCCTATACTCCAACCCTGAAGCCAGAGTCAAACTACTGGGCTTGTATTCGGACCCCATTGCAATAAGGAAAGGCACTCGCCAAGGCTGTCCCCTTTCACCGCTAATTTTCGCCATAGCCATTGAATCTCTGGCCATTGCCATTAGGTCTAATCCAGACATAGTGGGAGTCCGTTGCGGCTCCTCGACACACAAATGTGGTCTGTTCGCGGACGATCTGATCCTTTTTGTGACCTCCCCGGTCACCTCTCTTCCAGTGATTTGCAAAACATTGGATGATTTTGCGGATGTTTCGGGGTTACGGGTCAATTATGCCAAATCTCAGGCCCTAAATATATCCCTCCCTCTACCTGTGGTCGCCCAGCTGAAGGACTCCTTTCGTTTTCGATGGAGTGACTCGTCTGTCCGCTACTTGGGAATTAATTTAACCCCTAAATTCGAACTACTCTATCAAGCCAATTATCCCCCCGTGTTCAAGAAACTGGAATTAGATCTTAAACAGTGGCACCCACATCAATTGTCGTGGCTGGGTAGGATCAACTCCGTAAAAATGACCCTGCTTCCGCGACTCTTATATGTCTTCCGCTCCCTCCCGATCTCGATCAGGAAGGACCACTTAAATGCACTCCAATCTAAGGTCATCAAGTTTGTTTGGGGAGGGTCGGGCCGTCGCCTGTCTAGACACACCCTTTTTAGGCTTAGGAGCCAAGGGGGATTGGGATTGCCCAACCTACTTTGGTACTTCCAGGCGGCTAGACTCGCTCAGCTCTCCACGGTATACAGTAAA
Organism: Rana kukunoris; assembly: GCA_029574335.1. Lineage (NCBI taxonomy): Eukaryota > Metazoa > Chordata > Amphibia > Anura > Ranidae > Rana > Rana kukunoris. The sequence continues at coordinate 28,016,413 of CM056050.1, forward strand.
GTGGCCAAGCCTGACTGGGTGGACATGGAGAGGCAAGCGGTCCCTTCTTTTACCCTTGACTTCCTCCTCTGGACACCCCCAAAAGCTAGACCGCCTATCCTCTGTCCATCCCTATCTCACACGTTTGCAATCTGGGACGGACTCAGGAACAACCCTCTCCTGGTCTCTTCCTGTAGGCCCTTAGCACACATCTTCCACAATCCTGATTTTCCCCTGGGGATGGACATCAGGGCCTTCGGGTGGTGGTTGGATAAGGGGATGTATCGGATCGGGCACTTCCTCTCGCCTTCGGGACCCCTTTCCCTCGCCCATTGTGTTAAGACCTTGAAATTGCCTTCGTCTGAACGATTTCGGTACCATCAATTATCCTGCTTTCTCCGATCTTTCCGGTCGGGGAACCCTGCACCCCCCCAACTCACACCGTATGAACAGTGGTGTGGAGACGACATGGAGCAGAGAGGAGGGATCTCCAGAATATACTCGTCACTTGCCTCTAATGACCGTAAGACGGCCTACATGCTAGCCTGGGAGGATGACTTGCAGGTGACGTGGGACCTAGATACTTGGCACAAAACTTATTTTTCATCTTTTAAAGGGATCTCCAGTATCTCTCTCATTGAAGCCAATTTGAAGGTGATCACCAGATGGTACCTCACTCCCATCCGGCTGGCAGCTATGTTCCCCTCAGCCTCACCCTTATGTTTTCGAGGGTGCCAGATGAGGGGCACCATGCTGCACGTTTGGTGGGAATGTCCCAAAATCAGGAGCTTCTGGACCAAAATATTCCGGATAGCGTCCATGGTCTCGGGCCTAACGATCCCCAAGTCTCCTTTGATGGCTCTGCTTAATCAGCGCCTCCCCCGAGCAACACAGCCAACCCGTAAATTAGTTTTCTTCATTTTCTTGGGGGCCAAAATCACCTTAGCCAGAGCATGGAAATGTCCCAAAGTCTCCGTCACAGCGGTTAAACGAAAGATATCCTGGCTTATGTCGCAGGAGAAAATGGTGAGCTCTATCTTAGACACTCTCCCGCAGTTTCGGGAGATTTGGGAACCATGGGCCACCTACATGGGGATTGGCGATTCCATTTTCCTGTCCTGCTGAGAGGTCCTGGCTTAGATTTCCACCTTCTGTTGCTGCACTCCTTTTCCTCTGTCCCCTCCTTCTTTACTTCTCTTTTCTTTCCGACTATCCCCTTCTACCTGACACCCCCTTGGGGAAGCACCGGGGATTTTGCCCCGGGAGCTGTCCCTCTCACCGTCTGATTCAGAGCTCAACAGGTCTGTGCATTGTTCCATTTTTGTTTTATTTTTCTTTAGGTTATAAGTTGGGTGGTGCGTTTTTGTACCGGGCCACGGTACGACTGTCTGCCTTTTACGGCTTCTCACTAGAACGCAGAGACCCCTATTTTCAGGCTTCTTTAGATATACTCTGGGGCAGGGCCCCCCTGCATCCCCCCCTGCACAGTTAGCTCCCTACCGGGGTGCGGGGGATAGGCTGCAGGGGGTTTCTCCTAAGGGATGCCTGGGCCTCTGTACTTCCCAGGCAAGGTCTTCGGCCTACTACTATTGCTACCTTATTTCCCTGATTATTTTACCGGTGTAGTCGTTTGCCTGACAGTTATCACATGTGATATATATGTAACATGTTTCTCTCATGCTCACCACTGTATGACTTTGTTGGCCTGTATTTGTAAAACCCAATAAAAACCTTTAAACATAGATGTAGAGCAGTGAACAGGGTCACTAAGATGTAGAGCAGTGTACAGGGGTCACTAAGATGTAGATCAGTGTACATGGGTCACTAAGATGTAGATCAGTGTACAGGGGTCATTTAGATGTAGAGCAGTGTACAGGGGTCACTAAGATGTAGAGCAGTGTACAGGGGTCACTAAGATGTAGATCAGTGAACAGGGGTCACTAAGATGTAGAGCAGTGTACAGGGGTCAGTAGGATGTAGAGCAGTGTACAGGGGTCACTAAGATGTAGAGCAGTGTGCAGGGGTCAGTAGGATGTAGAGCAGTGTGCAGGGGTCAGTAGGATGTAGAGCAGTGTGCAGGGGTCAGTAGGATGTAGAGCAGTGTGCAGGGGTCAGTAGGATGTAGAGCAGTGAACATGGGTCACTAAGATGTAGAGCAGTGTATAGGGGTCACTAAGATGTAGATCAATGTACAGAGGTCACTAAGATGTAGAGCAGTGTACAGGGATCACCAACATGTAGAACAGTGTACAGAGGTCAGTAAGATGTAGAGCAGTGTACAGGGGTCACTAAGATGTAGAGTAGTGTACAAGGGTCATTTAGATGTAGAGCAGTGTACAGGGATCACTAAGATTTAGAGCAGTGTACAGGGATCACCAACATGTAGAACAGTGTACAGAGGTCAGTAAGATGTAGAGAAATGTACACGGGTCACTAAGATGTAGAGCAGTGTACAGGGGTCACTAAGATGTAGATCAGTGTACAGAGGTAACTAAGATGCAAAGCAGTGTACAGAGGTCAGTAAGTTGTAAAGCAGTTTACAGAGGTCAGTAAGATGTAGAGCAGTGTACAGGGGTCAGTAAGATGTAGAGCAGTATACAGAGGTAACTAAGATGCAAAGCAGTGTACAGGGGTCAGTAAGATGTAGAGCAGTGTACAGAGGTCAGTAAGATGTAGAGCAGTGTACTGGGGTCACTAAGATGTAGAGCAGTGTACAGGGGTCAGTAAGATGTAGAGCAGTATACAGAGGTAACTAAGATGCAAAGCAGTGTACAGGGGTCAGTAAGATGTAGAGCAGTGTACAAAGGTCAGTAAGATGTAGAGCAGTGTACAGGGGTCAGTAAGATGTAGAGCAGTGTACAGGGTCAGTAAGATGTAGAGCAGTGTACAGAGGTCAGTAAGATGTAGACCAGTGTCACAATAGCCAGGTACAGGTGGGTCTGGAGCGCACAGCACAAAGGGGTCATAAGGGCATGATACTGGGGAGTCAGGAAAGTTAGGGTGTTCTGGAGGGTCAGGAGGCAGGGCCACCTCTAATACTGATTGGACCCTGGGCAAACATTTTATTGCTTGCACACAATGGACTGGGGTAGTGAGGGGACCCATCAATAGACAAAAAACTCCTTGGGACCTTAGAATTCCTGGGATCAGTGGCAATGCTGGGGGGAAGGAAGGTTGTGATCAATGGCAATGCTGATTTTTTTTTTTTTACCGACTACCAATATAACGAGGAGTTTCAACACCGGCCACCAATGTAATATGGGTTTACACGGACCACTAATGTAAGGGGAACCTTTACACAGGCCACTAGTTTAAATCAAAGGATTGTACCCCAAGCCCCAATGTAATGAGAAGATTTACACTGACCACCAATGTAATAGGAGCATTCACAGTAACCACCAATATAACACAGGATTTACACTGACCACCAATGTAATAGGAGCATTCACAGTAACCACCAATATAACACAGGATTTACACTGACCACCAATGTAAGGGGGACCTTCACACTGGCCACTAGGGTGAATGAAAGAATTTTACACCAAGCCCCAATGTAATGAGAAGAGTTACACTGACCACCAATGGAACTGAGACATTTAGCCTGCTTTCACATTTGTGTGTGTCGGGAACGCATGCAAAATCGCTTTCCTGACACCACAGAAACAAGCTGCCCTTTAGCAGATACACAGCAGTGCCATTAATTGGTAATGACACCCTCACGCATCTGCTGACGTGCTGTGCAAGTGCAACCGTGCGATCTTGAAAAAGCATTAGGGACTTTCTTCCAGATTTCTAGCGCATTTAAATAGTTGGGCTAGATCTTTATCCACCCTGTACACCTTTGCATCATAAAACCCCTGCTTACCTCTGCACCCCAAACCTCCCCCATCCTCTCCAGTCCAACCCTCCACCCCTTTAACTCTACCTGCCTCATCTTCTCATCTTTGCACCCAAAGTCATTACCACCATACATCCCCTCCTTGCTCGCCTGTGCACCCCAAACTGTAATTCCTTCTCTGACTACCTCTGGTTAGGAGGACACAGTAGTGGAGGGTCAGAAAAGCACAGTCCTGGGGGTCAGGAGGACATACAGTAATACAGATGTGTCAGGAGGACATGGTAGTGGTGGTCAGGAGGGCAGGGTACAGAGCGATCAGAAAGCCATGATACTGGGTGCCATAGGGGGTCCAAAAGTGGCTTCCTAATGCGGAGCAACGCAGGGAAGCTGCTGTGGCAGATCTACCTGTTAATGTGTGCTGATGCCTGCCGGCCTTTCCTCTCTTGTCACATGATGTCACCCGTAAGCATCTTGAATGAGCTAAAGAGGATGGCCACCCGGGATTAACACACTGCACACAGGGGGACAAAAGTGGACCTTGCCCAAGCGGTGTCCGGCTGGGGTCCCTGCATCCAATTTGCAATGGCAGGAGATTTTGACTGGCTCCCTATGAAGCTGGTTCACACATCTCCGCTGCGGCCCTGGTGCAAACTTGCACAGGAGTCCTGTGCGTCTTTTAGTCTGTTTCAAGTCCAAATTCAGCCCAAAATCCGGTCTTATCCTGGACCTGAAAAGGTGAACGGGGACGCACCGGACCCCTGCTGTGACTTGAATTTGAACCCAGCCTCAAAGCCGAGGGGCATGCTGCATGGCTGGGAATGCCTCCGCTGCTTCTCGGCTTGAAAACAATGACCGATAAGACATGTAATTTACATGTCACCTGCCGGCGATCGACAGGTAGCCCACGTTTGAAGAGTTGCAGACCTCCGCTCTAAGGGGTCTATTCTTAAAACATTTGAATGTTGGAAGAAATAAATGCCAGAAGAATTTGTGCAAGCTGAACAAAATGTCACTGTATATAATTAACATAATTTTTGTTTATCACCAGCCAGCTCCATCTACTGTAGTTGCCAAAATGCTTAAGGTACTTTAGAAAACAATAACACATTTTGGCCACTAGATGGAGCTGACGATACAGGAAATTATCTCAATTCTGTTCAGCATGCTTGCTTCTGTCAATCCTGTAAGTATTCCTGTATGTATTATAAATAGACCTCTTAGATAAAAAAAAAAGTGGGATTTTATAAACATGTCGGTTTTATTGTGGTCTGTTGCAACTGCCAAAAAATATAAATGTGTTCATTTTTTTTTAAAGAACTCCAGTTTTGATTTTTTTAAATGATCTTTGCTGCACAGGTGGTTTTGACTCCACTTCTTTTTTCTTGCTCATTAGAGCTTCATGTTCTGTATATAGGGTACCCTTGTGTACTTTTCTCCAGCAACACCTTTGTGGGAACTTCTAACTGCATGACGCTGGGGGGGTCTATTGTTGCCGGGGGGGGGGGTATTTTCTTGTAGGTGGTCCATTGTTGCTGGGGGTCTATTGATGCTGGCTGCGAGGAGGTCTGTTGTTGCTGCAGGGGGTCTATTGTTGCTGAGGGAGGGGGTGATATTTTCTTGAAGGTGGTCAATTGTTGTTGGGGGGGTCAGTTGTTGCTGGGGGGGGTCAATTGTTGCTGGGGGTCTATCGATGCTGGCTGGGAGGAGATCTGTTGTTGATGCAGGGGGTCTATTGTTGTAGGTGGTCCATTGTTGCTGGGAGGGTCTATTGTTGTGGGTGGTCCAGTGTTGCTGGGAGGGTCTATTGTAGCTGGCTGCAGGGGATCTATTTTTACTGCCTTTCTTGTTATCATTATTTAGAAATTAGTTAGTACCACAAATGTTACTGTATTCTCTAAAAGAAGTGGTCTTGGGATGTGGGTAGGGGGTGGAAACAAGGGATGGTGCTCGGAGGTGGGTAGGGGGCAGAGACAAGGAATGGTGCTCGGAGGTGGGCAGGGGGTGGAAAACAAGGAATGGTGCTTTGAGGTGGGTAGGAGATGGAACTAAGGAATGGTGCTCGGAGGTGGGTAAGGGTGAAACCAAGGAACGGTGCTCGGAGGTGGGTAAGGGGTGAAACCAAAGAATGGTGCTCGGAGGTGGGTAGGGGGTGAAACCAAGGAACTGTGCTCAGAGGTGGGTAAGGGTGGAGCCAAGGAACGGTGCTTGGAGGTGGGTAAGGGGTGAAACCAAAGAATGATGCTCAGAGGTGGGTAGGGGGTGGAACCAAGGAACGGTGCTTGGAGGTGGAACTAAGGAACGGTGCTTGGAGGTGGGTGGGGTGGAACCAAGGAATGGTGCTCAGAGGTGGGTAGGGGGTGGAACCAAGAAATGGTGCTCAGAGATGGGTAAGGGTGGAACCAAAGAATAGTGCTCGGAGTTGGGTAAGGGGTGAAACCAAAAAATGGTGCTCGGAGGTGAGTAGGGGGTGGAACCAAGGAACGGTGCTTGGAGGTGGGTGGGGGTGGAACCAAGGAATGGTGCTTGGAGGTGGGTAGGGTGCGGAGAAGGGGGTGACTTGGAAAGGGGGAGTTGCTGCACCTATTCTTTGGGGGGAAAAAGCCATTACTATTATCCCAAATAGTACAGTAGCCACATCCACAGCAGCTTGAACCTCTTCTGGGACATGTAGTCCTTAGGTTGTCGCTGCTCCCTGCCCACTGCCATATCTCAGGAAAAAGAAGAATGGAACTGAAGAAGTCACGTGAACTCTAAATTAAATTCCTATTAAAAATATGTAAAGGGTAACTCCACTTTTGTGGGAAAAAAATAGCAAATAAAATATTGCTAAAATTGATACTCCAAGTCATATTGTAATTGAATGTAACCAAAAATGACCATTCCTTTTTCAATCTGCAGCTCTGTAATTTTCTGTAAAATGCAATACAATATGGCTACCTTAAGGTGTTCTGTACACAGATGATGTACAGAACGCCCCCCCTCAGGAATCATTACCTGCCTGTGTGATTGGCTTGCTGATTTTTTCCCAGAAGTCTGCACTAAGATACAAGTCAGAATTTTGAATTCCCTGCAACAAAAATGTCATTTTTTGGGAGATACTCCCAAAGGGAAATTACGTCTAAAGGGATGCACACCCTGCAACTTTCCTCATTAGAACACTGTAAGTGCAGCAGCTGATTGATAATTATAAAATCAATCCCATTAGATTCGCTTTTCACATGGACACAGACAAACAAACAGCTACTTTTAAAGAATAACAAAAGGTAGGAATCTGCAACAAAGTTTGTTAAAATCCCCCCAGTGTACATTTTTTTCTCAAGAAAAGTGGAGTTACTCTTTAAGATAAACAAAGAGGGCCAGATTCTCAAAGAATTACGCCGGTGGGCCAGATTCTCGTAGATCCCACGCCGGCGTAGCGTAAACCATTTATACTACGCCACCGCAACTTACTAGAGCAAGTGCTGTATTCTCAAAGCACTTCCTCCGTAGTTTGCGGTGGCGTAGTGTAAATGGCCCGGCGTATCCCCGCGTAAATCGAAGGGGACGGCTTGTATTTAAATTAAGCGCGCCCCCGCGCCGAACGTACTGCGCATGCGCCGGCCATAGTAAAATCGCAGTGCGCATGCTCCAAATTATGACGGTGTTTTCGACGTGAACGTAATCAACGTAAATCCCCATTCACGGACGAGTTACGCAAACGACGTAAAAACTTTCAAATTTGCCGCGGTCACGGCGTCCATACTTAACATAGGATGCGCCATCTTTGGCCTGCTTTATCTTTACGCCGTAAAAACCTTACGTAAACTACGTAAACGACGATGGGGCGGCGTAAAAACTTTCGGGAATCAGCATATTAGGCTCATTTGCATAGGCAAATGAGAAAACAACGTAAAGGCCACCTAGCGGCCAGCGTTGTCATTACATCTACGATCCGACGGTGTAATTGTTTTACACCTGTCGGATCTTTTGTGTATCTATGCGTAAGTGATTCTAGGAATCACACACATAGATACCCATTGAAAAAAACTGAGATACGACAGTGTATCTGAGATACACCGTCGTATCTCAGCTGAGAATCTGGCCCGGTGTATCTACAGATACACCAGCGTAATTCGAATATCCCGCCGGCGTATCATTGTTTTGTATTCACAAAACAAGATACGCCGGAATTACGCTAGGATCCTACTGGCGTAAGTCACTTACACTGTCGGATCCTAAATGCAATAATACGCCGGCCGCTAGGTGGCGTTTACATAGATTTCTGCGCCGGATATGCAAATAAGCCGATTCTGGAACGTTTTTGCGCCGCGTCGACGTAGTTTACGTAGTTTGTGTACGCGTAAGGTTACCCCTGCTATAAGGTGGGTTAACTTTATGTACGCCATGTTAAGTATGGATGTCGGGACAGCGTCGGGATTTTACATCGTTTACGTAACTCGTCGCGAATAGGGCTTTGAGTAAATTACATACACGTCGAAACCAATTTATTTGCGGCGTACTTTGGAGCATGCCTACTGGGCTACTTTTACGGCCGGCGCATGCGCAGTTAGTTCGGCGCGGGGCGCGCTTAATTCAAATACAAGCCGCCCCCTTTGAATTACGCGGCCTTACGCCAGGCCATTTACACTACGCCGCCGCAAATTACGGAGCAAGTGCTTTGAGAATACGGCACTTGCTCCAGTAAGTTGCGGCAGCGTAGTGTAAATGGCATACGCTACGCCGCCGCGGATTCTACGTGAATCTGGCCCAGAGTGTACATTGTCCATGGGTGGGGGGGGGGGGGGCGGACTGGAAAAAACAATTACTTTGCTATCTGAAGTTCTGTTTTAAAACCAGACGTTCAAAACATGAACAAGATTATAGACAATCTGCTTATAATGAGTTGGCCAAGTGACTCCAGAACTATATTAATACTGAATTCTAGGTATGTATTTTATTTCATAGTTACATCGGTCCAGCTTGGATCCCTAGAAGTATTCATACAACATACCGGGCCAATTCCTGTGGAAGTGGAGAATCATGGTAGCTACTACATTGATCGCCACTGTCTTCTGAGTTCTGTGCCGAGCAGCTCCACCCATTACATTTAAATGAAGAATAGACTTTTTTGGTATTATTGGGTTTGGATACACATTAAAGTGGTTCTAAAGACTTAAGGTTTTTACCTTCAAACATTCTATGCATGATGGTAAAAAACCTTCTGTGTGCAGCAGCTCTCCCCTAATACTTACCTGAGCCCCATCTCGATCCAGCGACATGCACAACAGCATCAGCTCGCCAGGGACTCTCCCTCCTCATTGTCGGATTGTCTCCCGCTGCTGTCAATCACCTCCACTGAGCCAATGAGGAGAGAGAGTGGGTGGGGCTGAGCTGCAACTCCATGTCTGAATGGACACGCAGAGCTCAGGAGCGAGCCTGCTTGGCTGCCCTATTTCAAGCTGCTTTTCTGTGGGGGGCACTCGACAGCAGGGAGGGGCAAGGAGCACGGGGGGGGGGGGACCTGAGAAGAAGAGGATCGGGGGTGCTCTGTGCAAAACCTCTGCGCAGAGCAGGTAAGTATAATAACATGTTTGTTATATCACTTAACCACTTAAGGACCTCTTCACGCCGATATACGTCGGCAGAATGGCACGGCTGGGCACATCAACGTACCTGTACGTTGCCCTTTAAGCCCAGTCGTGGGGTTGCACGCGCGGGCCGTGGGCGTGTGCACGCGACCCGGTTCGAAGCTCCGTGACCGGGACTCGCGGACCCTATGCCCGCTGGAGTCCCGCGATCGGTCCCCGGAGCTGAAGAACGGGGAGAGCTGTGTGTAAACACAGCTTCCCCGTTCTTCACTGTGGAGCCTGCATTGATTGTGTGTTCCCTTATATAGGGAATCACAATCAATGCCGCCACACCTACAGCCACCCCCCCCCCCCTACAGTTAGAAAAACATATGAGGTCACACATAACCCCTTCAGTGCCCCCTTGTGGTTAACTCCCAAAATGCAATTGTCATTTTCACAGTAAACAATGCATTTTAAATGCATTTTTTGCTGTGAAAATGACAATGGTCCCAAAAATGTGTCAAAATTGTCCGAAGTGTCCGCCAGAATTGCTGATTGTCGCCATTAGTAGTAAAAAAAATAGTAATTAATAAAAATGCAATAAAACTATCCCCTATTTTGTAAATGCTATAAATTTTGCGCAAACCAACCGATAAACGCTTATTGCGATTTTATTTTTTACCAAAAATAGGTAGAAACTGAGGAAAAACAATTTTTATATATTTTTGGGGGATATTTATTATAGCAAAAAGTTAAAAATATTGCTTTTTGTTCAAAATTGTCGCTCTATTTTTGTTTATAGCGCAAAAAATAAAAAGCGCAGAGGTGATCAAATACCACCAAAAGAAAGCTCTATTTGTGAGAAAAAAAAGGACGCCAATTTGGTTTGGGAGCCATGTCGCACGACTGCGCAATTGTCAGTTAAAGCGGCGCAGTGCCGAATCACAAAAACTGGCCGGGTCCTGCTAACCGCATCTTTGGAGCGTTATAGGAGCGGGGTGTTTACCGCTTCTATACTGCTCCTTCCCATTGAAATCAATAGGAAACCGCGGTAATACCGCCCGCAATACGCCTCTGCAGAGGCGCATTGCGGGCGGTATTAACCCCTTTTACGGGCGCTAGCAGGAGTTAATACCGCACCGCTAGCGGCCGAATATTACAGTAAATACGACAGTATAGCGGCGCTAAAAATCACACTGCTATACCGCCACCGCACCTCCACTGCCCCATGTAAAAGGGGCATAAAGGTCCAGGTCTTAAGTGGTTAAAGAAAGCAGTCCTGTACCATTAAGCTGGCCATAAATGAACAGAAATGTTCCCAGTTCAATAGAGACAGATTGAATTTCAATCCATCTATTGCTGTTCCCACTGGACATCAGACTGTTGGAAAACTTTCATTCAGTCAGTGTCAGTGGGCACTTGTCCAGTAGGGGTGCAGGAGCGCGGTCCCCTAATTTATGCGCCCGCCCCCTAATCTACATGCAGGGTGCCAGATGCATTGTTTTTTAATAGGGTTTTTTTTTTTGAAGCACATGATTGACTTCAAAAATGAGTGGGCTCAGGGCGCATAGCACTGCACCCTGAGCCCAACCAGTTGTGTGACAATAGAGAATTAATATTCACTATTTTTTTCCAGCTTCTCCTCCTGGCCAATCAGGAAGCAGGTCCTGAGATCCGATTGCCCAAGAGGAGATGCGAATGTTTTGGCCGGTACTGGGGAAGGATGTACAGAGAGATCCGGGAGATAACAGCCACCATCCTCATTGGAGTGATCTCTCTGCATCACGGTCAAAGCCAGAGGAATGGAGGAATCCGTTCTTTTTTTTTCATCCTGCTGGCTGAACAAAACAAGACTAGTAATCTATGGCCAGCTTTGCACTCAGGAAAAGTTGTCTGCTGCCTAAAACATCCACAGAAATAGCCAACACCCCGACAAGCACGCATATTCAGTATGGTCATTCTATAATACAAAATAGTGGAATACAGCTGAATATAAATACAACGCATTTCGGCTGTTAGGCCTTGATCATAGGCATGATTAAGGCCTAACGCCCGAAACACGTTGGCTATCCATTCGGCTGTATTCCAATATTTTGTAGTGAAGGATGACCGTATATATGCTGACTTACATGGGTGCCTGCTAATTCTATGGACTGTGTAGCTTTGGGGGATATTGGAGACCTTCCAGTCTGAGCACTCAGTACTTGGAGCTGTGCATTGAAGAGGAACTTGCAGCACTGTCTCATCTGTTGTAGTTGCTGCCTAAAACAACATTTCATTAAATAATCAACCAAAACTCACACCTTTTTAGTGCCTACACTAACTTCCAATCCCAGTCTGCTGCCAGTACAATCTCTGTTCTTCTAAAAATCCCAATACATCCGAATACAAGGAGGACACATGGCATACCCCTGGCCTATCTACATACTGGATTGGGGCTTAGATGCCCAATCACCCATCTGTAACCAGAGCTGTATACTGGCCTAGGCCAACAAGGCCCAGGCCTAGGGCAGCACTTTGCAGGGGGGCAGCACGGAAAGAGTCCCCGCCGGCTTACGCTACACTGTTAGGAAAATTAGTCTAGCGCCCCCATAAAGCGGCCGCACTGCTTCTAGTATGCGGACGGGCGGCATTCCGCAACTGTGGACGCTTCCAATTTTGACTGTTTTTCATCCTGGACCACAAACTCACTGTGCAATATGTTTCTGCTGCACCATCTACTTAAAGTAGAACTATAGGCAACACTTTTACCATCCCTGTCCCATTGCGAAGATTTCCCTTCACTTCCTGCTCTATGGGCAACCAGGAAGTAAGAGGAAATCTAAGTAAATTAGGGGTATCCATTGCACCCCCCCCCCCCAGGCCCTCAGTGTCCTCACTCAAAATTTTTAGGGCGGGTCTTAAACAACACAGGGTGTGGCCGTGACAGGAAGGGGTGGGTCATATTTAAATTAGGGGGTGCACAAGTTTAGTCAGGCCTAGGGCAGCACAAAACCTAAATACACCTCTGTCTGTAACACTCTCTCATAGGAACACACCACAGAGTGTACAATCACTGATAATGCTGCATATCATCGACAACTCCCAATCACACCTCAGAGGCAGTAGAAGTAGAGGGAATATTGGTCACCAACATCTGCCTGGCCAAGGGTGGGAAGATGGACCTTGTTGTGTCAGGTTTACTTTAATTCCAGAGAAATATTCCCAATGCACACACTCTTGGAAATGGCTGTTAGGTAGGTGGGTGCTGCAGCGACCACCGGCTGGGAACCAGAAACACTCAGAGCAAAGGATATTATGTCACCAGCACACCAAGGCTCTCCAAAAAAAGGGTCCAACATTTTATTATTTATTATTTATTTAATAATCACATCACAGCTAAAACAGAAACCTTTCTGGCCATCCAGGACCCCTTTATCAGGCCTAACTGATGAAGGGGTCCCAAAACATCTGTTTCAGCTGCGATGTGATTACTAAATAAAGCATTGGACCCTTTTTTTTGGAGATCCTTGGCATGCTGGTGACATACCCTTTGCACTGCACCAGATATTACTGATGGATAAACACTGACATCCACACTGATCTCGGTACTCACCATGGCCACATCTGCCTGGAAGATCTGTTTAATGAATTTATTTTTAGAGGAGTGGACCAGCTGTATGATGTCACCATGAAGGGTGTCCCGATTCTTCTCCAGGAATCCTGCAGAAAAAAAAAGGGTCAAAATATATTAATTGTATTTATTTATTTTTGTATTTTATTTTTTATTTTTTTTCCCTTTAATACAACAGACAAAAAAAAAAAATCAAAATCAAAATGCAATACATACAAACTACCCAAATACAATCCTAGTACTCCTATCCTTGAATAAACCACAACATCAACCACTCCCATACTCAATAAAATGTATTTATAATCAAAATGTTTTTTTTTGGGGGGGGGGGGTAGAGTAGAGAAGGGATAGAACCCCTGGCCTTTTTTTTTTTTTTTTTTTACGAGTTTCTCTTAAAAACAATTTTTTTACCAGCTTTATTCAAGTAAATGGACTGGCCCTATGCAACTTGCAAAATCGTGAGCAAATCGATCAACCCAAATTACAAGCGGGAACACTTGTTCCCGCTACGCGAAAGAATATCTTTCATTAAAAATGTTGACACTCCTCGTTCTCCCTCTGTATTCCTTGTCTAAAGCCTTGTACACACGATCGAATTTCCATCGGACAAAACCGTGGAATTTTGTCTGAAGGGCGTTGGCCGTGAACTTGTTCTGCATACAGACGGAAAAACTTTGTCAGCCAACAAATACGAAACAACATGTTTTTTATGCTCTTTAGCGCCACCCTTTGGGCAACTCCTGCTAATGTTGTGCTATGTGGAGCATTGCTTCTGAGCATGCGTGTTTGTACTTTGGAATTTTTTCCGATAGACTTGTGTACACACGATCGAATAATTCGACATCACACATTTGTTGTCGGGATTTTTTTTAAAGCGTGCTATCCAACATTTTTTTTCTTTTCAGAAAATCCGACAACAATTGTCTGATGGAGCGTACAAACGGTTGGAATTTCCGACAAAACCCTTCCATCACACAATTCCTGATGGAAAATCCGATCGCCTTTAGGAAAGTGTGAGAGCCCCGACAAGCTTAAGTTAGAATCAATCTGTCAACTTTCTATCCAGTGTCATATTTGCCCTTCAGGGAAAGGGACGGGTGGCAAGCCTGGACTTCATACCTACACTTAGGAAGTACCTAGCTAAGGAAAGGCTTCTTCCCAGTAAGAGCTGTGAAAATGTAGACAAGACTCCCTTAATAAAGGAGAAGTGCAGCCAGAGCTCGTTTGGCTGTACTTCTCCTGTGGCGAGCCACTGAGAGCCTGAGCGGCCGCTCCCACCCCTCCATCGCCCAGTGCAGAGGGAGGGGATGAGCAGAGAGCTGGTGACTGACAATCACCAGCTCTCTGCTCAGAGGGTCCTGAGAACTGAGCGTTTGGCAGTGTTCGATTGCTCATATCTTAGGCTGCGTACACACGATCGAATTTGTCTGCTGAAACTGGTCCGATGGACCGTTTCAGCAGACAAATCCGATCGTGTGTACGGGCTAACGGACATGTTTGTCCAGCGGACAAATTTCAAAACATGCTTTAAAATTTGTCCGCCGGAGACATGTCCGTCGGATATGTCCGCTGGTTAGTACACTAACCAGTGGACATATCTGCCTGCACATGCGTCTAATGGATTCGACGCATGCGTGGAAGTTTTTCACTTCCTGGTTCGGTGACGTGGCGGCATCAACGTCACCGCCACATCACCGTCTCCAGGTGGGGATTTTGATCCGATGGTGTGTACACGCCATCGGACCAAAATCCCGGAGGAGACATGTCCGCTGCAAATGGTCCGTCGGACATGTTTGAGCGGACATGTCTCATCGTGTGTACGCGGCCTTAGTGTTAGAGTCGGTGAGGGACAGAGGCAGCATCAGACCGATGCTGCATCCACCTAGATAAGTATGATTCTGCAAAAAAACGAAACCCCACACTTCTCTTTTAACCACTTAAGACCCGGACCAAAATGCAGGTAAAGGACCTTGCCCCTTTTTGCGATTCGGCACTGCGTCGTTTCAACTGACAATTGCGCGGTCGTGCGACGTGGCTCCCAAACAAAATTTGCGTCCTAAGGCGGCACAACTCCGGGGGCGACCTGCAAAATGACCTCTGTATAGAAGTCAATGCAGGTCGCCCCGAGCCGCCCCCAAAGTCATACCAGAACCTTTTTCTAAGTCGGAGTGACTTGCGTCGCTCCTATTAGAACGGTTCTATTGCACAGATTGGGATGCGACTCGTCGGACTAATCACCCCAGTGTGAACCGGCTCTTATTGTTTTGTTTGTTTTGTCTTAATCTGGATCAACTGTGAGTATAGTACTGTGTATATGGAAGATTTATATATTTTTTTCTATTGGTTGAATTAGAAGAACTTGCGTCTTTTTTTAAACCTGACTTGTAACTGTGTAGCTACATTAGACAAAGTACTACATATACTTTGTCCCATGGGGTAGAACAATATAAAACAACAATTGTAATGAGAGATTTTTTTTTTTTATTACCAGTTCTACCACAGATTTGTGAGGTCACCATTTTGTCTAAATCCATCCAAGTTTTACCATTTGTTCAGCCCTGATGAAGGGAATTAGTGTTACCCCGAGACGCATTGGCTGTATTTATATGACATCTTCTCCAACAATTAAAATGATCTTGGATTCTTCCATCTGTTTTTGGTCTCAGCTCCTTTCTGAATTTCTTAGGTTTGAGTTACAGACGGGTGCCCACTGAGGGAAGCCTTGGGAGCCGCCTCACCAGAGCCATTGAGCTTGTTCAAAGTTCTCCTTCATCTGAACGCACATACAAGTTGGAAACTTCCCAGCACCATTTAACCACTTAAGACCCAAGGTGTTTTTACAATTCGGCGCTGCGTCGCTTTAACAGACAATTGCGCGGTCGTGCGACGTGGCTCCCAAACAAAATTTGCGTCCTTTTCTTCCCACAAATAGAGCTTTCTTTTGGTGGTATTTGATCGCCTCTGCGATTTTTATTTTTTGCGCTATAAACTAAAATAGAGCAACATTTTTGAAAAAAAATCACAATTTTTTAATTTTTGTTATAAAAAAAATCAAATAAACTAAATTTTAGTAAACCATTTAGGCCAAAATTAATTCAGCCACATGTCTTTAGTAAAAAAAAAAAAATCGCAATAATAAAAAAAAAAAAATAGCTACCTAGCGGGAACAGCGACACTAATACAGCGATCAGAAAAATGATCGCTTAGTGACGCTGGCAATAGGGAGTGAAAGGGTTAACTAGGGCGGTGATCAGGGGGTTAAAACTTTATTAGGGGGGGTACAGGGCTACCCTGAACCTAACACTGACTGCCTGTCACACTGCCTGTCACACTGACACTAAATGCAGTGATTAGATCACTGCATTCAGTGACACTGTGACAGGGGGGTGGGGGGGGTGATCACAAGGGGTTAATATGCCTATGTGAGTGTGTGTCAGTGTTGTGTTGGTGCACACTTACTGTGGATGTCTTCTCTCATCAGCAGCAGTGGAAAACACCGCTGCGATGAGAGATGACATCATTTCCTCCTCCTGTGTAGACACAGGAGTAGGAACTGAGACGAAGGGGGAGCGCTCCCATTGCTGGGAGCGATCGCGGGGGGGGGGGGGCAAAAAAGACGGACATCCGCCCGCTCGTCGGTGATCGCTCCCAGAGCCAGGGGGACCGCCGCACGCCGTGGAGGGGGTCCCGATCGGACCCCCGAACCGCACAAAGGCGAGGACGTAAATATACGCCCTTGTGCCTGTACGAGCCATGTTGTGGACGTACATAGGCGTGCGGCGGTCCTTAAGTGGTTAAATACAGTATATTACTAATAGTGATGAGCGGAATACGCCATATTCGATTTCGCGATATTTCGCTAATATTTCGAAGAATATTCGCGAATAAATATTCGTGATATTTTATAAAAAAAAAAATTGCGAAATTTCGCCAATGCTAAATTTCGCCAATGCGAAATTTCGCTAATTTTTGGATAAAATATCAAGAATATTCGATATTTACGAATATTCGATATATTTTATAGAAAAAAAAATAGCAAAATTTTGCATATGCGAAAGCGAAAATGATTGCGAAATTTCGCTATTTTTTTTTGGATAAAATATCACGAATATTCGCTATTTACGAATATTCGCTATATTTAAAAAAAAAAATTGCGAAATTTCGAATTTTTTTTTTTTTTTTATAAAATATCACGAATATTCGATATTTACGAATATTCGCTATATTTTATAAAAAAAAAATTGCGAAATTGATTGCGAAATTTGAAAAAATACGAATATTCGAAATAGCGAATATTCGCCGCGATATTCGAGTTATTCGCAAATACTCGAATATGCAATATTCGTAGCGAATATTCGCAATGCGAATATTCGTGAGCAACACTAATTACTAAAAGTATTGGGACACTTGCCTTTACACGCACATAAACTTTAACCACTTCACGCAGATATACCTCGGCAGAATGGCACGGCTGGGCACAATCACATACCTGTACGTGTCACTTTAAGCCCAGCCGTGGGGTTGCAAACGTGTCTCCGGCGGGGTTCGCGATCTGGTCCGAAGCTCCATGACCGCACCCTGTGGAACCCGCAGACCCGATTGCCGATTCCCGCAATTGGTCACCGGAGCTGAAGAACGGGAAGAGGTGTGTGTAAACACACCTTCCCTGTTCTTCATTGTGGCAATGTCAGTGATCGTCTGTTCCCTGATATAGGGAAAGGCGATCACTGATGTCACACGTCCAGCCCCGCCCCCCCTACAGTTAGAAACACATATGAGGTCACACTTAACCCCTACAGCGCCCCCTAGTGTTTAACTCTTAAACTTCAATTGTAATTTTCACAGTAATCAGTGCATTTTTATAGCACTTTTTGCTGTGAAAATGACAATGGTCCCAAAAATGTGTAAAAATTGTCCGATGTGTCCGCCATAACGTCGCAGTTCCGAAAAAAAATCGTTGATCGCCGCCATTAGTAGTCAAAAAAAATTATTATTAATAAAAATGCAATAAAACTATCCCCTATTTTGTAAAAGCTATACATTTTGTGCAAACCCATCGATAAATGCTTATTGCGATTTTATTTACCAAAAATAGGTAGAAGAATACGTATCGGCCTAAACTGAGGATTTTTTTATATATATATATATATATATATATATATATATATATAGCAAAAAGTATTTTTACCCCCCAAACAAAATTGGCGTCCTTTTTTTCCCCCAAATAGAGATTTCTTTTGGTGGTATTTGATCACCTCCGCGGTTTTTATTTATTTTTTGCGCTATAAAAAAAATAGAGCGACAATTTTGAAAAAAAATCTATATTTTTATATAGAATTTTTTTCAAAATTGTCGCTCTATTTTTTTTATAGCGCAAAAAATAAATAAAAACCGCGGAGGTGATCAAATACCACCAAAAGAAATCTCTATTTGTGGGAAAAAAAGGACGCCAATTTTGTTTGGGAGCAACGTCGCACGACCGCGCAATTGTCAGTTAAAGCGATGCAGTGCTGAATCGCAAAAAGGGGCAAGGTCCTTAGCCTGAATAACGGTCCGGGTCTTAAGTGGTTAATAACATCCCAGTCTTAGTCCGTAGGGTTCAATATTGAGTTGGCCCACCCTTTGCAGCTATAAGAGCTTCAACTCTTCTGGGAAGGCCGTCCACAAGGTTTAGGAGTGTGTCTATGGGAATTTCTGACCATTCTTCCAGAAGCGCATTTGTGAGGTCAGGCACTGATGTTGGATTAAAAGGTCTGGCTCGCAGTCTCTGCTCTAATTCATCCCAAAGGTGTTCTATTGGGTTGAGGTCAGGACTCTGTGCAGGCCAGTCATGTTCTTCCAGCCCAAGCTCGCTCATCCATGTCTTTATGAACCTTTCTTTGTGCTCTGGTGTGCAGTCACGTTGGAAATGAAGGTAAAACAAATCACTCAAAGAGTGCGTATCCTCTAAATGGGACTTTAAATTGGGTCGCTGTTAACCCCCAATTAAGTAGCACAGATCAAGATATTGTAAATGGGTTTTATTAAAAAAAAAGTTGAAAATATCTATCACAGATGTACAAAAACATGTAATTAAGCAGGATGCACGAATAACAATGTAATGATTTAATTGTCTCAACGTAACTTGTTGCCACTGAAGAAGAAGTTTACCTTTAATAACTTTGAAACATTGGGTTTTCTATTGTCAAACACATTTCAATAGAGCTGGTTATTGTATTGTGTACAATTAAATCATTACATTGTTATGTGTGCATCCTGCTTAATTAGATGTTTTTGTACATCTGTGATAGATAATATTTTTAACTTTTTTCTAATAAAATCCATTTATGATATCTTGATCCCTACTACTTAATTAGGGGTTAACAGCGACCCAATTTAAAGTCCCATTTAGAGGATATGCACTTTTTGAGTGATTTGTTCTATATTGCTTTGGGATGTGGGCCAGCTGACCCCATAGACCTATACAAGTGAAAAAAAAAAAACATGCTCCAGAACAGGAAGAGGCCGTCCCCAAACGGTTCCCACACATTTGGGAGCATGAAATTGTCCAAAATGTCTTGGTATGCGGATGCCTTAAGAGTTCCCTTTGCTGGATCTAAGGGGCCAAGCCCAACCCCTTAAAAACAACTCCATACCAAACACCCCCTCAACCAAATGATTTGGACCAGTGCACAAAGCAAGGTCCATAAAGACATGGATGAGCGAGTTTTGGGTGGAGGACTTAACTGGCCTGCACAGAGTCCGCTACTCAACCCGATAGAACATCTTTGGGATGAATTAAAGCCAGGCCTTTTCGTCCAACCTTGCCTCGCCTGACCTCACAAATCCGCTTCTGGAAGAATGGTCAAACATTCCCATAGACACTCCTAAACCTTGTTGACAACCTTCCCAGAAGAGTTGAAGATGTTATAGCTGCAAAGGGTGGGCCAACTCAATATTGAACCCTATGGACTCATGCCTAGTACACACGACCGGGATTCGGTAAAAAGTTCCCGGGGGGAAAACCAAGAACCTGCTCGGTAACTTTCCCCCGTGTACACACCAGAGGTTTTCCCGTCTAAAAATCTGCGGTGAGACCTTTGGCTGGGAATCCCGGCTCTGTGTATGCTCCACCGCAGTGGTTCCCATAGGGAAACTTCCAGGAAAAAGACCACCAGGAATCGTGGCAGGAAAATAGAGAACATATTCTCTTTTTTCCCGCTGCGAATCCTGGCAGTTTTCCAGCCGGGAAAACCGGTCGTGTGTACGAGGTATAAGACTGTGATGCCATTAAAGTTCATGGGCCAGATTCCGTAAGAAGTTACGCGGCTTATCTCTAGATAAGCCGCGTAACTTATAACATACGCCGGCGTATCTGTTTTCTGTATTCAGAAAACAAGATACGCCGGGATCGAGTTAAGATACGAGCGGCGTAATTGTATTACGCTGTCGTATCTTAACTGCAATTTTAAAATGGCCGCTAGGGGCGTTCCCGCTGATTTACGCCGAGAATATGTAAATCAGCGAGATACGCCAATTCACAAACGTGCGCCTGCCCGACGCAGTGACTTAACGCCGTTTCCGTATGGGGTTTCCCGGCGTAAAGATGAAGCACCAAAAAGCAGGCGCATCCTATGTTAAGTATGGACGTCGTGACCGCGTCGAATTTGAAATTTTTTAAGTCGTTTGCGTAACTCATCCGTGAATAGGGATTGACGTCACTTACGTTCACGCCGAAAACACTGTCATAATTTGGAGCATGCGCACTGGGATACCTCAATGGATGACGCATGCGCAGTACGTTCGGCGCGGGATCGTGCTTAATTTAAATAGCAGACGCCCCCTACCCGCCCAATTTGAATTACGCCGGCCCATTTACGTAACGCTGACGCAACTTTACAGGCAAGTGCTTTTGGGAATAAAGATAGTGGAAGAAGTGGGGTAGTGGCGCTACCTAAAAAATCGCATTAGAAACCATACAGTATGTGCTCAAGCAATCGGACAATCTAGGAGTGTATGTCGAGTACAGTATGGGGCGTGTGCTCAATATATGGCTAAGTGTGCCTCGGACAGGCTATGTAACAATATGCCGTTGTGTGCTGTGCACAGTGAAGCTGATAGTGGGACAGGGGAGAGGCTGGAGGCTAGCCTCTATCGTCTGTAATCACACTAAGTATGTGTAGTAAGTGTGTGGAGTTTAAAGGCACACCAAAAAGTGAGTGTCAGACCCCAAAATTGTATGACAATCACCATGCATCAGTGCCACAATAAATTAGCATAAATACAGTATCACAACTCAGCAAAATATTAGTGGTAATAGTAGTCCGGTTAAAGTAATGTGGTAAATTAAAGCAGAGAGCTGCCCAGTAAAGTCTCTCATATACAAGTCATATTCAATGGTGATATAGTCCAACTATGGATGGAGGGGGGGGTTTGTAGTTCTTGCTGTGAAGGGGGTGCTTCTAAGTGCCAGACAGCCAACGAGGTGGTCCCGGTGCTCCCCTCAGGGTTCCCCACTCACCAGACGGCCAACCCCACCAGGGGTCACAGGCATAGGTCACAAAATCCTCCGATCACAGCTGATGTTCACTCCTCCCCAGGACTATAATTCTCCAGTAGTTGATCCGACCAGTTTACTCCTTGTGGATAAGTATAGGGGGTTCCTCCGTTCCTCAGAGGGAAAAATAATAAAGGCTCCGATGGTGCAGTAGATTTTATGTAAAAAACACTAATTTATTAAGACCTGTGTGCCACAATGCCACTCACTGACAGGGGGCAACTGCAGGCCAGGATAAACGGGAGCTACAAAAACTCTCCAATTAAAACATTAGCAAAAAAAAAACAGAATAGGCATAGGCATAGACGCACATACGTCACTTCCGGGTCAGCGTCTGGTGGAGCGCAGCTGAAACGCACGCTTACACCATCACATACACGCGCACACCCGTAGAGCCCATAGAGTGCTATACTCAAATCGGCCTGTCAGATTGTTTGATTTTGTTTGTTTTTACTTTTATATTCTGTTTTTTTTTGCTAATGTTTTAATTGGAGAGTTTTTGTAGCTCCCGTTTATCCTGGCCTGCAGTTGCCCCCTGTCAGTGAGTGGCATTGTGGCACACAGGTCTTAATAAATTAGTGTTTTTTACATAAAACCTACTGCACCATCGGAGCCTTTATTATTTTTCTCTCTGAGGAACGGAGGAACCCCCTATACTTATCCACAAGGAGTAAACTGGTCGGATCAACTACTGGAGAATTATAGTCCTGGGGAGGAGTGAACATCAGCTGTGATCGGAGGATTTTGTGACCTATGCCTGTGACCCCTGGTGGGGTTGGCCGTCTGGTGAGTGGGGAACCCTGAGGGGAGCACCGGGACCACCTCGTTGGCTGTCTGGCACTTAGAAGCACCCCCTTCACAGCAAGAACTACAAACCCCCCCCCTCCATCCATAGTTGGACTATATCACCATTGAATATGACTTGTATATGAGAGACTTTACTGGGCAGCTCTCTGCTTTAATTTACCACATTACTTTAACCGGACTACTATTACCACTAATATTTTGCTGAGTTGTGATACTGTATTTATGCTAATTTATTGTGGCACTGATGCATGGTGATTGTCATACAATTTTGGGGTCTGACACTCACTTTTTGGTGTGCCTTTAAACTCCACACACTTACTACACATACTTAGTGTGATTACAGACGATAGAGGCTAGCCTCCAGCCTCTCCCCTGTCCCACTATCAGCTTCACTGTGCACAGCACACAACGGCATATTGTTACATAGCCTGTCCGAGGCACACTTAGCCATATATTGAGCACACGCCCCATACTGTACTCGACATACACTCCTAGATTGTCCGATTGCTTGAGCACATATGGTTTCTAATGCGATTTTTTAGGTAGCGCCACTACCCCACTTCTTCCACTATCTACTTCCACCTACCTCCTCTTTGAGGGGTTAGGCTCTAGGGGGGCAGCAGCCTTTACTTGTAGTCCTAGCGCAGGTTCCTATCTTATATTCTAGCTTTGTGAATAAAGCACTTGCGTGTAAAGTTGCAACGGCGAAGCGTAAATCACATACGTTACGCCGCCACAAAGATCCTCTCTCCATCCTAAATCTGGCCCCATGTGTGTGTAAAGACAGGTGTCCCAATACTTTTGGAAATATAGTGTATATTTTTCTGGAGTTAAATAATAACACAATCATTCCCAACATTAGATATCAAAATGAGTTAGTTCTTGCTTCTCTTAGTCCAGAAAAAAACCTGACCTAAGGACTGTAAGTATCAGGAACATGAGACCAGACATTAATATGAAAATTGCGTTATACCTGACCCTGAAGACACGAGAGATGAAGAATTGTGTCACTGATTCTGCACCTACCATCTGGCTCCTGGTACCTATCAAATTCACCACAATGTTCTCTTGTACACTGAATTACCCCTATCGCCTTTCATGATGTGGCCGCACATGGCCTCATCTACACTGCATGCAAAGTTCTCCCAAAACCCGGGGTAGCATGGCAACTGGCTCGCCAACGTAACAAAATAATGCCAAGGGGGTGTATTTGAAAATCAGTAAACAATTGGTAGACTGATCGTGTTGCTGTCATAGGAGTTACATTTTTTGGTAGATATCATTCTGAAAGTCTCTCACACATAAAGGGTTACAAAGGCTGCTGGTGTTTTCTCATTACAACACTAAGAAGGATCAGATGGCCTTAGTAAAACAAACCCTCCCACTAAACAGTCCGTTTGAGCAGAGTGCTCGAAAGAACCAACATCAATAGTCTTAGGACACACAATGAGTTTGCATTAAACTTTACTAAACTCATATACGCCCCATTGTTGGTATCAGTTGGAAGAACAATTCTCTATTTTTACTGTCAGTGGGAGGAATAGTGCCCCACCGTTGGTATCAGTGGGAGGAATAGTGTCCAACCATTGGTATCAGTGGGAGGAATAGTGCCCCACCATTGGTATCAGTGGGAGGAATAGTGCCACACCATTGGTATCAGTGGAAGGAATAGTGCCCCATCAATGGTATCAGTGGGAGGAATAGTTCCCTCCCCATTGTTGGTGTCAATGGGAGGAATAGTGCCTAATATCAGTGGAAGGAATAGTTCCCTCCCCATTGTTGGTGTCAATGGGAGGAATAGTGGCTTATATCAGTGGGAGGAATGGTGCCTCATCATTGGGGTCAGTGGGAGGAATAATGTCCCATTGTTGGTGTCCGTGGAAGGAATCGTGCCCTGTCGATGGTTTCAGTGTGAAAAATGGTGCCCCATCATTGGTATCAGTTGGAAGAACAATTCTCTATTTTTGGTGCCAGTGGGAAGAATTTTGCCCCACTGTTGGTATCAGTGGGAGGAATAGTTCCCCCTCATTGTTGTCAGTGGGAGAAATAGTTCCCCATCGTTGCTGTCAAAGGGAGAAATAGTGACTCACATCAGTGGGAGGACTAGTTCCCCAAGGGCCAGATCAAGGCAAGTAATCGGACGCATCCAGCCCCTAAACCACAGGTTGGAGACCACTGGTTTGCATATACAGTGTAGTATTGGGGTGATTATACTCATGTGGCAGATTTTTTTCCCAATAAGTTGCGCCAGTCCAAACTATATTTTAGAACCTGGCAGACTAATCTTTTTCAACAAAATGTAAAGTTCACCTAAACATCAGTTGCCCACGCAGGGCCTCCAATTGTTGCAAAACTTCAAGTCCTCTGCCTCTGGGTGTCATGCTTGTGGCTGTCAGAGTCTTGCTATGCCTCATGGGACTTGTAGTTCTGCAACAACTGGAGGTCCGCTAATTGCATATCCCTGCTCTAGATGCAGTGCACTGCTGCAGTGCCCACTGCTTGCCTCTGGATAGTGGGTCTCCTGACACCCCGATACGATCCCACCTGACTCCTGGTAGAGACCTGCAGTCTCCTGCATGCTGGCTGGGGCACCTCTGACCCCTGGTAGCGACCTCCTGTCTATTGACTCCTGGCTGGGGCCCCTCTGACCCCTGGGAAAGACCTTCTGCCTCCAAACCGGGAGCTTTGAGAGGTCCTCAGTAAAATCCAGGAAACAGGTTTGGAGGTTCCATCCCACCCAAGGCACTTGATCCCAAGCTCTAGATCCCAGTCCAGGTTTATAGAATCCAGAGAAAGCCAAAAACACAGCTTTCTCTGGTCATGAACAATTGACTAGAACCGCACATTAAGCCTTAATAGGAATCCTGAGTCGTTTTCTCCTACATTGGCAGGGCCTCGCACGGTCACAACAACCTAAACATTTTTTTTGCTTTAAATACCGAAGAATAGAGTTATAACCCTTGCAAGTTTATATTTTTCTATATGTGTCCTGTTGGTGAGATTTCTCTCCACTTCCTGTCCCTGAAAAGACAACCAGGAGAAGATATCTCTACAAAGTGAACAGGTGTCCTATTAGATCAGGGGTGTCAAACTCAATTTGATCGTGGGCCGCATGGGCATTATGGTTGTCCTCAAAGGGCCAGTTGAGCATCACACACCACCTTACACCAGATGTTACGAGCCCCCCACCATCAGAAGTCAAGAGTCCCCCACCCTCTCTTACATTACAGTTCACCCCCCTTAACTTGTGCTGCTGCCGGGAAGAAGCTGGGGGTAGAGCTGGAAAGAAAAAAGTGCAGGGTCTGGTGGAGGATCAGAGGGGAGTTGGAGCCAGCTGAATTGCGAGACCAGGAGAGGGCGAAGACCAAGGGGTGCTGTGGGTAGATCTGTAAAAGGCACAGGATCAGTAGAAGGAGTTCTGGCCTCCTCTCTGCTCCCAACTGCTGAGATGGGGAGGGGGGGCAGACATGAGCCTCTCTGTAGCTGCACAGAGAAGGACAGGATCTGGCAGAGAAGATTTGTCCTCCTGTCTGCTGCCAACTGGTGAGACAAAGTGGGGGCAGGATCAAGGAGGTTGTCACAGTTGCAAGAGAGGTGCGAGGGCCAGATGAAATGGTCTGGAGGGCCGGATTCGGCCCGCAGGCCTTGTGTTTGACACCTGTGTATTAGATGATTTGCCCTCACCTCTGTCCTGGTACTATTTTGGTTTTGGAAAAGCTTGGTGGTTACTGAACCCATCCCTAAATGTGGCTCATAAGATAGCAAAGGATGGGGCCTCTCTGACTTCTGGTGTCAATAAGTCTTCTCTGACCTGCACATAGATGTTCATAGATGTAGAGGTTCACAGAAAGATATTAGGACGGCGTCTCACCTTTTGTCTCGTAGTAAACAACGCCTGCAAAGTGGTTGATTCCGAATTGCGTCTCGTAGCTGTTTTTCGGAGGGATGTAAAAGGTGTTCAGTTTATGTTGGCTGTTCAGCTTGTACAGCATGGTGGTATCCGTGCCCTGTGACACCAAAAGCAAGTTATTTCCATCTAACCAATCACTGAGCTGGTTAATGCAGAAGGAATGAAGTTTAGGTATGGCAATTTTTAAATAGTTCCATTCAGTGGTGTATTTAGGTTTTGTGCTGCCCTAGGCCTGACTAAACTTGTGCACCCCCTAATTTAAATATGACCCACCCCTTCCTGTCAAGGCCACACCCTTTTCTGTTTAAGACCCACCCTGAAATTTTTGAGTGGGGACACTAGTTCTTAGGGCCTGGGCGCAATGGATTCCCTTAATTTGCATAGATTTCCTCTCACTTCCTGTTTGGCTATGGGGCAGGAAGTGAAGGGACACCTTTGCAATGGGTTAGGGTAAAAAATAAACTGACAGGGGCTATAACCCTCCCTTACGTGTTGCCTATAGTTCTACTTTAAGAGAAAATTTCTGATAATTTTATGGAGAGGACTAAGAAGATATAACCATGCCAATAGTGCAGCAGAAAACATATAGCACAGTGAGGAAGGTTTGTGGTCCAGGATGATAGGACAGTCAAAATTAGAAGCAGCTTGCGTTACACTAACAGTGTATCACAAGCCGGCGGGGACTCTTTCCGTGCTACCCCCCTGCAAAGTGCTGCCCTAGGCTTGGGCCTTGTTGGCCTAGATCAGGATACAGCGTTGGTTACATTGAACCAATGTATGCAGAGTATGTGCTATAGCTGTGGGACCCCCGTGGAAGCTGGAGATCACTGCAGTAGGGACCACTACTACAGTGAATGCTGATGGCTTTTGGGTACTGTGCTGATTGGTAAGACATGTGCAATTATTTTCGTTCCGAATTATTTTTAACAAATTTTGATAATTCGGAAATAAACGAAAACCCGTTTAACACATTTTTCAGAATTCTTCGTAAATTTGAATATTCTAAAATCCGTAAATTTATACATTCATAAATTTGTACATTCGGAAATGTTTAAGTTTGAAAATTCGTACATTCATAAATTTGTAAATTCATAAATGTTTATAAATGTTTACGTTCGTAAATTCGTACATTCGTAAATTTGTACATTGGTAAATGCTTAAATTCGTAAATTAGAACATTTGTATATTCGTACATTCGTAAATGTTTAAGTTCGTAAATTCGTACAATCGTAAATGCTTAAATTCATAAATTTGTATATTCGTACATTCGTAAATGTTTAAGTTCGTAAATTCATACATTCATAAATTCGTACATTCGTAAATGCTTAAATTCATAATTTTGTAAATTTGTAAATTCATAAATGAGTAAATCTGAAATAATAATTAACTAATAATAACTTAACTATTATTAACGATTAAATTATAGGTATTGGAATTTCCTTTCAAATTTGGCTGTTGGTGAATGAAACGAATAAAATTTATCCAAAGTTACTAATTATTTCCGGAAATAACGAATGCCGTATCTAAACGAATGGAATGTAATGAATAAATAACAATAATAATAAAAATGTTGTATTATTATTTATTAGTAATTTGTTATGTTCCATTTGTTTAAATGTGGCATTTGTTATTTCAGATAATTCATAAACTTCAGGTAAATTTGAATTCATTACATTCACTAACAGTCAAATTTGAAAGGAAATTACAATACCTACAATTTAATAGTTATTATTTCAGATTTTCAATTTTTTTCGAAATTTTGAATTCGCAAAGAGGGCTTCTTTGCTATCACAACAGGGCACTTCGTACGCCGCCGCCTGTTGTGATGGCAATGTCTGAAGTGTACGGCGCTGAGAGCCGTTGATACTGTGCATTGGCGAGAACGGGCGGTGCACCGTGTCTCTGGAAGATAATGCTTGTGGGCTTTACATGCCCATGAGCAATATGGAAAAATGCCAGAAAGGCAGAAAAATAATATATTTGTTTGGGAAATCGGCAATCGATATCGTTAAACGAGAGTAATATCAGTAAGATTATTAAACAAAAGATATTCATGAAAAAAATAAAAATTAAACAGTGGGAACTCCACTTTAAGGCCTTTTCGAAGGTGCCATACCTTTGGAAACTTGCTCTCCTCGTCGATGAGTGAGATGATGTTCATGGGTTTGACGGCGATCATGTCCAGTGCATCCTGGTTGTCAGTGAACTCGATGTGCTGCCAGTTTATGTTCTCCAGGTTGTACTCCTCCTGCTCCAGCTTAAACACATGGCGGACGAAGAATTGCTGCAGATTCTCGTTGGCAAAATTGATGCAGAGTTGCTCAAAGCTGCAAAAAGTGGTGCGGTAAAGAGTTAAACCCGAACTGTAGACACAAATCTAAATATACAAAAGGAAATACATATAAGGGGGCTGTTTAACCCTCCAAGTATTTGTATTTCTGTCCATCCAGTCCTGAGATTTACACAGCTCTTATACAAATTTTGATTCTCTGGCTGTAGTAAAAGACTACGGGCCGGATTCACAAAGCACTTCCGCCAGCTTAAATAAAGTTACGCCAATGTAAGTGCAAATGTGCGCCAGCGTATCTGTGCGCCTGAGTCACAAACCAATATACGCCTAAAAACTGGCCACCCTACGCCGACGTATCTTACTTACCCCAGCGTAACGTGGGCACATTTTTCGTCTGGACGCATGTTGCTGCTCCCATTGATTAGCCATTCAAATATGCAAATGAAGGAAATACGCCGATTAACAAACGTACGTGCGCCCGGCGTAGGCTCTGCGCAACGCGCGTAAGTTTTCCCTCCGGCGTAAAGTTATTCCCCATAAAGGAGGTGTAAGTCAGCACCAGACATGCAAAGGTCTGCACCAGGGAACTCAAGCCTACGTATTTTACGTAGGACGTGGGTGTGGCTGGGCGTAGGTTACGTTAACGGCGTACACAGTGATCCGTCGTATCTTAGGCAGTTGTTCCGACGTGGTTGTGAGCATGCGCAAGGGGATACGTCCACATCTCGACACATGCGCAGTTCGTTTTAAGTACTTGTCTGGCGCCCGGCCCATCATTTACATGGGGTCACGCTTCATTAGCATGGATCACGCCCACTTCCAGCCCACTTCCACCTACTTCCACTTACGCGGGCCTTCGCCTTCGGCCTATGCTGGCGCAGAGTTGGGAGCAATAGCTTGCTGAATTCAGTGCATGCCTCTCCGCGCTGCGCTGGCGTAGCGTACTGTGTGTGCGGTACGCCGGCGTAAATATGCGCCCATCTCTGTGAATACGGGCCTACATGTCTAAGTCACTGACCTGGAGCAAACAAGCAGCAAAGATCAACTTCTGATCTGCATGCTTTTTTCTGGGTCAGTGGCTCAGAAAGTATTAAAGCCCCTGGATCAGCATGACAGCATGGCATTTACTATTTTACAAATGAAGAGATAAGAAATGGAAGTCTTCATGCTGACCTCCATCTGAAATTGGACCTAAAGTCGCATCAAAGTCAGACCAAAGTAGTGCAGGCACTACTCTGAAGTCGCTCAGATATGAATGGCACTCAACTACTCATTGGAAATCATGGGGTACGACTTGTCACGCGACGTTGCAGTCCCAAGTGGCAGGACAATCGCACAAAGGTGAATGGGGCCTAAAGCTATAGAGAACTTTTTTTTTTAACTAAACTTTATCTTTAACAATACACCTGTTTCAGAAACACGCCCATATTAAAAGCATGCCCCGCCCCTAATTAAAGTTTATTCTCCACCGATGGTGGGTGGGTGGCTTGCTGGACACACAGCAAAAAACGTGTCCCTGGAAATTTTTGGATTAGGATTTTTAAAATACCTGGCTTCCGTTCCGTAACTCTTTGCACTTTGTCCTACTGGGCGCAGTTTTAGTTTGCCTCATCTGTCAGCTGCGTTTCGCCTGGAAGCCGATTGGTTTCTATGCAGAGCTTCACCAGATTTTGCATTCCCTAGTTTTAGCAAATCAACCCCTTAGTGCTCTTAATTGAGACAAATACACACCATAGAGGGAAATGCTTTGGTTGTTGAAGGTTTACAACAACTTTAAAGCAACTGGATCAGCATGGCGGCCAAGGAACTAGAACTTGCAGAGGGAGGGATGCCTATGTATTTCTCTTATAAAAGGTTTAACCAATGTGAGGTAAGCCTACCTATTTACAGTGAAGTTCTCAAACCCGAAAATATCCAGCAGGCCAATCGATCTTCTCATCATTTTAGGCTCAATGGAGACAGGTCGGTAAATGGCGGCATTAATCTTGTCCACGATCCATACAAACAGACGTCCATATATGCCCTACCATACAGAAAGGAGTGGATGTTAACCCTTACCACATATAACAGTTATAAAGGTTTTCTGTGCATGCTAAGGTCAATCATATTGCTTGTAAATATTGAATCTTGTAGGGGTAGGGGTTAGCCTGCAGCTCTGCCTTCACACACGACAAGATATGTGTTGGGGGAGCTCTGGACCCCAAAATATGTGAAAATCAAAATAAGGATCCAACTTTCAAAGGCAGCTCCCTGTCTACCAGAGGGTCCCTGGAGAAGGCTGGAGAACATTAGAGGGGGGAGAGCACAACAAAACTTCAATGAGTTCAGTAAAAATTAATTGTTTCCCACAAGAAGTAAAAAAAAAAAAAAAACGTGTTTTGAGGGTTTGGAGCTTCCCTTCATCAAGGCTAAGAAACAAAAATCAACGTGTTTTGAGGGTTTAGAACTCCCCTTCATCAAGGCTAAGAAAAAAAAACTTGTTTCAAGGTTTAAGAGCTCCCCTTCATCAAGGTTAATGCCCTGTACATACGTGCAGGATTTCCCGAGGGGAAAGGCGAGAACCTGCTCGGTCAGTCTTTCCCCCTACACATGAGAGGTTTTCCCGACAGGAAAACTGCGATGGAGCTTTGGTCGGGAATCCAGGCTGTGTGTATGCTCTATCGCAGTTTTTCCCATAGGAAAACTGTCAAAAAAACGCCGGGCAAAAGTCCACTGGTTTTCCGGCAGGAGAAAAGAGAGCTGCTTCTCTTTTTTTGTCCGGCGGTTTTTGGGCAGTTTTCCTGTCTGAAAAAACAGCCGTGTATATGAGGCTTTAGAAACAAAAAAACAACTTGTTTTGATGGTTTAGAGCTCCGCTTCATCAAGGCTAAAAAGCCAACTTGTTTTGAGGGTTTACAGCTCCCCTTAATCAAGGCTAAGAAACAAAAACCAACTTGTTTTACGGGTTTACAGCTCCCCTTAAAGTGGTTGTAAACCCTCCCTCCTAATTTTTACCTATAGGTAAGCCTAGAATACAGATTACTTATAGGTAGTGGAAATATCCCCTAAATGTGCGCCGTGTAGGAGATATTTCACTTGTAGTGCGCCGATGATTTAATCGGCGCATGCGCTGTAAAGAAATGGACCTCCATGCTGTTTCTTCCCTAGCGTGTGCCCTTACTGACTGCTCCTGCTTGCATGCACAGGAGTGACGTCATGTGGCTCCGGCCAGTCACTGTCATGGAAGGAAGGGGGTCAAGGATGGACGCGGCATTCACAGGGGACGGTGTGGGCTTCACTTACAAGTAAGTGGCACATAATGGGCTAGTATGTGATGCATACTAGTCCATTATGCTTTTCATTTGCAGGGTTTGCACAGAGCAAAAGAGGAAGTAAAACCCGTTGGGGTTTACTTCCTCTTTAATCAAGGCTAAGAAGCAAAAAAAAACTTGTATCAAGCGCTTAAAGCTCCCCTTCATCAAGGCTCAGAAACAATAAACAGCATGTTTCAGGGGTTTACAGCTCCCATTCATCAAGGCTAAGAAACAAAAAACAACTTGTTTCAACGGTTTACAGCTCCCCTTCATCAAGGCTCAGAAACAATAAACAGCGTGTAACAGGGGTTTACAGCTCCCCTTAATCAAGGCTCAGAAACAATAAACAGCGTGTTACATGGGTTTACAGCTCCCATTCATCAAGGCTAAGAAACAAAATAACATAAAATATAAACTAAGAGCCAGATTCAGAGAAGGGGGGCGTAATTGTGTGCAGGTGTAGCGTATGCTCTTTACACTACGCCTCCTCAACTGTTATGGGCAAGTGCCTTATTCAGAAAGCACTTTCTCCATAACTTGCGGCGGCGTAGCGTAAACTGTCTGGCGTAAGGGCGCCTAATTCAAATTAGTAATGTGGGAGCGTGATTCATGTAAATGAATCATGACCCCACGCTATTTACGTATTTTCTGAACGGCGCATGCGCCGTCCGTGGACGTATCCCAGTGCGCATGCGTGAAATCACATCGCAACTAGTCAATGTAAACGACGTGTACGTAAATTACGTCCAGCCCCATTCCCGAACGATTTACGCAAGCGACGTAAACAACGTACAATTTGACGCTGTCCCAACGTCCATACTTAACATTGGCTGCGCCTCCTATAGCAGGGGTAACTTTACGACGGAATAACGTTTACGCAAACTACGTAAACTACGACGACCGTCCGCAAGTACGTTCGGGAATCGGCGTAACTCCCTAATTTACATATTCAACGCCATAGGCGTGCGCAAAGGGTGTGCCAGGTGTGGTAACCTGTCAATCGTGATCTACCTGCTGATCATGGGCAGGTGACAGGTAAACCGTAAACCGTGATCCTTCCTTGCCAACCCCCAGAATCTGGACAAGAAGGGCATTAGGGCTGAGATATAGTGGAACCGATCTGTAATTTCCTCCTGCAGCAGCTGAAAGTAGGCTTCTCCTCCTCTCTCTCTCGCCAACATTCAGCTGCTACAGGAGCAAAATACAGGGGGATCAGTACCAATATATGCCACCGCCGCCACCCCTTCTGTCCCTGTTCATCTTCTTTATGCTGCCCGGATTCCCCGTGCTTCACCCCAATGTTTGAGGTGCACACTCTAATGCAATAGGCTGCGCATGCCTATTTTCGACGCGTAAAACGACGGAAGCGCCACCTAGCGGCCAGCGTAAATATGCAACTAATATACGACGGTGTAATAGACTTACGCCGCTCGTATATTAGCAGAATTCCGGCGTATCTTCTTTTATGAATACAGAAAAAAGATACGCCAGCTATTCTAAATACGTTATGAATCTGGCCCTAAGGGTCTAAAGTTACAAAAACACAATCTATAGAAAAATAACTTAAAAATATAGTAAGTCAAAATTATAAATAAGTTAGAAAACGATATAATGTACTGTAAAAACATCTATGTGTAAATAAAATCAGCAACAAAAGTAATAAAGGAGTAATAGGAATATATTTTTATCATATTAGTTTATTAGATGTAATGCTCTCTTTTTTCCTATTACCATATTGTTTCTTAGCCCTGATGAAGGGGAGCGCTGAGCCCATGAAGCATGTTGGCTTTTTGGACCTCTTGTTGTGAAGGATAAATTCTTACTGGACTCATTCAAGTTTTGTGTCACTCTCCTCAAGTTATATATAACAAAAACTGAAGTTATACACAAGACGGCCTGTTCAATACCTTAACAAAGGCGTCCCTGACATCCAGAGCCTGCTCCTTGCTGAGAGGGGTGGACACTGTCTCTCCTCTGGTGATAAGAGTTCGACTTGTGAGGCAGTTCATGAGGTCCTGAGGTCCTACCTGTAAAAATATATGTAAACCAAAGCAATGGAATCTCATATAAGCTTTAACATGTCAACGTAATTTTAAAAGTAATTTTTAAGATTTTAAAAATTGTAGATTTATTTAAAAAAAAAAAAAAATCTGGTGACCCTGACCTAAAGGGTTCTTGGTTAGGGCCACAACAACCTGTCACTGTTTACCATTGGCTCTCCTGCATTGTAAACCTGTCACCAATGAAGATGGCAGTTTCAACACAAATTAGGTGCACTGCTGCGTATGGTCTGAGCACTGACAGGCTGACCGCCCCCCCCCCCCCCCCCCCAACCCCTTCATCCTCTGCAGCAATGCTGGCAGCACTCATACGTCTATTTCCCAAAGACAACCTCTGGATATGACTCTGAGCACGTGCACTCAACTTCTTTGGAACCTGTCCTGTTAAAATGCTGTATGGTCTTGGCCACCGTGCTGCAGCTCAGTTTCAGGATCTTGGCAAACTTCTTATAGCCTAGGCCAGGGGTAGGCAACCTCGGCACTCCAGCTGTGGTGAAACTACAAATTCCATCATGCCTCTGCCTCTAGGAGTCATGCCTGTGATTGGCAGGGTCTTGCAATGTCTCATGGGACTTGTAGTTTCAAAACAGCTGGAGAGCCGAAGTTGCCTCCCCCTGGCCTAGGTCATCTTTATGAACAGCAACAAATCTTTTTTTCAGATCCTCAGAGAGTTCTTTGCCATGAGGTGCCATGCTGAACTTCCAGTGACCAGTATGAGAGAGTGAGAGAGATAACACCAAATTTAACACACCTGCTTCCCATTCACACCTGAGACCTTGTAACACTAACGAGTCACATGACACTGGGGAGGGAAAATGGCTTATTGGGTCCAACTTGGACATTTTCACTTAGGGGTGCATTCACTTTTGTTGCCAGCTGATTAGACATTAATGGCTGTGTGTTGAGTTATTTTGAGGGGACAGAAAATTTACACTGTTACACACTCACTAATTTACATTGTAGCAAAGTGTCATTTCTTCAGTGTTGTCACATGAAAAGATATAATAAAATGATTACAAAAATGTGAGGGGTGTACTCACTTCTGTGAGATACTGTATATACGCACACTGTAGGTGCAGGTGACACCTATTGTAATAAAAAAAGGCAACAGTGGAGGTGCAATGACTAGGTCTTGTGGTCAGGTAACAAATATTGTCCAGCTCTCTGCCAAATAGCCTAGCGCTATCTGATCGTTAGCAGTGTATGGAAACCATGGATCTATGGAATTGGGCTTGGGACCCAACAAGAATCCAAACCAAATATGGCGAGAAGACACAAAATGTATTAAAAAAAAAAAAAAAAACCCAGTCAGAGCATGGCACAGCAAAGCCTTCTTAAAACCCAAAGGTATTCACATTTCTAATCCATCACATGTCCCAAAAAGTAAGAGGATTATTCCTCATTTTAGAACAGTGTGAGGTTATCTTTGTCGATCATTTTTACTACTAATTTACCATTCCTACAAGACGGAATTCTACAGCTTTGTGGCTTTAATTTACACCCTTTGACTGAATAGACTGTTATCAGCCCTTCTGTCATCCGTGTAAAATTGGATACACTAGTGGTTCCTGGATATCCTGATAAGGATACGTGAGTGATATAATTAACTTAATATATGCAGTTTTTAAAACTAGAGGCGAACACTAGAGGATAGTTTTATATGCTCTAATTGGTAATGTTGAGATTTTGACAATTTGGTCTTTTGTTAAATTTTCCAATTTCATTACATTTTATTATTGTATTCAAATTAGTAGATTAGCCAACAGAAATGACTACACTGACTCAGTCCAATGATTCTGTTTCTCTCTTATAGCTGAAATCTAGGCAAATTCAAAATCTACCCTTGCAGTGAGGATGCCTCCGAACTGCAAAGGTTAATGCAAATTTTTCCTAGGGTAGCATTAAAGAACAGTTTTACTTACCGTATATGCTTGAGTATAAGCCAACCCGAATATAATCCAAAGGCACCTAATTTTACCACAAAAAACTGGTAAACCGGTATAAGCCTAGGGTGTCCATCTGCATGGCTCACTGTGCCTCACTTTGCCTCACTCTGTCCATGTGCATGCCTCACTGTGTCCATGCCTCACTGTGCCCATGCCTCACTGTGTCCATGACTAGACTGACGTTTAACATTGGAGTCTATGAAAGGGGTGCCCGGCTTTAAAAATTGGTGCTCCCCAGCTGTAGGTCCTCCAGACAACAAACTTTGCACACTTGTAGAGGAGAAATGGGGCTACATATGTGCAGAGGACCCACGACTGGCCAGTACCGGGTCCCCAAAGTCACCAGAGAAATGACCGTTTAACACGGGAGTCTATGGAAGGGGTGTCCGGGTTTGAAAAATCGGTGCTCCCTGGCCGTAGGTCCCCCAGACAAAAAACTTTTCACACTTGTAGAGGAAGAGGGGGGGCTAGAAGTGTGCCAAGAATAGGGTCCAGGGGACCTATGGCCAGCCGGTACCGGGTCCCCAAAGTCTGGGCGCAAAAAGTCGACTCGAGTATAAGCCGATGGGGGCATTTTCAGCACACAAAAAATGCGCTAAAAAACTTGGCTTATACTCGAGTATATACGGTACCTTGTCTCTCATTCCTCCTGCATCCAAAACTCTCCTCTTTCCTTTGACATGCTGTGCTGTGCGTCCTCACTAACAAATCAGGACTGCTGATCCTGCATTGTATGTGATGACATTAAATTTCCAACTAAGGGATGGAGCACCAATGGGAAGCGGGTTCTGGGAACCAATCATGTGGAGAGGAGGAAGCCCGAAGGGGATGGATAAAGTAATTAAAAGAGCTTTTTATTGGCATGCTAGATAAAACAAGCACTTACTCCTAACAGTGCAAGGGGGAGCTCCACTGTAGCGTAGTTTTCAAACCTCCCTGAGTTAATTGATGAGATTAGATATCAGCCAGGCAGGGGGTGTATTACTCTTGGCCATCTCGAAGACTTGCATTGTTCATAGGAGCAGCAAACCAAACCATGCCATGACCATCAGAAGACAAGTGCACAAGTCTTAAGGCCATCAGTCGACCAATGGACAAGTCTTGTGGTCATCAGTAGACCAGTGCACAAGTCTTGTGACCATCAGTAGACCATTGCAAAAGTCTTGTGGTCATTAGTAGACCCATGCATATGGCTTGTGGTCATCAGTAGACCAGTGCACAAGTGTTGTGGCCATCAGTAGACCAATGCACAAGTCTTGTGGTCATTAGTAGACCCATGCATAAGGCTTGTGGTCATCAGTAGACCAATGCACAAGTCTTGTGGTCATCAGTAGACCAG
The DNA here is from genome assembly GCA_029574335.1 of Rana kukunoris. Lineage (NCBI taxonomy): Eukaryota > Metazoa > Chordata > Amphibia > Anura > Ranidae > Rana > Rana kukunoris. Next base: position 28,053,573 of record CM056050.1, read on the forward strand.
TGCACAAGTCTTGTGGCCATCAGTAGACCAATGGACAAGTCGTGTGGTCATCAGTAGACCAATGCACAAGTCTTGTGGTCATCAGTAGACCAATGCACAAGTCTTGTGGTCATCAGTAGACCAATGCACAAGTCTTGTGGTCATTAGTAGACCCATGCACAAGTCTTGTGGTCATCAGTAGACCAATGCACAAGTCTTGTGGTCATCAGTAGACCAGTGCACAAGTCTTGTGGTCATCAGTAGACCAGTGCACAAGTCTTGTGGCCATCAGTAGACCAATGGACAAGTCTTGTGGCCATCAGTAGACCAGTGCACAAGTCTTGTGGCCATCAGTAGACCAGTGCACAAGTCTTGTGACCATCAGTAGACCAGTGCACAAGTCTTGTGGTCATTAGACCAGTGCACAAGTATTGTGGTCATCAGTAGACCAGTGCACAAGTCTTGTGGCCATCAGTAGACCAGTGCACAAGTATTGTGGCCATCACTGGACCAGAGCATGGGTGCTGAGGTCAACAGTAGACAAGTTCCAGGGAGCAGTCAATAGACAAAGGGCATGTGTGCTGTGGAGACAGAAGACTAGTGTGTCATTGATTTGGCCATTAGTGGACAAGTGCATGGGGGCTGAGGCCAGTAGTCTCATTTTCACATCACTATCAAAAGCTCAAAAAGTGAAGGATTTGAGTAATATTGTGCTACTGCAGAAATGGGTAAGGATCATTGTGGGTGGGTCCTGAATTTTGTTTTCAGTAAAGAATTGTTTAATTTATACTACCATACAGTAGTTGATATGCTGTAGAGTCCTATAATAAGCTATTTATATGGAGTTCATTTTTGTATGTAGGTTTTTGACACGGCAAGGGAAAGGTCTTCCACTCTGTTTATAAAGAAGCAATAGAATCAGAATTATAAATTCGGTGCAACTAACCTCAAGTAATGTTGCGGCTGTAGTTAATGAGGTGGAATAAACCACTTCACAGGCATCCAGGTTATCGTACATTCGGGCTGCAAAAATAAAAATTATTGATTAAAGCACTTTAGATAATCAAAATACTCCATTTAAGGCATGTAGGTAAGCAGATATTTAACCACTTCATTACTGAGCCTGTTTTTCAGATTCGGTGCTTACGAGACTAAAACAGTTTTTTTTGCTAGAAAATTATTTAAAACCCCCAAACATTATATATATTTTTTTTTCTAACACCCTAGAGAATAAAATGGCGGTCATTGCAATACTTTTTCTCACACCGTATTTGCGCAGCGGTCTTACAAGCGCACTTTTTTTGGAAAAAATTCACTTTCTTGAATTAAAAAATAAGACAACAATAAATTTGGCCCAATTTTTTTATATATTGTGAAAGATAATGTTACGCCGAGTAAAATGATACCCAACATGTCACGCATAAAAATTGCGCCCGCTCGTGGCATGGCGTCAAACTTTTACCCTTAAAAATCTCGATATGCGACGTTTAAAAAATTCTACAGGTTGCATTTTTTTAGATGACGAGGAGGTCTAGGGCTAGAATTATTGCTCTCGCTCTAACGATCGCGGCGATACCTCACTTGTGTGGTTTGAACACCGTTTTCATATGCGGGCGCTACTCGCGTATGCGTTTGCTTCTGCGCGCGAGCTCGTCGGGACGGGGCACTTTAAAAAATTTTTTTTTTGGTTTTGGTTTTTATTTTTATTTATTTTATAATTTTTAACACTGAAAAAAAAAAAAAAAAAAAAATTATCACTTTTATTCCTATTACAAGGAATGTAAACATCCCTTGTAATAGAAAAAAGCATGACAGGTCCCCTTATATATGAGATCTGGGGTCAAAAAGACCTCAGATCTCATATTCAGGCTTAAATGCAAAAAAAAAAAAAAAAAAAAAAAAAAAAAATAAGTCAAAATGTAAACATATTAAATGTCTCTTTAAGACGCTGGGCGGAAATGACGTTTTGACGTCACTTCCGCCCAGCAGAGAGAGGGGGACGGCTGAGGGACATTTTTTCCCTCAGTCACATCCCCGGACAGACAACGAGCGGACCCGATCGCCTCCGCCGCTACCGACGGCTACGGTAAGCGGCGGAGGGCGCGGGAGAGCGGCGGGAGGGGGGGGCACCCTCTCCGCCGCCGGTAACGGCGATCTCGCGGCGAATCCGCCGCGATGACCGCCGTTATCGTTAACAGGACCGCCCCACGAAGAGATGGATATCTCGGTTGTGGCAGCAGCTGCTGCCGTTACCGAGATATCCATCTTCAAAAACGTGACGTCTTTGGACGTGGGGCCGGTCACAAGTGGTTAAAGAGGCACATCATATGGCAAAGTCCAATAAGACAATACTGAAGTGCATCCTATGCCATTAAAATTTCTAAATCTCCCAAGACTATGGTGGTCCAACTTGACTAGGCAGGGAACTATTAATCAGGTCAACCCACATCTGTAAGCCAGGAGGTTCTGGTCTTTTTCAGCACAGAGCAATAGCTTTTTTAGCATAAAAGAAGAGTCAACATGTTGAAGAGGCACCTCCTTCTCCAGGTACCCCAGAAGACACCTGGCGGGGGTACATATGTTTAGTTACATAGTAGGTGAGGTTGAAAAAAGAGTACATCAAGTCCAACCTATGTGTGTGATTATATGTCAGTATTACATTGTATATCTCTGTATGTTGTGGTCATTCAGGTGCTTATCTAAGAGTTTTTTTAAACTATCGATGCCCCCTGCTGAGACCACCGCCTTTGGAAGGAATTCCACATCCCTGCTGCTCTTACAGTAAAGAACCCTCTATGTTGTTTAAGGTTAAACCTCTTTTCTTCTAATTTTAATGAGTGGCCAGTTAAGGCCCGCCTAATGCCGATATACGTTGGCAGAATGGCACAGCTGGGCACAGGCACGTGCCTGTACATCACATTTAAGAGCCCAGCCGCAGGTCGCTCACGTAACCTGGTCCTAAGCTCCGTGACCGCGCCTGCGGGACACCCAGACCCGATCGGGTCACAGGAGCTGAAGAACGGGGAGAGGCGAGTATACACACCTTCCCCGTTCTTCACTGTGGCAGTGACACTGATCGTCTGTTCCCTGATATAGGGAACGACAATCAGTGACGTCACACCTACAGCCACGCCCCCCTACAGTAAGAATCACTCCCTTAGGGCACACTTAACCCCTTAGCACCCACTAGTGGTTAACCCCTTCACTTCCATTGTAATTTTCACAGTAAACATTGCATTTTTATAGTACTTTTCACTGTGAAAATGACAATTGTCCCAAAAATGTGTCAAAAGTGTCCGATGTGTCCGACATAATGTCGCAGTCACGAAAAAAAATACTGGTTACTACCATTACTAGTAAAAAAAAAATATCAATAAAAATGACATAAAACTCTACCCTATTTTGTAAACGCTATAACTTGGTTTCAACTCGCAAACCAATCAATAAACGCTTATTTACCAAAAATAAGTAGAAGAATACGTATCGGCCTAAACTGATATACTTATATATTTTTTGGGAGTATTTATTATAGCAAAAAGCTCTATTTTTATTTTTGTTTATAGCGCAAAGAATAAAACTTTAGAGGTGATCAAATACCACCAAAAGAAAGCTCTATATGTGGGAAAAAAGGACGCCAATTTTGTTTGGGAGCCAACGTCGCATGAACCGTGCAATTCTCAGTTAAAGCGAAGGAGTGCGGAATCGCAAAAAAGGGCAAGGTCCTTAACCTGCATAATGGTCCGGGTCTTAAGTGGTTAAACTCCCTTCCGCAAAAAAGTTTTATCCCTATTGTGGGGTCACCAGTACAATATTTATGAATTAAAATCTTATCCCCTCTCAAGCGTCTTTTCTCCAGAGAGAATAAGTTCAGTACTCGCAACCTTTCCTCATAACTAATATCCTCCAGACCCTTTATTAGCTTTTTTGCCCTTCTTTGTACTCGCTCCATTTCCAGTACATCCTTCCTGAGGACTGGTGCCCAGAACTGGACAGCATACTCCAGGTGCGGCTGGACCAGAGTCTTGTAGAGCGGGAGAATTATCGTTTTATCTCTGGAGTTGGTCCCTATTTTAATGCATGTCAATATTCTGTTTGCTTTGTTAGCAGCAGCTTGAGCATTGCATGCCATTGCTGAGCCGATCTCCTAGGACCCCCAGGTCCTTTTCCATCCTAGATTCCCCCAGAGGTTCTCCCCCCAGTGTATAGATTGCATTCATATTTTTGCCACCCAAATGCATTATTTTACATTTTTTTACATTAAACCTCATTTCCCATGTAGTTGGTAATCCTATTAATTTGTTCAGATCTTTTTGCAAGGTTTCCTCATTCTGCGGAGAAGTTATTGCCCTGCTTAGCTTAGTATCGTTTGCAAATACAGAGATTGAACTGTTACCCCATCCTCCAGGTTGTTTATGAACAAATTAAATATGATTGGTCACACGACAAAACCCTGGGGGACCCCACTACCCACCCCTGACCATTCTGAGTACTCCCAATTTATCACCACCCTCTGAACTCGCCCTTGTAGCCAGTTTTCAATCCGTGTACTCACCATATGGTCCAGTAAATGTTTATGGGGAACTAATGTCTACAGGCCTTCCTTTATCTATTTGGTAAATCTAATTTAGTTTCCATGAAGGAGGTAATACTAAACCAAAACTGATGCATCCTCAGGCATTCGCATATCATATGGAAACAATTCCCATAGCATTGTGACACCTATAACATTCAGAAGACGTCAATCTAAACAACCAGTGACATCATTGAGAATGTTGCCTACCACACCCTTTTGAGGGAGCCCTGAGACCCACCCAACGCCTAAATTATTTTATTTTTACTGCAGTCAGGATAAAGCAAGAATACGGAAATGCCTGGTGCTCTCTTTTGACCTCTTAAAGAACAAGTTATTCTGTAGGGGCAAACGGACGCTAATTTTCAAAGCATAAATAATTCCGCCTAGCTGGCCGTCACCGCTGGTTAGTACCTATCTTGCCGCACATGCGTCGTATCCTGTGAATGGATCCGACGCATGCGCGCGGAAGTGTTTACTTCCTGGTGCGGTGATGTGGCGGCGTCAACGTCAACAAATTTGATCCGATGGTGTGTACAGCCATCGGATGGCGTAAATATACGCTGTAAACGGTCCGGGGACCGTTCACAGCGGATATATTCAGCCGTGTGTACAAGGCCTTAAAGAACAAGTTATTCTGGATAATTTTAAACTAACGCCTCTCTACCATCCTGTAGGACAAGCTTCCCCGATTTAAAAAAAACTTGGACCCCTGGATTACATACCTGATGGGGTCAACCTCATCAGATTTGAGGCTAACACTGTTAATGCCCCAGGAGAGGCTTTCTGTCTATTTTCCCTTCCTCCATCCCTTTCCTTTTCCCCTTGTTCCTACTTATTAAACCCTTTGATAGTTTTAGGTGTGTTCTGTGACTGCTGGTCGATTGCCATTGGTCCCACTCCTAGTTTGCGGGATGTGTATTCAAACATAATGACTACCATCCGTGACCAACTCATGGCTAAGATTACCCCCTTTTCTTAGATGGGGGTGCCCCGGCCATGCAATTCCCTTTCAGAGGATCAATCTTCTGTTCTTCAGAGATAAAGTAATAGTCCAAAAAAAGTTCTATACCAATTCTTTAATGACCAATGCTGTAGGTCAATAATTTTGTCATGTTTCGGTACTTCTCTCTATACCGTATTGTATGGGTTTTATATCTGTATGGTTGATAACCTTAAAGCGGGGGTTCACCCTAGATCAACTATCTACCATTAGATCCAGCATACTGCTGACATCTGCAGTATGCTGGTTCCCCCCCCCCCCCCAACCGCTGTACTTACCGTTTTATCGTAGTTTTCACCCGGGTTCCCTCTGCCCCGGGGAATAGGCGTTCCTAAGACAAAGCGTAGTTGATTGACGTGCTGGTAAAGTTGCGTCACGCCTTCCGAAAATAGACAAAGTGTGACTCGGCTTTTTACGGCGCCTGCGCAGTCAGCTCTACACGGCAGGCGCTGTATAGCGCCATAAACAGCCGAGTCACACTTTGTATATTTTCGGAAGGCGCGACGCGCTTTACCAGCACGTCAATCATCTACTCCTTGTCTTAGGAACGCCTACTCCCCACGGGGAATCAGCTCGGAGCCGGATGAGAACAACGATAAAGCGGTAAGTACAGCAAAAAAAAACAGCATACTACAGATGTCAGCAGTATGCTGGATCTAATGGTAGATAGTAGATTTTCAGGGTGAACCTCCGCTTTAATAAGAACAATTGGACATATGAATGCTGCCTATCCATTTGCTAGAGACCTATTACATCATTAAAAATGCAGCCTATCCATTCGCTAGAGACCAATGACATCATAGAGAATAAAGCCTAACCATTCATTAGAGACCAGTGACATCACTGAGAATGCAGTCTATCTATTTGTTAGAGAACAATGACATCACGGTGAATGAAGCCTATCCATAAGCTAGAGACCAATGACATCATGAAGAATGACGCCTATCCATTCGCTAGAGACCAGTGACATCACTGAGAATACAGCCTATCCATTCACTAGAGACCAGTGACATCTTGGTGAATGAAGACTATCCATTCGCTAGAGACCAGTGACATCACTGAGAATACAGCCTATCCATTCACTAGAGACCAGTGACATCTTGGTGAATGAAGACTATCCATTCGCTAGAGACCAGTGACATCACTGAGAATACAGCCTATCCATTCACTAGAGACCAGTGACATCTTGGTGAATGAAGACTATCCATTCGCTAGAGACCAGTGACATCACTGAGAAGGCAGCCTATCCATTCCCTAGAGACCAGTGACATCACTGAGAATTTAGCCTATCCATTCACTAGAGACCAGTGACATTACTGAGAATACAGCCTATCCCTTCACTAGAGACCAGTGACATCACTGAGAATGCAACCTATCGATTTGTTAGAGACCAGTGACATCACTGAGAATGCAACCTATCGATTTGTTAGAGACCAGTGACATCACTGAGAATGCAACCTATCGATTTGTTAGAGACCAGTGACATCACTGAGAATGCAACCTATCGATTTGTTAGAGACCAGTGACATCACTGAGAATGCAACAGATTTATTCAATAGAAACCAGACTTTTTTCAATTACAGCCAATATTATCACTACATGGGTGAAATTAAGCAAATGCAAATGACACCTGGAATAAAAAAAATATTTTTGAAACACTGAAACCATAGATAGAAGAGCATTGTATTAGTCATTACCTTCATAGCGAAGATTCCCCATGTGCAGTATGGCAGCCAGGAGTCGGGAGATCTCCCAGTTCTCAGTATCGGTAAACATTAAGACTTTCATGGCTGAGCGAATGTTAGCATACTCTTTACTGTCATCTCTACCGTCACAAGTCGTACATTTGCCCTGCAAGAAATAAAACGGGCATAACATATGTCGTCCTCAGTGCACGCTGTTATAAAAGCTTCAGATCAGCTCACCTTTCTCTCATTCCATTCTGAAGCCTGTCAGTCCCTGCACTGACCAACCTATGAAGGTCCTACACAGAATCAGTCACCAGTGGGCAAATATAATGATCAGCCAATAATCTCTACTTTCTAAAATGTGGAGATGTTCAGGCTTATCTCTTATGCATTACATTTTTTTGGAATATTTACTTGTATTCTTTCCCTGTCTGAGTAGCAGTGTCAGCTTACTGACTCCGGCCTAGTGCAAAAACTACCCTTGCAGTGGATGCACTGCAAGGGTTAATGTTTTTATTTTATTTAGGGTACCGTTAAAAACAGTTTTCCTTCCCTTGTCTTTCAATCCTCCGGCATTCACCACTCTCCTCCTCCCTTTGACACTCCGTGTTGTGGATGGGCCCTCAGCGTCCTCACTAACAATGCAGGACTGCTGATCCTGCATTGTATGTGATGACTTCAAAGTCCAACCGAGAGATGGAGTGCCAATGGGAAGCAGCTTCTGAGGGCTGATCACAAGGATTGGGAGAAGCCCAATGTATAAGGGAAAAAGTAAACGTACGCTAGACAAAAAGGTAATTCAAAATTCGAACCATCTATGGCTGGCTTTACCCTTGGCCGACACATAGACTTGCATAGATCAGTGTACAAGTCTTGTGTTCATCAGTAGACCAGTGCACACGTCTGGTGGCCATCAGTACACCAGTGCACAAGTCTTATGTTCATCAGTAGATCAGTGTACATGTCATGTGTTCATCTGTAGACCAGTGTACAAGTCCTGTGTTCATTAGTAGACCAGTGTACAAGTCTTGTGTTCATCAGTAGACCAGTGTACAAGTCTTGTGGTCATCAGTAGACCAGTGCACAAGTCTTGTGGTCATCAGTAGACCAGTGCACAAGTCTTGTGTTCATCAGTAGACCAGTGTACAAGTCTTGTGTTCATCAGTAGGCCAGTGTACAAGTCTTGTGTTCATCAGTAGACCAGTGTACAAGTCTTGTGGTCATCAGTAGACCAGTGTACAAGTCTTGTGGTCATCAGTAGACCAGTGTACAAGTCTTGTGTTCATCAGTAGACTCACAAGGCTTGTCATCAGTAGGCAGTGTACAAGTTTTGAAGCCTGTTCATCAGTAGACCAGTGCACATGAAGTCGTGTGGTCATCAGTAGACCAGTGTACAAGTCTTGTGGTCATCAGTAGGCCAGTGTATAAGTCTTGTGGAGACCATGTACAGGTCTCTGTGGTCATCAGTAGACAAATATTTACTTGTACAAGTCTTGTCATCAGTAGACAGTGTACAGCTTACTGACTCAGTGTACAAGTCTTGTGTTCATCAGTAGACAAGTGCACAAGTCTTGTGATAATCAGTAGACCAGTGTACAAGTCTTGTGTTCATCAGTCGACCAGTGCACAAGTCTTGTGGTCATCTCTAGTCCCTCAGTTGACAGTCCGTGTACAAGTCGTGGATGTAGGCCCTCAGTGTCCTCAGTAGCAGGACTGTGGTCATCAGTAGGCTGCATTGTACAAGTCTTGTGATGACTCAAAGTCCAACCGAGTAGACCATGTACAAGTCTTGTGGTCATCAGTAGACCAGTGTACAAGTCTTGTGGTCATCAGTAGACCAGTGTACAAGTCTTGTGTTCATCAGTAGACCAGTGCACAAGGCTTGTGGTCATCAGTAGGCCAGTGTACAAGTTTTGTGTTCATCAGTAGACCAGTGCACAAGTCGTGTGGTCATCAGTAGACCAGTGTACAAGTCTTGTGGTCATCAGTAGGCCAGTGTATAAGTCTTGTGTTCATCAGTAGACCAGTGTACAAGTCTTGTGGTCATCAGTAGACCAGTGTACAAGTCTTGTGGTCATCAGTAGACCAGTGTACAAGTCTTGTGTTCATCAGTAGACAAGTGCACAAGTCTTGTGGTAATCAGTAGACCAGTGTACAAGTCTTGTGTTCATCAGTCGACCAGTGCACAAGTCTTGTGGTCATCAGTAGACTAGTGTACAAGTCTTGTGTTCATCAGTAGACCAGTGTACAAGTCGTGTGGTCATCAGTAGGCCAGTGTACAAGTCTTGTGGTCATCAGTAGGCCAGTGTACAAGTCTTGTGGTCATCAGTAGGCCAGTGTACAAGTCTTGTGTTCATCAGTAGACAAGTGCACAAGTCTTGTGTTCATCAGTCGACCAGCATTTAGCTGAACAAAACTAAAATTCAGAATTTAGCAACAAATTTATTGTTCCCTATGGTCAAAACAACCACCACACCCACTCACCATACAGAGGTAGTTGTAGTCAGTGGCTTTTCCTAGACCTAACTTCTTTTTTTGATCTGGTGGCATCCCTTTCAGCATACAGTAGAAAACATGATAATTTCGTTCATCTGAAGCCTAGGAAACAAAGCATTCATATCTGTATCTAAATATATAATTAAGAGTTACCATTTTATTATAAATGTAAATGAATAATTTAAGAGTGAATGAGGGAAGAGATGTCCTCTTTGTCAGGAATAATGTACTGTACAGGGGTTGCATAGGTGAAGGAGGTGCCCAGCTCACCCTTGCCAGGGCCAACACCAGCGCATTTGCTAGTATGACAGTGTGACAGATTCGGACCATCTTATGTCTAAAATCATCCTATGTCCACTAGGGGCATAGGATGACTTAGAAATGATATCTTGGACTACCTGAGATGGGATTATTATGTATTTATTATCCACAATATTCCAGGATATCTGTAGAACTATTTACTGGTTGTTGATTCTGAACTCAACAAGTTAATTGTAAGAGCGACTCATTCCTATTGTTAGATGCTAATGCCGTCGCCTCCAGCCATCTCTCTGTCCTCTGTGTTAATTGACCCTGCTATTGTGTGAAGATACCCTGTTTTTACATTTATGATAATGTGTATTGTAAAGCAGGTGAGCGGAGACGGGACAGGTCATATGTTGGAGTCACCTCGTCTGGGTAAATGATTAGTTAATTAGCTCATGTTAATTTATGTTCTGGTTATCTCCTCTTTAAACTGTATATAAGGATGCATTCTTGGTTCTATTAAACAACATGTTTTAGTACACAAACAAGTCTCGTCTCGTTGTGTGTTGAGGGCAGCTGGAATATCTGATATCTATGTCCAGACTGATGGGAAGCGGTGTATGACGAGGCACTCGGTCGGAGTGTGGGACGTTCCATTACAGACAGTATCTGTTATTGTTACTACTACGATAAGGTAAGGTTCCGTGCTTATAGTATGTAGGAGTATGGTCTCGTTTACATGGGCGTACTACAACCTACACCCATGCCAAGGCCGTGTCTGCCCACATGCAAATTCACAGGTGTTCTGTGCATCCCCGTGCAGGCAGACCCATGCATGTGAATTGGGACCCAGCAGCTGCACAGACATAGCCGCTGCTCTCAATTTGACATCTGTCTCTGATATTACAGTGTCTGTGTTCGGGGCAGTGAGCCCGCACCATCTTGGGTGTCCAGCAGAGGCTGTTTCCTTGCAGCCGCTGCATCCCAATTGACATGAATAGGACTGCCTGCACAGGGATGCACGGAACACCTGGGCATCCCCGTGAGCACAAACATGGTCTGTGCATGGATGTACACTGTAGTACACTCTTGTAAACAAGGCCTTTCTCTCCATTACCTCTCCTCCATCTTACAGATATATAGGACACATTTTTCCATCTACCTGTCGACAAACCCGTGACTTTTCCAGAAGATACTGCTCAATCTTGGCTCCCTCTATGGCTCCTTTCTTGTTGAAATGAATATCGATGTACTTTCCAAACCGGCTGGAATTGTCATTTCGTATAGTTTTGGCGTTGCCAAAAGCTGAAAGTGCAAAACGCAAGTTTAAAGCATGAACAATAAATGTGTGAAGTCTAATCGAGTTATAAGGTTAGCATACAGGAATAGACATGAGAACCACAGTCTGACCTTCTAGGATTGGGTTTGCTTCGAGCACCTGCTGCTCTATCCATGAGTGCTGCCCGCTGATGGCCGCCAGGAACTGCAGAATTAACTTGGTGCTTTCTGTCTTTCCAGCGCCTGACTCTCCACTGTAACAGAAAATAAAAGAAGGAGACATCAGGGATAAATCAGAAGCATGGTAGAAAGAATAGTGATCATATTTTATATGTTAGTGTGGCCTGGTCCACAGTGCTGGCAGCAGAGGAGCAAGCAGCTATAAGGACCGGACTGTCAGCTTTCACTGTCTCTGTTATTGCCTCCCTCTTTTGTAGCCCGGGTAAACCCACCCACCACTCAGGATCTGGACAGAGATCGGGAGAGGAGGGACTGTTCCCAGGCTCAGGCAGATGTGGTGAGGACATTTTAGGTGACAGACCATGCAGCAGGCTGCTTACAGAACATTTTGCCACTGCATCAGGGGTGCAGGGAGGTGTAGTGGACATCTGGTACATGAGAAAGCTGCAGTGGGTGACTAATTCTGCCACCTGACTGCCATCTGACATTTGCGGAGAATGCCGCAGCCACTGGCCTTCAGTCATTTAGCACCTGCAAAAGTCATTCAGAACATGTAGGCAGCAGGTGCAGTCTTCTTTCCCCACTGCAGGAGGTGTTCTTCTGCAGCGGCACTGCAGATGGAGAGGAAGTCAAGAGGAATATGGTACCTCTATGGTTTCCTGGGTCACTGGGTAAGAAATTTAATTGGATGCTGCCTCCCCATGTGACTCTAGCAGCCATCTTGGGTCAGGCAGTGCCTACTTAAGGGCGTGGTTACAGGCTTTGTTCTCATTTTGCAAATGAATATAGTAGGCACAGATCCCCCGGCTGTTAAGTGTCAGTGTCAGGTAGGGCCGTCCTAATAGCATCATGGGCCCCTGGGCAAAGAAATGCTCTGGGGCCCCCTACAATGATGACAGTGCAGGTAAACAGACATCAAGTAGGTAGGAGGCAGACTGCCTCCCCTGTGTATCTATCACTATCAGTGCCATCATGGGGCCCTCAATTTCAAGGGAGTGTGGGCTCAAGGACCAGCTGCTTTGGGGAAAGTGCAGGGGCCCCCCATGCAGCTGGGGCCCCTGGGCAGTGCCCAGGTATGCCCTTTCATTAAGACAGCCCTGGTGTCAGGGAGGAAAAGTGTAGGGCTCCCAACTTCTCTGGATCTCTTCCCACTTGGACACGAGACGGTCAAGCCGCAACCTGCCCTTAATAACAGGCAGCGATTAAATCGTCTGAAACTTGCTCTCTACATGCTGCTGGATCTGTGAGTGTTCCCGGTTGGATTGTCTTTCCACCGGGTTTATTGTGAACTGTCAGCATTATTTCAACACAACACTTAGTTGGACTGTTTTTGTTATTGCCGCTACACTGCCCTGCACCCCACCTACATGCATGCGCTGCTGCCTCTGCATGAATGACCAAATCAAGACCAACATTATTAGTGTGTTATCAATGGTAGTGCCATCACTGGCTACAAATTGTTGCTATGCACATGTTGTATCTGAGCAGCTGCAACATAACTTTTTATGTGGAATCTTGATGTCAGCAAGATCATGTGTAAATCAATATGGCCGTTTGAATGAGGCTTTAGCGTTAGGGCTCATGCATATGGGCTTTCATGTCTAACTGAGCCTTATCTATTCCAACAGAGCACTGTTCAAAGGCATGCGTGCAAATGTAAAACGCAACATTTGACAGGAAAAAGCTTTGTTTGACCTACTTTGCCTGTAATTCAAATGCACCTTGTTGGGACATGCTCAGTCATTGAAGAAACACAACGCAAAGCAGGCCAGGCACAGCCTCTAAACTGTCATCTACACCACTCCACTGAACTCAATGGGAATCTGCTGACCCACATTTGGCATGCATTCCAAGCATACGTAAAATGCAGGACAACCAATCATCTGCGGCCCTGAGGATTACATAATAAACCTTTGGTCAAAGACTGATGCCTCGTACACATGATTAGTTTTCCAGACGGGAAAACTGTGAGGAGAGCTTTTGGCCGGGAATCCTGGCCGTGTGTATGCTCCTCACAGTTTTTCTGACAGGAAAACTGCCCAAAAAACGCCGGACAAAAAAAGAGAACCCGTTCTCTTTTTTCCCGCCGGGAAAACCGGTTGACTTTTTCCCGGGGTTTTTTAGTAGTTTTGCTATGGGAAAAACTGCGATGGAGCATACACAGGGCCGGGATTCCCGGCCAAAGCTCCATCGCTGTTTTCCTGCCAGGAAAACCGGCCGTGTGTAGGGGAAAGACTGAACCGAGCAGGTTCTCGGCTTTCCCCTCGGGATTTCCGACAGGAAAAGTTCCAGTCGGAAATCCCGAGGGGAAAGCATGTGTGTACTGGGCATGAGAAAGACCAATCTGCTTTGAACTGACTTTGGAGTTATGGGTAGTGTGACAAACAGCCCCGCTTGGTGCAGAGCAGCACCTTGGATGGGGTTTACCTGCTGCCTGGTGGTTTATGAGATAGGCTGGTGGTAGAGATATGGGAAGCCATAAGTAGGGGATTAAACACTGGCTACATTCCGTGTGTGTCCGTCGGCTCAGCGGGGATCCCCGTTGAGCTGTCGGCGGACAGGGCGGTCCCCGCACACTGTGCAGGGACCGCCCTGTCTCTCCTCCGCTCTCCCCTATGGGGAATCGGATGAATACAGACTGTGTCTCAAGTGCTTTGAGAATACTGCACTTGCGTCCAAAGTTGCGGCGGCGTAGCGTAAATACGATACGCTGCCAGATACGCCAAAGTACGAAATCTGGCACTCTGTCTTTTTGTCTGCAGAATACGGGTAGGGATGTATACTTTACACAGCCATGTTACAGGATCCACTTACAATCTCCCTCCATTGGAGGGTTGGTGGTAAAGTGAATGGTACTGGGTTTCACTAACTAGGTTGTTGAGGTACAGTTGTGCTTAAAAGTTTGCATACCCTGGTAGAAATTTGACATTTTGGCATTTATATTGAAAATATGACTGATCATGCCAAAAAAAATTATTTTATTCAAGGATAGCAATCACATGAAGCCATTTATTATCACATCGTTTTTTGGATCCTTTTTAAATCATAATGATAACAGAAATTACCCAAATGGCCCTAATAAAAACTTTACATACCCTGGAATGTTTGGCCTTGGTACAGATTAAGGGGGCACACACAGGTTAAAATGGCAAAAAAATACTAATTTCCCACATTTGTGGCTTTTTAAAACACAATTAGTGTCTGTGTATAAATAGTCAATGAGTTTGTTAGCTTTCACATGAATGCACTAAGCAGGCTAGACACTGAGCCATGAGGATGTAGAAAAGAACAGTCAAAAAACCTGCATAACAAGGTAATGAAACTACAAAGTTGGAAAATTATTTAAAAAGATATCCAAAGCCTTGAATACTGTATGCCAGTCAGTACTTTTCAATCACTTAATAAGAAGTGGAAAATGTGGGGATCTCTTGATACCCAAATTTATATATAATGGCCAGAGGCAGACTGTCTAGGACCGATGCAACGGGGACCCTCAAAACAAAACCTACACGTCCCAGCATTTTTAGAACCTCTACTTATTTCTGTACCTGCACTTTCCCGACCCATTATAGCTCTCTCCCTGTCTTACTGTCTAACTGTGTGCGCACCAAATGATGTCAGCCTCTATATTGATAGGGTCCTTCATCAAGATAGCAGCACAAATCTTGAGGGACTTTGGTATGCAATACAATCTCCATCCTCCCCAAGATGGCCCAAGATAGGAAACATTTCCTCCCCCATTGGACTCCTGCCAGCCTTAGTTGAAGGTATCGGTTCTAGTTTTAGAGCATTTGCATGAGTACAAGTACACATGCAAATGCTTAGTATTGGCACCAATTCCGATACCGATATCAGTGCAATGCTAGACCAGATGGGATGAGATGGGGACACAGCTCACCTGATGATGCAGCATTGGTCTTTGTTATTCCGCTGCATATTGAAGTAGCAGTTGTCAGCTATGGCAAAGATGTGTGGCGGCATTTCTCCAATCTTCTTGTTGGTATACAGGCGAATCTGATCTGGGGTGTAAATAGGCAGAAGCTGGTACGGGTTCACTGCTACTAATATAGATCCAGTATAAGTCTGCAGAGAGGAACACATGGGGTTGTATTAATAGAGGCACACTATTAACAATAGGCTACAATGGGCTTTAAATGAAGCTGATGGACTATATGAGGTCTGATTAAAAAAAAAAACTGGGTCTGATTAAATAAAAAAAATGGGATTGAAAACAGACCTAAAATAAAAAATACAAATAAAAAGATTTTCTATGTTATCTAAAAAAATTTTTACCTGGAATTTCTTCTTATATTGGTGATCGAAGGAGAAGCATTGTCAGTTTTGTGCCCCTTACATTGGGGGTCAGTAAGTAAGGATACCCCCTTACAGTTAACAGTTAACTGAGGTATGAGAGGACAGATTCTGGATCTGGCAAGTGACACTGGTGACAAAACTTCATAAGCACTATTAAGTGGAAGATCAATCCATTGCTCACTGCTAAGCAACCACTTGCAGCCTCTGAAGGGACCCCGGTTGAGAAAAGCTGATCTACAGACCTATAGGACAAACTTTTCCTCCCTTTTTAATGAAAAATACCTCCATATACCTTAAATCAAACACAAAGCTTCCTCTTAACCAACTCAAATTTTTACTATAGGTAACTTTTCCATCTTCCCCCAAAATTCCATCCAATTTTCAGCCCCCATAATTCCAGGAATATAGGAGCATGTGGCCCTCTTCCCTTCCACCCCCATCTCCAATTATAACCATGACTTCTATAGTTCAGTCAAGAAGCTTAAGCCGGCCATACACGGTTCGAATTTGGAAATAACTTTCTTGCGAAAATCGTATCAAAGAATTTTCGTACGAATTTCGCACCGTTGGTGGGCTGCAGCAACAGCCGATTTTCGTGCGGCAAACAAGTTTGAGAAATCCGACATGTTGAAAATTTTCGGAAAAACTGGCGATTTTCTGATCAATGATGGGAGAATCGTGCGAGAAATGTAAGGCCGCGTACACACGATCGAACATGTCCGCTGAAACTGGTTCGCAGACCAGTTTCAGCGGACATGTTTGATTGTGTGTGCGGCCTATCGGACCGTTTTCCAGCGGACAAAAGTTTCCAAACATGCTTAGAAACCTGTTCGATGGTTAGTACACAAAATCATCGGACCAAAATCCCACGCATGCTCAGAATCAAGTCGACGCATGCTTGGAAGCATTGAACTTCGTTTTTTCATCACGTCGTTGTGTTCTACGTCACCGCGTTCTGGTCCGAGGGGATTTTGGTCCGATGGTGTGTACGCACATCAGACCAACAGACCGCTTCAGCCTGGTCCGATGAAAACGGTCCGTCGGACCAGCGCTGTATCCTGGCCTAGGCCAACAAGGCCCAGGCCTAGGGCAGCACTTTGCAGGGGGGGCAGCACGAAAAGAGTCCCCGCCGGCTTGCGCTACACCGCTAGCGCCCCCATAAATCGGCCGTGCTGCTTCTGGTAGGGCATTCCGCAACTGTGGGGGGGGGGGGGTGCGCTTCCAATTTTGACTGTTTTATCATCCTGGACCACAAACCTTTCTCACTGTGCTTTATGTTTCTGCTGCACCATCTACTTAAAGTAGAACTATAGGCAACACTTTTTTTTTCATTTTGGGTAGAGTAAGGGAGGGTTATAGCCCCTGTCAGTTTATTTTTTACCCTTATTTCCCTTCACTTCCTGCTCTATGGGCAACCAGGAAGTAAGAGGAAATCTAAGTATATTAAGGGAATCCATTGCCCCCCCCCCCCCGCAGGCCCTCAGAACTAGTGTCCTCACTCAAACATTTCAGGGCGGGTCTTAAACAACACAGGGTGTGGCCGTGACAGGAAGGAGTGGGTCATATTTAAATTAGGGGGTGCACGCATTTAGCCAGGCCTAGGGCAGCACAAAACCTAAATACACCTCTGCGTCGGACATGTTGCCTCGGACATGTCTGATCGTGTGTACAGGGCCTAATAGAAAAAAAAATGTGCATGTGCAAGAAAAGAAAATCCCCGGAGAGAAACGAATATTTACAGCGAGAAAAGAATATTCCGGAGAGAAACGAATATTCCCGGCAACTTGAAAGTTTTGGTCGGGAATCCCGGTCGTGTGTATGCTCCATCGCACGGATCAGAGATTCTGGGCAGTTTCCTTGACGAGAAACCTCAAAGCCTCGTACACGCGCACGGTTTACTCGCCAAAAAAGCTCTACCAGCAGCTTTCTTGCCAAGAAAACCGTGTGTACAAGGCTTAAGCCTCACTGATCAGAAATGCTACTGCCCTACTCATAAATTTTCATGGCTAGATGGAAAATGTTATCATGTCAAACAAGCATCCATGAGATATGAAATTGTAAAATGAAAGACACATGAAGATGATATTGCAATGCTAGGAGTGTGGAATGAATGGACCAGAACTGTGATTATGGATGACACAACCTCAGCGATTCTGGTGATCAACCATACTTACTCTCCCGCCGCAGTTAGTCTTAGGAAAGAAACAATAATTGGAAGGTTAGTATTAACTCTTGAGCTGAGGATTACTGAATTTTACTTTAAAATTTGATTATTTTCTGTTAGTGAATTATAATAGTATATCATTCAAATGCCAACATTTATTTGTACTGTTTTGGATAGAATAGAAAATATTGACACCCCTGCCTTGACTTCTTGTCCCAGAGCTATAGAAATAGTGAGAGGAAATCTCGTCTCCATAGGAAGATTTCCTCTCTATTCTTGTTTCAGTGACAACAATAAACTTTAGGATTTCCTATCACTTTTCTGTCAAACAGAGAGGATGAATCTCCAAGGGGGTCACAGACAGCAATATAAACAGTAGGGTTGTCCCGATACTAGTATCGGTATCGGGATCGTTACCAAGCATTTCCCCGAGTACTTGTGAATGCTCCGATACTTTACCGATACCTGAATCCTCATCCAGTTCCTTCATCCGTTCTGCTCTCCCCCTCCATGCTCCATGTTCCCCCTCCATGCCGCTGCCGTTCTGCTCTCCCCCTCCATGCTCCATGTCCCCCCTCCGTGCCGCTGCCGTTCTGCTCTCCCCCTCCATGCTCCATGTTCCCCCTCCATGCCGCTGCCGTTCTGCTCTCCCCCTCCATGCTCCATGTCCCCCCTCCGTGCCGCTGCCGTTCTGCTCTCCCCCTCCATGCTCCATGTTCCCCCTCCATGCCGCTGCCGTTCTGCTCTCCCCCTCCATGCTCCATGTCCCCCCTCCGTGCCGCTGCCGTTCTGCTCTCCCCCTCCATGCTCCATGTTCCCCCTCCATGCCGCTGCCGTTCTGCTCTCCCCCTCCGTGCTCCATGTCCCCCCTCCGTGCCGCTGCCGTTCTGCTCTCCCCCTCCGTGCTCCATGTCCCCCCTCCATGCCGCTGCTGTTCTGCTCTCCCCCTCTGTGCCGCTGCTGTCCTCCATTCTGCTCTCCCCCCTCCATGCTCCTCTGTGCCGCTGCTGTCTGTCCTCCATTCTGCTCCCCCCCTCCATGCTCCTCCGTGCCGCTGCTGTCCTCCATTCTGCACCCCCCTCCATGCTCCTCTGTGCCGCTGCTGTCCTCCATTCTGCTCTCCCCCCTCCATGCTCCTCTGTGCCGCTGCCGTTCTGCTCTCCCCCTCCGTGCCGCTGCTGTTCTCCTTTCTGCTCTCACCCTCCAAGCTCCGTGTCCCACTCTCCCTCCTCTGTGTCCCCCTTCATGTCCTCCTCCACCACCTCTGTCAGGATGGAGAGCAGCGGTAGGAGCCGAAAAACCCAGCTCCTACCTTTTCCGAATGAACAGAGTCGGTGATCACTGACTCTGTCCATTCATATGACTGAGCATCGTAAACTGTGTTTACAATGCTTCCGTTTATGAATGGATAGGAGCCTCTGTCTCCTGTCCATTCATCTCCAGTGCAGCTGAGAAAGGGACTGGGGAATCTGTGTCCTTAGTCCCTTTCTCAAAGGGGAGATGTCAGAGGTCTGTTATGACCCCTGATATCTCACCAAAGCCCCCCAACAGGACTAAGGAAAAAAATGGCAATAAATAATAAAAATAATTAATTGTAAAAAATAACACATATTAAAATAAAAAACACACTGACACATCCACCCCCCCCCCCCCCCAAGAAAGCATTGTAAAATAAATTAAAAAAAAAAAAATTGTATAATAATAAAAAATACTGACACATGACATAAAAAAAAAAAGTATCGGCAATCGGTATCGGCGAGTACTTGAAAAAAAGTATCGGTACTTGTACTCGGTTTTAAAAAAGTGGTATCGGGACAACCCTAATAAACAGGTTCTCACCTTTCCACACTTTATCCACATCTAAAACAAAAAAATGCGCCCTTAGATACACTTTGAAGGGTTGTGTTGATGGGCTTTTGTTCACTTCAAGAGGGTTTGCAACACTGTACAAATCTATGGCAACACAAAACCAGCTTGAAAGAAGGTCTATTTTTTTTTATTATCGTCTTTTTTTATTTTAATTAGATTATAACACATAACAATCAAAAGCATGACATAGCGTATATTCCAGTAATATCATAGGAGATTTTTTTTTTTTTTTTTTACATAAACACAAACAAGGGACTTCCCATCATACAGCAACCAAACAAAACACATAAAAGCATGTATCGTGTATGTTGGCTCGTACACACGTACGGGATTTCCGACGGGAAAAGTTCCCATCAGAAATTCCGAGGGGAAAGCCGAGAACCTGCTCGGTTCAGTCTTTCCCCTACACACGGCCGGTTTTCCCAACAGGAAAACTGCGATGGAGCTTTGGCCCGGAATCCCGGTGGTGTGCATGCTCCATTGCAGTTTTTCCCATAGGAAAACTGCCAAAAACTGCCGGGCAAAAGTCGGCCAGATTTCCCGACAGGAAAAAAGAGAACTGTTTCTCATTTTTTTGTCCGGCGGATTTTGGGCAGTTTTCCCGCCGTGTAAATGCTCCTGGCAGTTTTTCAGACGGGAAAACTGCCCAAAATCCGGACAAAAAAAGAGAACTGCCTCGTACGGGATTTCCGACAGGAAAAGTTCCTGTCGGAGTCCTGAGGGGAAAGCCGAGAATCTGCTCGGTTCAGTCTTTCCCCTACACATGGCCAGTTTTCCCATAGAAAAATTGCCAAAAACCACCGGGCAAAAGTCAGCCTCGTACACACGATCAATTTTCCTGACGGGAAAACTGTGAGGAGAGCTTTTGGCCGGGAATCCCGGGCCGTGTGCATACTCCTCCCTGGCCAAAATCCACCGGACAAAAAAAGAGTTCTCTTTATGTCCCGCCGAGAAATCTGGCAGACTTTTGCCCATCGGTTTTTGGCAGTTTTCCTATGGGAAAAACTGTGATGGAGCATACACACGACCGGGATTCCCGGCCAAAGCTCCATCACAGTTTTCCTGTTGGGAAAACCGGCCTGTATAGGGGAAAGACTGAACCAAGCAGGTTCTCGACTGTCCCCTCGGGATTTCCGATAGTAACTTTTCCTGTCGGAAATCCCGTACGTGTGTACAGGGCAGTTCTCTTTTTTTGTCTGGATTTTTGGCAGTTTTCCCGTAGGAAAAATTGCGAGGAGCATAAACACGGGTGGGATTCCCGGCCTAAAGCTCTCCTCACAGTTTTCCTGTCTGGAAAACTGAGCGTGTGTACAAGGCTTGTTACCCCCCCCCCCCCCCTATTAATGTGTCCAAACGCCCTCATTTCCCAATTCTGGATTCCTTCATTTTTCACTCTTCCATTACTTCCCTATTCAAATAAAAAAAAAAGGTGAAGAATTAGGAAGCTTCTACGAGCCACATTGCCACCACATGTAAAAAGTGTACAAGGTTTCTATAAGCCATATTGAGGTAGTTTCCCGAAAATAGAAAATGAAAAAATGAATAGAGTATAAAATAAAATCATGACAGAGAGGGAGAACCCCTCCAGTCTCCTCTTCCCCTCCTTCCTTCTACCCACACCGTGTCTTCTCTACCTAAAGTGAATATATCCCCCTTGGGGCACACCACACCCTCTGTGTTTATTACATTAACCATAACTGAAAAAGGTCTATTGCAGGTGAAAAGCAACTGAATTTTGAATGATCTCTGAAGGGTTTTAAAATGATGTCAAACTGATACCATCCACACAAGACCAAAGTTCATCTGTACAAGTCCTAAAGAGAAGCTTTGACGAAAAAAATATGGAGGCTACCATTGCTGAGAAGTGCTAGTCAACGGAGGGCTGGGCCGGGGGGCAGGGTGGCAATTGCCTCCCAGGCCACCCTAACTTATGTTCAAAATGCTGCTACCATTTTATTTTTCATTCTGGTCTTGGAAGTTGGGCCGACCACTACCCGTGGTATTCCAGGAGTTGTAGTGAGAGACCCTGACACCCCTATCTGACCCCCCCCCCCATACACCCCATGTAACCTGTCCCAGTGATCAGGCTGCATTGATGGGCACTGGAGTTGGCTGCACTGATGGGCACTGGTGAGACTGCTTTAAAAAAACAGATGGGCCATGGATGGTGAGCTGATTCAGCAGTTCAATGGGCCACTTGACTGGAGTTGCCCCCCAGGCCTAAGGCTGCCAGCCCTCCCCTGGTGCTAGTTGTCTGGCTGTCACACTGCTGACCCTTTTGGATTAAATATTTGAGGTCACTGACCTGTAATACATAGGCAGGTAGGTACTTCTGACTTTCCTGATTTGTACTCTTTTCTAATAATAACAGTTCATTGAACATTATCAAAGAGCAGTGTAAGGACAAAATGCACAAATGTAAGATGGGACAAATATTTGATAACAAAGGAGGTCAGACAATTGTTGTACATGGCCCATCGGCCAACCATGCTGGATGGTACGTTAGAAGCCGGATATGACTACATAGGGCATTGTACTGGGAAAAATAGAGTTATGATAACGTGGATGTTGAAAAAATCCCAAACATAATACAAAGTTCCAAAAAAAAATCTTAAATTTCTCCCTCCCTACTGGCACCTTTCCCTCCCTTTTAACCACTTAAAGCGGTTGTATACCCACATTTTTTTTTTACACCTGAAAAGCAAAAGCCATAATGAGCTATTATGCACCGCATACTAGCTCATTATGAAATACTTACCTTAAAACGAGGTGTAGGGAACTTACCTGGTCCACGCTGAGCGAGATATCATCTTGCCTGGGTATCACCGCTCCGGAGCTGTGATTGGCTGAAGCGGCGATGTCGTCACTCCTGCGCATGCCGGCCCTTTAGCCAAGGATCCCCCATGCAAATGCGCCACTGCAATCAGCGGCGCATTGCGAGGGGAATATCTCCTAAACCGTAGTTTTTTGGAGATATTCTTTATACCTACAGGTAAGCCTTATTATAGGCTTACCAGTAGGTAAAAGTGGTAGTATAGAGTATACTACCACTTTAAGCCCCAGACCATTATGCAGGCTAAGGACCTTGCCCCTTTTTGCAATTCGGCACTGCGTCGCTTTAACTGACAATTGCGCGGTCGTACGGGGTGGCTCCCAAACAAAATTGGCTTCCCTTTTCCCCCACAAATAGAGCTTTCTTTTGGTGGTATTTGATCACCTCTGCGGTTTTTATTTTTTGCGCTATAAACAAAAATAGAGCGACAATTTTTTACTTTTTACCATAATAAATATCCCCAAAAAAGTTATAAAAATTATTTTTTTTCTCAGTTTAAGCCGATACGTATTCTTCTACAATTTTTGGGGTAAAAAAAACTCACAATAAGTGTTTACCGATTGGTTTGCGCAAAATTTATAGCGTCTACCAAATAGAGGATAGTTTTATGGCATTTTTATTAATAATTTTTTTTTCTAGTAATGGCGGCGATCAGTGATCAGTGATTTTTTATTGTGACTGTGACATTATGGCGGACACGTCAGACACTTTTGACACTATTTTGGGACCATTGTCATTTTTACAGCGAACAGTGCTATAGAAATGCACTGATTACTGTAAAAATGACAATGATAGAGCAGGCCCATATCAGGAATATGAAATGTTTGGGTAACATATCCTTAAAAAGCAAATTTGCACTTATATTCAATAAACCCCAGTATAAAAGCTCCAAATTCCTGTAGAGTATCTGGAAGCCTCAACAAACTAGGGAGCTCTTAACACTGAATAGGCCAATAGAAAGGTGCAGGTTGTTGGAGGGGGCAGGACAGAGCTGGTGATAAACCACTTCCCACCCGCCGTATGCAGAATGATGGCTGGGAAGTGGTTCTGTTAGTCTGACTGAGCGTCATATGTACCTCTCAGCTGCCAATCGGTGTGTAGAAGGAAAGGAGTGGCGTCACTATCTGGAGAGTGAAGATCACACCAGTCACTCCTGCTGGATGCCGTAGAAGGAGAAAGTGCCAAGGTGGGTGGGGCCAGCAGTGCTGCACTAGGCGCAGGCCTCGCTTCTGGTCTCACTGTCTGAGAGTAAATTGTCACTGGTTGCAAAATGCCAGGCAGCACTGGCCCTAGCAACCAGTTCCGGAAATGTAGTTATTAGTTAGTAGGGGGTGGCTGTGTCAACTATCTAATTCCGGGACATTGTATTGTCCCAGAATGAAGGTGCCCGGGACCCAGGACAGACATGTCAATTGCGGGACAGTCCCCGGCAATCCGGGACATGTGGTCACCCTAGTGCCCAATAAAGTGCCAATCAGTGCCCACCACAGTGCAAATCAGTGCCCACCATAGTGCCAGTGTCCATCACAGTGCCAATCAGTGCCCAGCATTAACACCTGTCCAGTACCTGCCCAATCAGTGCTGCCCATCAGTGTCATTTATTAGTGTCCATCAATGCCACCTGTCAGTGCCAATCAGTGCTGCCTATCAGTGCCAATCAGTGCCACCTGTCAGTGCCCATCAGTGCCACCTGGCAGTGCCCATCAGTGCCACCTGTCAGTGCCCATCAGTGCTGCATGTCAGTGCTCATCAGTGCCACATGTCAGTGCCCATCAGTGCCGCATGTCATTGCTCATCAGTGCTGCATATCAGTGCCACCTATCGGTGCCCATAAGTGCTGCATATCAGTGCCGCCCATCAGTGCCAATCAATTCTACATATCAGTGCCTCCTCATCTGTGCCACCTTATCAGTACCAGCTCATCAGTGCCCATCAGTGCCGACTCATCAGTCCCGTCAGTGAAGGAGAAAGCAACATTTTATAACAGAAACAAAGAAAAAATTTTTTTTTCAAAAATGTTGGTCTTTTTTAGTTTGTTTAGAAAAAAATTAAAACCCCAGAGGTGATCAAATACCACCAGAAGAAAGCTCTATTTGTGGGAAGAAAATGATAAAAATTTAATTTGGGTGCAGTGTTGTATGACCGCGCGTTTTTCATTGAAAGTGCGACAGAAATCTGAAAAGTTGTCCTGGGCAGGAAGGGGTGAAGGTGCCCGGTATGGAAGTGGTGAAGTAAATGCTATTTGCATTTTATAGGACTCTGGATCTCCCGGAGCGTTCTACAGGAATGTACAGCAAACCTACAAGCACTAAAGGGCCCATGTTACCGTTTTTTAAAACTTCTACATTTGTACGGTTTTGCTGTCCCATATTTCTGTATTCCCTCATATACTATAGTTTGTATGTACTTAGTTGTCTCTATCTATCCCCCGGGACTCGAGTATTTCAGAAGTAATATGAGGTCACGGGTCTCTCCTGAAATCCAACGCTCTTCCTTGCGGTGAATAATTTAGAGGAATATTACGCTGAGTTCCACTCAAACAATGACTGCGGAGCGCACCTCACCCGCTCCATTAAATCTTAATGTAGATTCTTCTGGGCTTAACAATGTATTACAGCTGGGATGCGGGAAGGACAATCGGCCAGTCTATCTGTCGTATTATCTCACCGATAGCGGCATGAGAGCCATTCCAGGAAACATCAGAAACATGGTCCTGAGGAAGGAAGGAATCCAAAGGAAACCTGGTGGATCAACCAATCAGAGTTTATTCTTCTAGTGCTTGGTACAAAATAAACTCCAAAAGGTAAAGACGTTAAGGATTCGGATTTGGATCCGCTCCAATCCAACCACTTAACGAGAATACTGGAGAAGGGCCGTGCTTGTCCTTATAGAGAAGTGGTCTCTAAACTGCGGCCTGGGGGCACGGATGTGGTCCTTTGTTTACCTTTATCTGGCCCTTACACTGACACCAACAATGGGGCACTATTTCATCCACTGACACCAACAATAATGCACTATTCCTCCCACTGATACCAACAATGGGGCACTATGCCTCCCAATGATACCAACAACGGGGCTTCTCCCACTGATATCAACAATGGAGCACTATTACTTCCACTGATACCAACAATGGGGCACTATTTCTCCCATTGATACCAACAATCGGGCACTATTCCTCCCATTGATACCAATGGGGCACTTATCCTCCCACTGATACCAACAATGGGGCACTTATCCTCCCACAGATACCAACAACAGGGCATTATTCCTCCCAATAAAACTAATGATGGGGCATTGTTTACTCCCACTTGCCGAGTACGGCCCCCCTAAACTCTGAAGGGCAGTAAGGGCTCTTTTTTTAGAAGGTTTGGAGACCCTTGTTATAGAGGAAGGGGGAATGCCTAGGCCCAGTTAATTCTATCCAGTGCGGTAACACATATGCGTTAATGAGTGTTGCATCATGCATTAGTGTGCATTACATTATGACAACCCATTAAAAATGAATGCACTGCCAACACACCCGAACAACCGTAAAGACGCATGGCCCTTTTTCTGACTCAACATTCTACCATACATTGCAGAACACGGCAACACCGGTGAATTACCCTAAGGGGGTATTGGTGAGCCAAACATACCTGGATTCGGTTCCAGTAGGGTTTGGTAAACATAACCAGTGCCGTATCCAAACCCCATTGAAGTCAATGAGACTTGAATGTTAAAAGAAAAAATTCTGCCCATTTTCAAGGTTTATATGCAATGGGTTGTCAAGCAAATTGCATGGGAGTAGCGATTTGAGCAATTCTTAAAACATTAAATGCAAAACTGCAATAAATAACATGCCTGGGGATGCCCTGACCCTCTCCTGTGAATTGGTGCATTTGTGCGATGTATAAAACCCAAGGCCGAAACTGGGGGGGGGGGGGCAGGGGGACGTCTACCCTGGGCGCCACACTGAGAGGGTTGCTGCTGACAGGAGTAGTGACAGCCGTATCACTTCTCCTGTCAGCCCAGGACTGGGAGCAAGGAGGAAAGAGCCAGAGGCGGTGAGGACTGTATTCTCCCCCCCCCCTCCTATTCCCCGCCAGGGCAGTATTGATGCCACCCGTAAATCTGTTTTTGGGTCTGATCACAACCTGAAGCCCGGAGTGGACTTAGGGCATTGCTTGGCGGGAGGGTGAGGGAGGCCCAGGATAGGAGTGGAGGAGAAAGCAGGGCACGCAGGGGAGGAGGGGTGCAGGGGAGGTGGCATCACCCTTCCTGATGTTGGAATATGGAGCGCAATATGCAGCTGCTGATGGAGCCACGGGCAGCAAGAAGGTGAAAGTATGTGATATTAGATGACATGAAAAATCACTGACTCCTTCACCACGGATAATGCAGTTATCAAGGAACCCCGCTGATAGCATTCTGGTACATTACAGGCATCTGAAAGCTGTAATTTGGTGGGTGTGAGGGTCTCATGGTGTAGTATTGGGGGATAGGGGAGTCGTTCCATTTCTCTCACCCCCTCTCTCTCACCCACTCTCTCTCTCACCCCCCTCTCTCTCTCAACCCCTTTTCTCTCTCACCCCCCTCTTTCTCTCTTACCCTATCTCTCACCCCCCCTCTCTCTCTCTCTCTTACCCCCCTCTCTTTCTCACCCCCTCTTTCTCTCTCACCCCCTCTCTCTCTCTCTCTCTCTCACGCCCCCTTTCTCTCTCATGCCCCCTCTCTCGCTTACCCCCTCTTTCTCTCTCACCTCCTCTCTCTCTCATACCCCCTCTTTCTCTCTCACCCCCTCTTTCTCGCTCACCCCCTCTCTCTCACCCCCCTCTCTCAATCTTCCAAACCCTTTCTTTCTCACCCCCTTTCTCTCTCACCCCCTCTCTCTCTCTCTCTCTTTCTCACCCCCTCTTTCTCTCTCACCCCCTCTCTCTCTCTCATGCCCCCTCTCTCTCTCATGCCCCCTCTCTCGCTTACCCCCACTTTCTCTCTCACCTCCTCTCTCTCGTACCCCCTCTTTCTCTCTCACCCCCTTTTTCTCGCTCACCCCCCTCTCTCTCAATCTTCCAAACCCTTTCTCTCTCACCCCCTCTCTATCTCTCTTACCCACTCTCTCTCTCTCTCACCCCCTCTCTATCTCTCTTACCCACTCTTTCTCTCTTACCCCCTCTCTCTCACGCCCTCTCTCTCTCTCTCTCTCTCTCTCTCTCTCAACCCCTCTCTCTCTTACCCCCTCTTTCTCTCTCACCCCCTCTCTCAATCTTCCAAACCCTTTCATTCTCACCCCCTCTCTCTCTCTTACCCCTCCTTTTTCTCTATCATCCCCCTCTCTCTCTTACCCCTCCCCTTTCTCTCTCATCCCCCTCTCTCACACCTTAACTTACCTCCATCTCTCTCACCCCCTTTTTCTTTCTCACCTCCCTTCTTTCTCTCACCCCCCCCCCCTCTTTCACCCCTCTCTCTCACCTATCTCCTCTCTGTCACCTCCCTTATCTCTGTCTGATCCCCTCTCTCACCCCCTTCCCCCCCTCCTCACCTTCCCCTCTCTCTCCCCCATCTCACACCCACTTTTTCACCTCCACTCTTCTCTCACTTCCTTGTATCCATCGGTCGCCTACTTTTCCATTTCTCTTTTTCCCTCCTATTCCTATTTCTCCTCTTTCTTCTCTCTCTCCCTCTTTCTCTCTTAGTTTCTAATAGGCTTTTTGGTCATATTTCAGGCTCTCAGTAAAAAAAAAGTGTTCTGTCAGTAGATTTTACATGTTTTGTAATAAAAATGACTGTCGACTGCCCCACTGACACCAACCTCTGCCCTATTGACACCATCCTTTTCAGGGGGGGGGTTCCATTCATCTGTATGCCAGAACAGCCGAGGTTCAGTCTGACCTAGTTTTCCAACCAAACCTTTCCGGCTCATTCCCATTAGGCTCCATTCACACTTGTATGACTCAGAATTTGCGCTGAGTTTGGAGTGCAACTTTGGTGCAACTTTTATACAACTTTTTTGACTTGGGTTAACATTGAAGTCTATGATCGTCAAGTTGAATGAAAGTCGGACCAAAGTAGTGCATAAATATATGAATAGTTATCATTGGAAAACATGGGGAACGACTTGTCATGCAACTTTGATGTCCAAAGATGTATGACAAGTCGCACAAGTATGAATGGAGCCTTAGGGAGTATCGTGCCATGCAAATTGAATAGCACTCCAAAGCAGTAACGTATGTACATGCAGAACATGGGCCCTGCATGTAGTGCTCGTCCGGAATGGCAATACATATGGAGAGGGAAGTCAGGAGAAACTGGCTTTCTCTCTGGTTCCCTGGGTCCTCTGGACTAGCATTCTGATTGGCTACCCCGCTTCCAGGTTACTTAGGCGGCCATCTTGGGTCACCCAGAGTCATTTTAAGTTCTTGCCTCCAGGTTCTTGCCTCTAGTTTAAACAGCAGTACTGTAGGTTACATTTTTGTTCTTGAAACAAAAACTAACACATTTTTCGGCAGTGCACCTGTCTATTAATGATTAAATGTCAAACAATCACTTCATAGCTCTGTTGCTTTCTACATTGGCGTCTCACTTCTTTCACTTCAGTGGAGGTGTTCCCACATCTTCGGTATGCGCCATTAAGAAATTCACATAATGGAAATATTTGACAACGTCCAACTTATGCTGGAAATGCAATGCCGAGACCGGCTCATTCATTCCCCATTTGGTGGTCTCGTCCCGTCATTCAAAATTTCTGGAATGAGGTCCACAAAATAACCTCAAATGTATCCACCCTGGCCTTGGACTTTTCACCCACTCAAGTGTTAATGCTCTCTTTATACTATCCAGGCACTCATATTTTAGATCTTTGGCAATGCACATGTTGAATGCAGCTAAGTTATGCATCCTGCTACTCTGGGGCAAACACATGGCACCCTCAATTAAAGACTGAGAATTAATAGAATTGCTGAAATGGAGAAGCTTGTAGCCATTTCCCATGACAATATCTCCAAATATAACTCCCTATGGGCCTGCTGGTCCCACTTCAAGTCCACTTCCAATTACACACAAATCATAAGCCCTCATACCAATTAGAGATATCCTCCACCTTCCCCAGGTAACAGCCCCCATGACACTTCATTCAATACGTCCCTCTGGGTGGACTAAGGATAGATGGGCCGAAGTTCAGAGTAAGTCTGAACCCCCCCAGATCGGCTTATCTTACTCTGTCTCCCCACACTACCCCCCCCCCCAATTCTATAAAATCTCCACTAAATTATGTCCCTTACCTCCCCCCCCCATCCTCTACAACCACTGAAATATAACCAACAGTCCTAACCAATGCTGCCAGCAGGACTGTCGGTCTTAAAAACATCCCCAATTCCAACCACTTATAATACAGGCCATTCGACACCGGTAACAGTGGAAGCATATTCACCATATCACCCCATAAGCCCATTGTGACAGACTCAGATTCTCCTATGTCTAGGGTCACCTTATGTCCAATAGGGCCATAGATTGACTGGGAAATTATATCATGTATTACATGAGATGGGACATTACTGACAGTTCATTGCAGGAGATACTGGAATATTACAAGTGGCTTAATTTGTCCTGACTAGGTCACTAGGACAATGACCCTTCAATGCTTAGCTCCGACTATTGAAATGCTAAGTGAAGCCGGGCTTGTGAAATAACTTTCCATTGTGTTCTGCAGGTGAATAGATGTTGTCAGAGATGGAATGTCTGGGGGAGATAATTACCTAAATGTCTTTTAGACTGTGATTAAGGACCATTGTATGTGTGTGAAGATTATCTGTGATTGTGTATTATTCAAAAGGTTAATTGAATTCTATTGATAAAGGAATGTGATGTGTCAAGCTTTGCGGTGACGAAATGTCTAGCTACTGATTAGATAATTAGCTCAACTGAATGTTATTAGCAAAGGAATGTGTGGGTGGAGATTTCATTGTTTCTAAATTTAACAAGCTGTACTGTATATAAGATTGTGGTTTTGGTCCTATTAAACAGTCCATACTTGGCACACATACAAGTCTCGTCTCGTTGTGTGTTAAAGGTAGCTGGAATATCGGGTATCTATGTCGAGACTATGGGAAGCAGTATATGACGGACGTATAAGGTCCGAATGCGGGGACCTTCCGTGACACCCATGCTTTAATGACCCGTCAGGTTTTAAGCATTCCATTCTATGCACAGCAAGGCACAGCCAATGTTAAGGCAACCCCTATCTTTATATAGATCGAGTATTCTCTAGCCTTAAAGGGGTTGTAAAGCTTTGTTTTTTTTCACCTTAATGCTGC
The DNA here is from genome assembly GCA_029574335.1 of Rana kukunoris. Classification (NCBI taxonomy): domain Eukaryota; kingdom Metazoa; phylum Chordata; class Amphibia; order Anura; family Ranidae; genus Rana; species Rana kukunoris. The sequence goes on from CM056050.1 coordinate 28,084,481, forward strand.
ATTAAGGTAAAAAAAATCTTGCACTCTCCAGCCCCCCCGAGCCCCCAATTTACTTACCTGAGCCCCGAATCTCCGTGGGCGCGACCCCGCAACGTTCTCTCCATGGCTGATCGGGTCCTCATTGGATAAATTGATAGCAGCGCAGCCTTTGGCTCCCGCTGCTGTCAATCAAATCCAGGGATGCGGCCGCCAGGGGGCGGGGTCGAGTCATACACTCAGCGGCTATGCACACTGAGTGTACAGATTGGAGCGCACCCGCAAGGAAACCCCCTCGGGAGAGAGTTTCCCAGGGGAGGTTAGCTCTTGTGGGGAGGAGCCGAGACAGCCACTGTGGGACCCCAGAAGAGGAGTTTCGGGGCCTCTCTGTGGAAAATTAACTGAACAGTGGAGGTAAGTGTGACAAGTTTTTTATTTTTATTTATGTTTTAAACTGAACCTTTAGTGTCCCTTTATAGTAGTGATTTTTACTCTCCCTATACTAATCGTTCAATGGATCAACATGCTCATATGATCTCTGTTTTGTTCTACATTTGCCATCCAACCAGTAAGGACGTCTCAATATTGTTGTGGATGCTGATCTTCAGTATGTTCATTGGGCCCATGTACCTTATGTTCTACATTATGTTCTACCTGTTTACTTACTTTTGTACTTCCTCAATAAAAAAAAAATTGGAATAAAAAAATAAAAAAATTCACATTAAAAAAATCCAGTATCTAGCAGGAGGAAATTCCTTCTGGTGAACCTATAGCTTGAGGAAGAGAGTTAGGGCCCTTTCACACGTACGGGCAAACGGTCCGTTTTTTACAAGTCCGTTTACGGACTTGTAATGCATCCCTATGGGATTGTGGACGTTAGCGGATGATGCATCCGCTAACGTCCGCAAGGATCCGTTTTTTTCAGACAGAAGAAAACCCCATAGGGGAGAGCGGAGGAAAGACAGGCGGTCTCTGCACAGTGTGCGGGGACCGCCCTGTCCGCTGACAGCTCAGCGGGGATTTACGGATGATCCCCGCTGAGCCGACGGACACACACGGGGCGGATCAAAAACGGTCCTCTCCGTGTGAAAGAGCCCTTAGAACTTCTGTTAAGGAGCCCATAGATTTTCTCTTCAGTACAATCAGCCTGCCCATAGATGGATCAAAATTCTTCCAATTGCTGCTGAACTGGCCAAATTTCTATGACCAGCATTATGCTCCGTACACACGATCGGATTTTCCGTCGAAAAAAACTTTGATGCTTTTCCGACGGAATTCTGCTCAAGCTTGTCTTGCATAGATACGGTCACGCAAAAGTTATCGGAACTTTTGACCGTCAAGAACGTGGTGACGTACAACACTACGACGAGCCGAGAAAATTAAGTTCAATGCTTCCGAGCATGCGTCAAACTATTTCCGAGAATGCGTCGGAATTTTGCGCGTCGGAATTGCTAAAGACGATCTGAATTTTTTCCAGCGGAAAAATTGAAAACCAGCTCTCAATCTTTTGTTGCCAGAAATTTCGACAGCAAAAGTCCGATGGAGCATGTACACGGTCGGAATTTCCGTTCAAAAGCTCACTTCAGACTTTTGCTTTTGGAAAATCCGATTGTGTGTACTGGGCATAAGACTACCTGCTACTAGCACAGGAAGTGATCTGAAATATCTTCAGTGAGGACAGCAACAAATTGGCAGCAGTTGTAGCACATCCCTGCTTCGTCTTTTAAATTTACAAAGTATTTTATAAACCATTTCCAAAGAGCATAATGATGTGGATTGTGGGAGATGTTTGACTCAGCAGTAAAATGTTCCTAAGAATTATTCAGGCAGCATTGGAAGTGTAACAAGCTAGAGTGACTTTGTCTGTCATTACAGTCAGGCACACTATATATGACAATAAAGCCCCTTCATACTCACATAGATAAGGTGTTCCCGGTATCTAATGAGTAGGTTACGCAGGATTCCAGCTTCATTAAGATCCCCCAGACGGATCATGTCTTCCACTCCATGGATGGAGGTTGGGTGCATTGGTTTAATATGTGATGCATTCTGGGGGGAGATCCAGTGCTCCTGTAAATGGAAACAACCAAATAAATATCCAAAAATAAAAAGTTACTAATTAGAGCTAGAGACCGCGCTGGACTGGTTCAGACTATTAATGATAGCAGGGCTGTCTTAATAAGAGGCCACACCTGGGCACTGCCCAGGGGCCCCAGCTTCATGGAGGGCCCCTGCACTTTCACCAAGCAGCTGGTCCTTGACCCCAAGTTCCCCCCAAAATTGGGGGTCCGTGATGGCACTGAGAGTGATGGATACACAGGGGAGGCAGGCTGGCAGGGGTGCGCTGTGCAGAGCGATACCTATCATTTCACAGCCAGCAGGGAGGGGCAGGGCCGGAGCGCATGAGATGCTCTGACCCCGCCCCATGCAGCTTGAATGCTCAGGACTCAAAGGCCGCGGGATAGGAGCTGGAGTGGGAACTGCTGAGTCGGCAGCAATTAAAGTCCACCTGGACATTGGAGATCACCTCCTCCACCCCTCCTTCTGTCTGCTTGATTGGTGAGTGGAGTGCTAGAGGTGGACACAGAGCTAAAAGTTTACATGCACTGTATCTACACTGAAAAAGGAGGTACTATGTGGATTGAATAATTGGTGCGGGGGAATATCAAGGGTGTATGGGGGAAAACAATGCTGGGGGGGGGGGGGGGTCTGGGGTGCATAGAAGGTAGCAATGCTTGGGGTAGCTTGGGTGGCTATAGTGCTAGAGGTATCAGGGATGTAGAAAGGCCACAGTGTAGGGGGTATCAGGGATGTAATACAGGGGGTATCTTATGGTATATGGTTACAGTGCTGGGGGAATATCTAGGGTGTAGAGGGATCAGAGTGCTGGGGGGATATCTGGGGTGTAGAGGGGTCAGAGTGCTAGGGGGATATCTGGGGTGTATCTAGGGTGTAGAGGGGTCCGAGTGCTGGGGGGATATCTGTGGTGTAGAGGGGTCAGAGTGCTGGGGGGATATCTAGTGCATAGAGGGGCCATAGTGCTGGGGAGGCATCATTCTAGCAGATATATTATATGCACAGGACAGCTTTGTTATTTTATGTATGTAGTATTTTCCCACTGTTTCTTTGCTGTACAGAATGATTGTTCATGTAGTTAATGTGGAGCTCCACCCAAAAGGGTCTGCCCCCTACCTACTTGATGTCTGTTTACCTGCACTGTCTCCATTGTAGGGGCCCCAGAGCATTACTTTGCCCAGGGGGCCATGATGCTATTAAGACAGCCCTGAATGATAGTTGTTAGGTGGTTTAGCAGGTAAGAGCCGGTTCACACTGAGGCGATCTGCTATACGACTTCAGGTCGCCTCAAGTCGTCCCAAGTCGCGCTGTCCAGAAAAGCAATGTAAGTGAATGGGAGCCGTCTTAATACACACTACTGAAGTCGCTCCGACTTCAGAAGAGGTTCCTGTACTACTTCAATCCGACTTCTAGGCCTCCAAGTCTGATCACTGTCTTAACTGAAGCAACTTTCCAGGAACATAACATACATTTCTCAGGCAAACCCCTTCCTCCCCCTCCCTCCCCCAGAGCTGATTGTTGTTTGATTGGCCACTGGAAAGTCTCCTGTCCTGGAGACGACTTCAAGTCGTGTTGTAAATCGCCCCAGATCGCCCTGTGGTTCATGCTCAAGTCGTGTTGGAGTTGCCTCTGCAAGTCGTGCTGGAAGTTGTGTCGCCCCAGTGTGAACCGACTCTCATGCCGCGTACACACGATCATTTTTTGTGATGAAAAAAAACGACGTTTTCAAAAACGTCATTTAAAATCACCGTGTGTGGGCAAAACGTTGTTTTATGTCCTCAAAAAAACGACCAAAAAAAAATTCGAACATGCTTAAATTTTTTGTGTCGTTTTTTTAAAACGTCGTTTTTTGTGTCATAAAAAGTGATGGTGTGTGGGCAAAACGATGTTGAAAACGACGTTTTTAAAGCCGCGCATGCTCAGAAGCAAGTTATGAGACTGAGCTTAATTGGAACAGAGTGCCGTCGAACGTGGTGTACGTCACCATGCTTTGCTAGAGCATTTTGGAAAAACGATGGTGTGTATGCAACGTCGTTTTGGAAAATGAAGTTTGAAAAACGTCGTTTTGTTTCATCACTTGAAACATCGTTTTTTTTCATCACAAAAAATGATCGTGTGTACGCGGTATTAGTGGTGGTGTTGATCTTTCTTAGAGCTGGTTCACACTGAGGCGATCTGCTATACGACTTCAGGTCGCCTCAAGTCGTCCCATGTCGCGCTGTCCAGAAAAGCAATGTAAGTGAATTGGAGCCGTCTTAATACACACTACTCATGTCGTTCCGACTTCAGAAGAGGTTCCTGTACTACTTCAATCCGACTTCTAGGCGATTTGTAACCATTGATTTCAATGGAAGTTGCCTCAGAAGTCAGATCACTGTCTTAACTGAAGCAACTTTCCAGGAAGATAACATACATTTCTCAGGCAAACCTCTCCCTCCCCCAGAGCTGATTGTTGTTTGATTGGCCACTGGAATGTCTCCTGTCCTGGAGACGACTTCAAGTCGTGTTGTAAATCGCCCCAGATCGCCCTGTGGTTCATGCTCAAGTCGTGTTGGAGTTGCCTCTGAAAGTCGTGCTGGAAGTCGTGTCGCCCCAGTGTGAACCGACTCTTAGGAGGTTTGGGCTGCCACCCTACTGATACGACGGAGCTGTCGCTTCAGTAAAACCAATGCTTGAATAGGAAGGAAGGAGCACCAGGTGTCCAAAAATATGCAACCCTTGGTGGGAGATTACAATTGTTTATTGAAAGCATGAGAATGTACAGGTTGAGCCAACAAATGTTGGGGGAACTGCCATCCCCTTCCTCAAGGGCGTTGGTACATACTAACAGAGATGAATGGACTATGCGGTAGTACAATAATTCTTTGTGGTGGCAAATTCCAGGTTGTCAGATGCATTTGCCATCCCAAAGAATTCTGGTACTACCATGGAGTCCATCCATCTCCATTATCACGTGCAGAAAATAGAGGCAGTTGCCCCAAAATGCATTGGATCAACCTCTACATTTTCAATAAATTCTTTTTGGACAACGGGCACTCCTTTCTTCTCATTCAAAAGGACAAGTTAGTCAAAGAACCAGCTCTATTGGCGATGCTGTGGCACACACCAATGTGTCCTTTGACACTGCAACATCAACGGTTTACACCCAACACAGCAAACCAATAAGGCTGGCATTAACAGATTGCTATTAAAATAACAAATCCAGCAAGGTCTAATAGAGAATTACAGGGAAAAGCATAGATAAAACCACTGTCTACAGCAGACTGAGCATATCTTCACAAAAATAATATCTTGTTCTTGTGGTGGCCACCAGCCATTTATGGTAACTCAGGCATTTAAACCTTAAACCAGATTTGTCCTCCACTAAGAGATCCATTAGTAAAAGCAAAGGGTAACATCCGGCCTCCTGGCCACAGTTTGGATACCACTGATTTAGAATATACCTTGTACAGATCTTCTCTTTGGGTGGTAATTGTCACAGGTTTACATAAAGGAGGAGTAATGGACCATTACTCCTCCTTTATGTAAACCTGTGACGAGTCCCACCCAAAGAGAAGAACTGTACAAGGTATATTCTAAATCAGTGGTATCCAAACTGTGGGCCGGAGGCCGGATGTTACCCTTTGCTTTTATCGGGCCCATGGGGCACTATTTAATTTACCGACACCAATGAAGGGCCCAATTTCTCCCAATGGCACCAACAATGGCGCCCAATGACTACAATGATGGGGCACAATTCCTACCAATGACACCAAAGACGGGGGATTGTTTAGTCCTACAGATGCAAGACATTTTCTAGTCCCAATGGTCCTAGTCCGGCCCCCCTAAAGTCTTAAGGACAGTAAACTGGCCCTTGTTTAGAAAGTTTAAAGACCCCTGTTCTAAATGAATAGACTTACATTTCCTTCATCATCCAAGACTTGGATCTGCCCAGAATCAGATAGTTTAACCACGGCTCCAACTAGTACATCAAACTCCCGGCCTGTCTTAAAGTCCAGCCAGACATAATCGCCCTGTAGGAAAACCAAAGAAATATCATTAGCACTGTCGTCGATTAGTAAATTCTTGGATATTTTACTCCAAGTTTGAGTTCTTTCCTGTCCAAAAAATACAGCAATTGCCGCCGATCCATTCCTTGGATATGGCGGCGTGGCGTCAGCGTGTAAGGCTCTCCACTACTTCAGTGTTGGTGTATCCCCCTGATGACGTGCAAGAGCACGAAACATGTAGGGATAAGCCTTACCTGCTAACGCCACGCCGCCGTATCCAAGGTCTGGACTGTTGGCCATTGCTGTAAGTTCGGCCATTTATGTTTATTTTTAATTTGGATGTGCATCCCTTATTTTATTGCATTCTGGTGAGTGCATATTGGTGAAGGAAAAGCACTGGAGACTCTATACAGAGAAGCACTGATGACACTTAATATGTTTGTTATCACATGGGAACATATCATTATTGGATGATTCTCATTCACTTTTTTCACAGTCTGCACTTTATATACTTTTTGTACTTTTTCGTGATTTATGAGTTTATGTAGCAAAATATTTTTACATATCAAGTTATGATGTTTTCAAGCCTATTTGAATTTTCAATTGAAATCAGCTAACAGATATTAGGAAGTAAAACTAAGAAACTCAAAAGGAGTTCAAAGAATTAAAGTTACATTTCTTTAGAAAGCGTCTACAGACTGTCCCCTGCCAGTATGCTGCAAACAAGAACCCTTTATCCCTGTGTGCAAACAGTAGTCTCTCTGCAGATTTCCAATGGCCCCGTGCTGAGTCAGAACTAGAACTCTCAAATTAGCAAAGCTCATGCTCTCTGCTGATTGGAGAGCTGTAGCTTTGACTCACAGGGGTTGTCAACTTTGCCACCAGGACAATAAAGTTAAGGTAAATTCTGCTGGAGAATGGTAAAAAACACACAGAGGTTCTAACCTTTTCCTACATTACCCCAAAAAAAATATTTTAGTTTCTCAAACTTTTTGCCGCACCATGCTAATCCATGATGCTGACCCCATCTGACATTGATGTCCCAAACTCTTCACCCTCACACTGCAGTCTCCTACTCCTCAACCTCTATCCAACCCTGCTGCCTGTTGCTCCTCATCCCCAATCTAATGCTGCTGGCCCCTGCTCCTCAACCCCATCTGCCGCTGCCAGCCCCTGCCCTTCACCCCCTGCTCTTCGCCCCCTATCCAACACTGCTGCCAGTTGCCCCTCATCCCCAATCTAATTCTGCTGGCCCCTGCTCCTGAAGCCCATCTGATGCTGCCAGCCCCTGCTCTTCACCCCCTGCTCTTCACCCCCTATCCAACACTGCTGCCTGTTGCTCCTCAATCCCCAATCTAATACTGCTGCCCCCTGCCTCTCAACCCCATCTGAAGGTGCCAGCCCCTGCTCTTCACCCCCTGGTTCTTTGCCCTCTATCCAACATTGCTTACTGCTGCTCCTTGCCACCAATCTAATGCTACTGGCCCCTTATCCTCATCCTCATCCTCATGATGCTGCTAACCCCTGCTCCTCACCCCCTATACAACACTGCTGGCCACTGCTCCTCACCCCCATCCAGCGATGCTGCCCTGCATTACCACCCCACCATCAGCTTCTGCTGTCCCCTGCTCCTCAATCACCTTCCAACACCCCCCCCCCCCCCATCCGTTTCCCCTTTGCAATGCTGTTGGTCCTTACTTCTCACCCCTGTTCTGACACTGCTAGCCCCCTGCACTGCTTACACCTATTAAATCCTGCTGTCTCTAACTCTTTACCCCTATATGAGGCTGCGGTCCCCCACTTCTCACCCTTCATCCAATACTGCTGGCCCTCACTCCTCACCCCTGATTTGACGCCTCATCCTCCTTCATTACGGACTTGAACAGGGATAGTAGGGGCCGCCTGGGATTGCCAATGATGGGTGTTGTGGCAGAAAAGAAGAAGGACACAGAGGGCATGGTTGCTACCTAAGTTATAGGGATTATATTGGAGTGGATTGAACATCTAGAAGGTTTAAGGGGAAGATCCTCACTGCTGTAAAGCACCTTCCTTCCTGTCACCCGCCAAAGTCATAGCACCCCCCCCACCCCCACCCTCATCCACTTTATTCCTTAGGTCACAGCACATCCAGCATCCTTCATTTACCCTCCCCCTGCTCCATCTCAAAGGACAATTTTGAGATATGTTAATATGAATGGAAATTATCATTTTGGCGTGGGGTTCTGGTAAGAATGTGGGGGGTCCATGCTGTTTTTTGGATTTACCATCATGTTCTGCGTCCCCCTCCCGGGTAGATTCAACATATTTGTCCTGGTGTTCATTGTCAATGGGACTGAAAAGAATTGAGTTGAGTATTCAAAATGTTCCACTTTTCACCAAACCAGGAAGTGAGGGGATATCTATTCAGTGACAGTTAAAGAGACATTTCCCTAATTCTGGAGACATTTCCCTTTACTTCCTGTTGTATCTCCCAGGTAGGAAGCAAAGGGAAATCCCCCCCCCCCCCCCAATAAGACACGGACACCAAATAAATGGCGGGGGGGGGGGGGACTGACAGATGTTCTAACCCTACCTGGTCAATGCCAATCCACCCAAAAAGATATCTTGTTAATGGAAATTGTAGTGGAAAACCTTCTGAACAAGGCTAATGACTGCTGAAAGTGGAACCTTAAACAGCTTCTGCTTTCTGAACCTTATTAAAGGGGTTGTAAAGGTTTGTTTTTCATTTTCTAAATAGGTTCCTTTAACCACTTGCCGACCAGCCGCCGTCATTCTACGGCAGCAGATCGGCTCTCCTGGGCGAGAGCACGTAGCTCTGCGTCAGCTAAATTTTCTGCCACTAGGGAGCGTCCCAGCTCGTCCCCGAGTCCCGCGCGCGTGCCCGGCGGGTACGATCGCCGCCGGGCACACGCGATCGCTTGTTACAGAGCAAGGAACGGGAGCTATGTGTGTAAACACAAAGCTCCCGGTCCTGTCAGCGGGGGAAACGCTGATCTTCTGTTCATACAATGTATGAACAGAAGATCAGTGATTTCCCCTAGTGAGGCCACCCCCCCATACAGTTAGAACACACCCAGGAACACACTTAACCCCTTCCCGCCCCCTAGTGTTAACCCCTTCACTGCCAATGGCATTTTTATAGTAATCCAATGGTCCCAAAAATGTGTCAAAAGCAGGGCTTTTTTTCAGGGGGAACTTGGGGAAACTCAGTTCCACCACCTTTGGCTCAGACCCTTTGGTGCCGCCACCACAATACTTGTAAACAAAGTTTGTATTGTAAACAAAGCTGGTTTCTGTGTTTACAAGTACAGCTCTGACTCTGTGTGTAACCCTCCTGAACTCTGCACTCTGTATGTAATGCAATCCTGGTATTTAATGCTTTAATACCCTTCTACTGTTTGTGAAATCGCAGGGTCGTGGTTGAGTTCCATTTTTCTGAGAAAAAAAGCTCTGGTCAAAAGTGTCCGAAGTGTCCGCCAAAGGTCGCAAAAAAAAAACGCTGATCGCCGCCATTATAGTAAAAAAAAATTAATAAAAATGCCATAAAACTAACCCCTATTTTGTAAACGCTATAACTTTTGCGCAAACCAATCAATAAACTTATTGCGATTTTTTTTAACGAAAAATATGTAGAAGAATACGTATCGTCCTAAACTGAGGGAAAAAATGTTTTTTTATATATTTTTGGGGGATATTTATTACAGAAAAAGTAAAAAATATTGCAATTTTTTTCAGAATTGTCGCTCTATTTTTGTTTATAGCGCAAAAAATAAAAACCGCAGAGGTGATCAAATACCACCAAAAGAAAGCTCTATTTGTGGGAAAAAAAGGAAGCCAATTTTGTTTGGGAGCCACTTCGCACGATGGCGCAATTGTCAGTTAAAGCGACGCACTGCCGAATCACAAAAAGTGCTCTGGTCATTGGACAGCAATATGGTCCGGGGCTAAATTGGTTAAGCTAGTGCATTGTTGGTTCACTTACCTTTTCCTTTGATTTCAATTCTAAATGCTTTTTTCTTTGTCTGAATCTCTCACTTACTGTTCCTCCTCAGTAAGCTTTCCACCATCATCCAAGCCCTTCTGGCTGGGGGTTAGTCAGTGTGCTCCCCCCCTCCCTTGGGACTACATCCCTGCGGGGAGACGCTGAGCCGTTCTGGCTGGGGGTCAGTCAGAGTGCTTGCCCTCTCCCTTGGGACTACATCCCTGCGGGGAGACGCTGAGCCGTTCTGGCTAAGGGTTAGTCGGCATGCTCGCCCCCTCCCTTGGGACTACATCCCTGCGGAGAGACGCTGAGCGGTTCTGGCTGGGGGTTAGTCAGGGTGCTCGCCCCCTCCCTTGGGACTACATCCCTGTGGGGAGACGCTGGGCCATTCTGAATGGGGGTTAGTCAGCGTGCTCGCCCCCTCCCTTGGGACTACATACCTGTGGGGAGACGCTGAGCCGTTCTGGCTGGGGGTTAGTCAGCGTGCTCGCCCCCTCCCTTGGGACTACATCCTTGTGGAGAGACGCTGTGAACATTAACAGCGTCTCCCCGCAGGAATGTAGTCGCAAGGGAGGGGGCGAGCACACTGACTAACCCCCCGTCAGGACGGTTGATGATGGGGGCAAGCTTTCTGAGGAGGAACAGGAAGTGAGAAATTCAGACAAAGAAAAAAAACATTTAGAAGGGAAATTCGAAGGAAAAGGTAAGTGAACCAACAATGCACTAGCTTAAAGGAATTTAGAAAATAAAGAAAAAACCTTTACAACCCCTTTAACCTAAAGCTTCTGCCCCAGAACATCTCTCAGGGACACATGAACCTCTGTCACCATGGCAAGGCTATCAAAGATCACCGCTCACCGGTAGTAGGGTGCTGGGTTTCACTGCCTGGTTAACGTTACGTAGAAGTGCCCACTTGCCCTGGTCTTTCTCCAAGACGTCCTCTACTCCTCGCCGGCGATACATTCCAAGGAAAATTCAGTCAGCCTTCCAACGCACAATGTAAATGCCCAAAGGACATCCTCACCATTCTCAGGAGAAAAATTGTCCACTTTTTCCACCACCAGTCACCCAATTAAAGAAGCGTTTCCATATTGCAAATGGGGTGTTACCAGTCAAAAAAGAGGTCGAAATACAAGTAAAAAACGCAGTTTGTGGTGAGCAAGAGTCCAGATTCCATGTACCGATCCAATGTGGCCACATCACCGACCACTCGTACGCGAGTACAACCAAACAGGTCTGGTTTTTGCAGACTCAGCTCATGTCAGACGTCCTCCTTGGCTGCTTCCTAGTGAACTCTGAGACGTAGAGAGAGAATTTGAGTCCCTCTTGTACTTATTAATCTTCAGTTGGGTCCATGTAACACATGGCTTCTACATTAACTTAATGCCTTAACAACCAGCAAGACACAGAGCACTGAGGCAACCCAAAACCAAGACCCATCTGCAGCTCCTCCGAGTATAAACAGATAACCTAGATCCATAGCAACTGAATATTAAATAATTCATTGATTTGTCACCTTCCTTAAGCAGTGTGCTCTCCTTGGAGTATTAACTCATGTCCGAAGCGCATTGCCAATCTATTACTCATTAGGACAAAGCCAATAGCTGTTTGTGAAGGAGGTTGACGCAGCTTAGTCATCAACTGTCCCTCTTTTCCCTACCTTAGGTCATTTGTATTGTTAGGTAAAAATAAATACTGATGCCGCGTACACACGATAATTTTTCGGCATGTAAAAAACAATGTTTTTCAGCATGTAGAAAAAACGAAGGGCCAGATACAAATAATTACCGCCATACACCGCCATTTCACATTTGCACCGGCGTATCTTTGTTTTGTATCCACAAAACAAGATATGCCGGAATTACACTAAGATACGACTGATGTAAGTCTCTTACGCCGACATATCTTAGTTGCATATTTACGCTTGACGCTAGGGGCGCTTCCGTTGTTTTTCCGCGTAAAATATGCAAATGAGATAGATACGCCGATCCACAAACGTACGTACGCCCGGCACATTGTCTTTACGTCCTTTGCGTAAGCGTATGTCCGGCGTAAAGTTGCTGTATGGAGGCGTACGCAATGTTAAGTATGGATGTCGGGCCAGCGTCGAATTTTCCATCGTTCACGTCGTTTGCGTAAACCGTTCGCGAATAGTGATTTGCGTAAGTTAGGTTCACGTTGTTTTCATTGATGTTTTGCGACGTGATTTGGAGCATGCACACTGGGATACGTCCACGGCAGTTCATAAAAAACATAATTTACGTTGGGTCACGAATGATTTAAATAAAACACGCCCACCTCTTCCACATTTGAATTAGACGCGCTTACGCCGTCCCTTTTACGATACGGCGCCGTAGCTTAGGACGCAAGTCCTTTGTGGATACGGAACTTGCCTTCCTAACTTACGGCGGCGTAGCGTAAACAAGGTACGCTACGCCAGCACAAAGTTAGGCCGGTGTTTGTGGATTCGGCCCGAAGTTTTTTCCAACTTCTATATTAAAACGACGGTCGTTTAAAAAAAAATGCTCTAGCAAAGCGCGGTGACCTACAACCCATACGACGGCACTATAAAGGGGAAGTTCCATTCATATGACGTCACCCTTTAGCTGATTTTGTGTTAGTAAAAGACGATTCGCGCTTTTCTGTCTGTTACAGTGTGATGAATGTGCTTAGTCCATTACGAACAGTAGTTTTACCTGAACGAGCGCTCCCGTCTCATAACTTGCTTCTGAGCATGCGTGGGTTTTTCACGTCGTTTTAGCCCACACATGATCATTTTTTACAACCCGAAAAACGACATTGTTTAAAACGTTGTTAAAAAATGCAGCATGTTCAAATAATTTTTTGTCGTTTTTCAGAACCCCACACACAATCTTTTTAAATGAATTGTTTTTTTTAAACGTAGTTTTTTACATGCCGAAAAATGATCGTGTGTATGCGGCATTAGATGGCAGAATAGTTTATTTTATAATGTTTTACGAGAGATGCACCCTAGTGGGTTATACTAACAGGTGGGCAATACTGACAAAATGAAGAAATAGTAACACTAAATATAAATAACTACCGTATATACTCGAGTATAAGCCCAGTTTTTCAGCACATTTTTTTGTGCTGAAAATTCCCCCCTTGGCTTATACTCGAGTCAACTTTTTGCGCCTGATCTCCTGGACTTTGGGGACCCGGTACCAGCCCACTTGGCAAACATGTAGATCCACTCTTCCTCTACAAGTGTGCAAAATTTGTTGTCTGCGGGACCTACGGCCGGGGAGCACCGATTTTTCGGGCACCCCTTCCTTAGACTCCCATGTTAAATGGTAATTTCTCCGGTGAATTTGGGGGCTGGGTACCGGCCAGTCGTAGGTCCCCTGGACCGGGAACTTGGCACACATGTAGCGCCATTTCTCCTCTACAAGTGTGCAAAGTTTGTTGTCTGTGGGACCTACGGCTGGGGAGCACTGTTTTTTTAAATCCGGGCATCCCTTCCATAGACTCCCATGTTAAACGTCAGTCTAGTCATGGACACAGTGAGGCATGGGCACAGTGAGGCATGGACACAGTGAGGCACAGTGAGGCATGCAGATAGACACCCTAGGCTTATACTTATGAGTAAATATAAATAACAAAATATATAAAAATACCAAAATAAATAAAATATAACAAAAAATAAAAAATAAAAACTAATAAACGTAAAGGAGTTGTAAAGGATTTATTTTTTTGCTGAAATACAGTAACTGTTTACAGGGTAAAGAGACATAGGGCCAGATTCTCAAAAGAGATACGACGGTGTATCGCAGGAAACACCGTCGTATCTCTGTTTTTTTTACTAGGAATCTATGCGTGTGATTCATAGAATCACTTACGCATAGATACAGTGAAGATCCGACAGGTGTAAAACACTGAGGCCCCGTACACACGGCAGAGAACCTCGATGGGCGGAACACATCGTTCCGCCCGTCAAGGTTCTCTGCCGGCCGTCAGATTCGGCGACCCGCCCGTCGGGAAAGGCAACCAGCCATTCATCCCGACGGGCCGTCGAGCAAATAGAGAACCTGCTCTCTATTTGCTCGACGGGTTTCCCGACGGGCAGGGCTCGCCGAGAGCGTACATACGGCCGAGGTTCTCGGCAGAATGCAGCTCCCAGCGAGGTTCTCGCTGGTTTCTGCCGAGAACCTCGGCCGTGTGTACGGGGCCTTACACCGTCGGATCGTAGATGTAATTACTTTTCTGGCCGCTAGGTGGCCTTTACGTTGTTTTCTCATTTGCCTATGCAAATGAGCCTAAGACGCCGATTCCAGAACGTTTTTACGCCGCCCCGTCGTCGTTTACGTTGTTTCCTTAAGCGTAAACCTACCCCTGCTTTTTGAGGGGTAGGTTTACGAAGTTCCGTCGTTGCCATGTTAAGTATGGCGTCGGGTCAGCTTCGTCTTTTTCCGTCGGTTACGTCATTTTACTAAGTCGTTCGCGAATAGGGCATTGCGTAAGTGACGATCACGTCGTTTTGACGACGGTTTCAACAACGCTTTCCGACGTGAGCTGGAGCATGCGCACTGGCCTTTTTTCCCGGCCGGCGCATGCGCAGATCGATCGACGCGGGGGCCCCGGTCCACGTCTTCTGGGGTCCCTCGGCGGCTGTCTCGGTTCCTCCCCACAAGAACTAACCCCCTTTATGGGAGCTCTCTCCCGTGGGGGTTAGTTCTTGCAGGCAGGCCCCCGTGATACAGCCGGTGGCTAAAGCCTCAGACTGTATCACTTGGCCCCACCCCTTGGCGCACCACGTCATTGGATGTGATTGAAAGCAGTGCGAGCCAATAGCTGCGCTGCTATAAATCAATTCATTCTAGACAATCAACGGCCAGACTGGGTGGAGAAGAGGACGTTGGGGGCAAGTGCAGCAGGTGAATGGGCTCAAGTAGGTAAAACGGGGGGCTGTCATTGCCAGTTTATTTTTTTTCACCTTAATGCATATGATTGATTAAGGTGGGGAAAAAAACAAATCTTTACAACCCCTTTAAGGTCACCAATTGTGTTACAATCTAGCCATACAATCTGTACTGTCAACTTCAGATTTACCAAAAATATGTATCCAAATAGCTTTTTCCTTTCATCACTAAAAAGATGCAGCAGATCTAAGCACTTGTATGGACTGTAAACAATCCTCAGCTACATACAATATACGGGGCTGTGTTCCAGCGATGGGATGTCAGGCTGAGTGGCACTGAGCCTTTCACAGAAAGCTTTGTATTCTATGAATGAATGCAAAGCTTCCTCTGATTGGCTGGGCGGATGATGTTAGCCATTCAGAAGAAGCTTTGTATTCATTCTTTCCCAATGGGGATTTTACATTGAACTACTGTGCAGCAACTGCCATATCGGTGCTTGGCACGTGGATGCAGAGTGACCCCCATTGACTTCACTAGGCGTCTTTGACACGGAGTGCCGTCTACGATGGCCACCACATTTCAACTTTTATCGTTGAACTTCATTCAAAGGGAGAGGGTGCAGAATGCCCCAAAAATATACAGTTATTCTGCAGTAGAAGTGGACCCTTTGAAAAGTAATTGCTGGCCCTGTGGGAGCAGCCAGACATATCCTATATTGTCAAAAGTATTGGGACACCTGCCTTTACACGCACATGAACTTTAATGGCATCCCAGTCTTAGTCCGTAGGGTTCAATATTGAGTTGGCCCACCCTTTGCAGCTATAACGCCTTTAACTCTTCTGGGAAGGCTGTTCACAAGGTTTAGGAGTGTGTCTATGGGAATGTTTGACCATTCTTCCAGAACCGCATTTGTGAGGTCAGGCACTGATGTGGATTAGAAGGCCTGGCTCGCTGTCTCCGCTCTAATTCATCCCAAAGATGTTCTATCGGGTTGAGGTCAGGACTCATTAATCATTAATACTGAACATATTTACAGCTACACAGATCAAGTCAGAATTTATGTAGAGGAGGGTGAGGGTAGCCAGTGTTGTAAGTAACGCAGTTACAATAAACGCAGTTACCTAACGCAGCCCCTTTTGAGGGTAACGAGTAATCTACCTGATTACTCTTCCCCTCACGGTAACGCAGTTACCATTACTTGGGCGGCATTACCACAATTACATCTACTGCCACTAGATGGCAGCAGAGTAATTGCTTCTGCCGGCGATGTGAACATAACTATGAGTGGAACTCCGCTTTAGAATCATGTGACCGCTTTGATGGCCTGTCACATCGGTCTGAAAACTCCCAATCGCAAGGAGACGGGGATACAATGAGCCCCACCCGCCTCACACTGACCTATCACCGGGGAACATCTCACATCGATCACACACACTGTGTGCGCAACCTGATCAATGATCCGGGGAACACATGGCCGGAAAAAAAATGTTCCACAGAACAAACGTTCCCTATACAACACAGTGTACACAGCGACATCTAGTGGTCAACATGGTAAGTGCAGGACACCTATACAGACCAATGATCAGCAGGGTTTTTTTGGTCAGTGATTTCATCTCTTCATCAGACAACAAAGAAAAATCTGACATCCTCATTCCAGATCCTTTGCATCTAATAAAGCTTATATAAGATAAATAAAATAATAAACAATAAACTATAGAAAATTCTAATAAAGCCTAATATAAGATTTTACATTACAGACTCTGTAAACGTCAAGGGAATGTATATTATAAACATACATTTTAATCCAGCTTATAATTTGGATGTAATATGTAGCAGATGGATAAGGGTTTTAAGTCCTATTAGCTGCACATACATGGTGGGACGGATGCACCTAGGCTGGGATATACACGAGATCACCATTTGTTTCCGTTTTTCTTCTCTCAAGGATCTGCCATTCTTTTGTCTTGGAGTATTAACTCTCTGCTCCCTGGAAAGCGCCCGTCACCTGCTTCTCAACAAAGCATTGTAGAATATTGAAAAAAAAAATCAGTTACTTTGCTGAGTAACTAATTACTTTTTCAATGTAGTAACTGAGTCACTAATGCAATTACTTTTTCGGAGAAGTAATTTGTAACTGTAACTAATTACTTTTTTAAAGTAAGATGAGCAACACTGAGGGTAGCCAAGGGATAGGTGGCAACTCTGAGTCTACAAGGGAGAGAATGACTACCTGAACAACCCATTAACCCGTACCCATGTGTTCGTCTCACCCCTTAACCATAAAATAAAGACTCGGACAACATGTTATCCTTGAATGGACGTAGGGGTCGGCCACAGCTTTATTTTTTTCTTTAACCATAAAACATCTGTAAACCTTTAGTACCATCTCATGGTAAGATTACAAGGGGGAAGCAACCAGCCAGCCGCCGGCCTAAACCGACGGGCATAATAGCCTTCCCCCGTTCCTTCATTAATATTACCGCCAGCTGTGACTTAACAATAAATATCTCACATCATAACGTGAACAAACAATGCCTGTAAAACCAAAACCTTAAAATTGTAATAAAATACAGCAATAACCACCGTCATAACTCCTCAGTACAAAACTCGCTTGACCAATTTTTTTTTTTTTTTATAACTTTATTACATTTGATCCTCTTTTTTTTTTTTTTTTAAACACCTGAAACTGTGTAATAAAACGGGAAACAAGGGCGGGAGGGTGGGAGCTCACTTGCTGGGGGGCTGCTGCGGGTAAGAGGAAGAAGGTGGGAGGGAAACCCACCTTGAAGCCTTGGTCACATGCCCACCCCAAATACCTCCCCCCTGGGCATCTTTAATTGGCTCTATCTGTCAGAGCACCACCCTCCCAGAGGGAGGGGGAAGGAGGGGGGAACTCAAGAGGGGAGAGACTCATTTAACCCCTTTCCTGACTGTCCCATCTCCTCAGCTAGTCCGTGGCACCTAGCCCTATTTGGGCCGGTGCCAACCAGAATTGAAGAGAAGAGCACAGATTATGACGATTTACAACATAAATGCATACCTCATTCAAGTTACATGATCAACATGTACAAATATATAAGAGGTCCACATAGTGAACTTGGTGTTGAGTTATTCAGTTTAAGGTCAACACTGAGGACAAGGGGGCACTCTTTACGTCTGGAGGAAAAGAGATTTCACCTCCAAATACGGAAAGGTTTCTTCACAGTAAGAGCTGTGAAAATGTGGAACAGACTCCCTCCAGAGGTGGTTCTGGCCAGCTCATTAGATTGCTTTAAGAAGGGCCTGGATTCTTTCCTAAATGCACATAATATTACTGAGTACTAAGTTTTGTAGGTAAAGTTTCCACGGACATGTCCGATCGTATGTAAGGCCTAGCGGACAGGTTTCCAGCGGACAAAAGTTTCTAAACATGCTTAGAAACTTGTCCGCTGGAAACCTGTCCGTCGGACATGTCCGCTGGTTAGTACGTCTAACCAGCAGACCGAAACCTTGCGCATGCGTCAAATTGATTTGACGCATGCGTGGAAGCATTGAACTTCCTGGTTAGAGGACGTTGGTGTCTTCTACGTCAATGCGTTCTCTGTCCGCTGGGATTTTGGTCTGATGGTGTGTACACACATCAGACCAAAACATCCCAGGAGACATGTCTGATGAAAACGCTCCACGGACCGTTTTCATCAGACATGTCTCCTCGTGTGTACAGGGCCTAAGACTTACTAATATTCAACTCAATTCATCTCCAATTATGTAGGCCCTGTCTGTGTTGGACTGTCCTTCCTTCTGTTCAATAGGATCAATTAACCAACCAACCACCCATACAACCTCTCAACAAATGATTGGCCCAACATAGGGGGGGGGGGGATTGTACAAATCAAGACTCGGCAGTCTTTCTACACCTTAAAAAAACAGTGAGGTGAACATTTTGGACAGAAAGGACAACTGGTTCACAAGAGGTGTGTAAGAGGCCATCTACGTCAAACCAAAAAATGACCGTCCCTGAATAAGATGGGGGGCTTCAACGCCACCTGTCTTCCACATATACTACCATTTTCACATATACTACCAGGACTATTTGGCATTTCACCTATAGCCATGTACATCAAGGAATAACACTTATACAGACCTCCATACCAAGGATGGGATTATATAACCGGAACAAGGAAGGTTACACAACTTTCACACCTCCCATCCTGTTTTTGGACAATAACAGCTACACATTCTATAGTGACTGGATTAAGGCAGGGGTCTCCAAACTTTTTTAAACAAGGGACCAGTTTACTGTCCTTCAAACTTTAGGGGGGCTGGGGGGGAGTAGAAAATGTCCTTGTGCCAGTGGGAGTAAGAAATTCCATCTCTCTCGCTCTCTCGTGTCGGGGTTCTTTTTGCGTCGCCTGCGGGGGGTCCCGGAGTCGGGGTGCGGCACCCACCTTTAGGGTGTGCGCGCCCAGGGGGCCCCGCCAGCGTGGTCGCTCGTCCTTCTTTTCGGGAGCTGGCCGTGTTGAGCCTCAACATGCAGAGAAATTAGTAGAGTGGATGACCAAGCCGTCCTCATCCTCCTCATCCTCTCTCACACAGACTGATCAAAGTTTATCTGGCAAAGCAGCTGCCAAGGTGTCCTCTTCCCTCTGCACAATGGCTTCACACAATACTTCCCTAGTACCACCATGTCCTCCTGAGGAGTCCCCCGAACTGTTTCAACACAGTGTTGGGTACATGCTGCAGGAAGATGCGCAGCGTTTTGAAGACTCCGATGACGGAACACTGATAGAGGAAGGCATTGATGTGAGCCCAGGTTGTTGACAGTGATGAGGAGGGAGGGGATGATGAGGTCACTGACTCTACTTGGGTGCCTGATAGGAGAGAGGAGGAGGAGGAGGAGGACGAGGACGAGGAGGAGGAGGATGACGAGGCACAGGCACATCTCCAAAGAGGCAGGATGCCCTCCAGGGGTCAGCTTAAGGTCACACCCACTGCATTACAGCGCACATCTACGGCGCTTGTGCATGGCGCTGCTGTGTCTGACCGGTACAGCAAAAGTTCTTTGGTGAGGGCCTTTTTTGAAACATGTCCACAAGATCGTACCTTTGCTATTTGCAACTTATGTCGCAAGCGTATCTCGCGTGGCCAAAACATCAACCGCCTGGGTACCACATGCTTGTCCAGACATATGTTGACCTGCCATGCAGCTCGTTGGCACGCACACCAGAAAGACCCACACCAAAGACAAAAGCGTACCCCCCCCCTTGCCCTTCTGGGACCTCCAACCCCAGTAGGAGTCTCAGTCGGAGACGAGACTGGAGGGACCCCAGTGAGTGGCTGGGTTTCCGATGCCATCGAGAGAATCAGGTACCTGGGCCATACACAGGTGCACGCCGATGTCGCTCCATATGGGACACTGAGAAAACATTACGGGGAGGCTTTGCTTTATTCAGACAACTGTGAATTATTCAAGTTACCTGTGGCAGAGGCCTAAAACCAGGTCAACGAAGGAGATGCGACACAATCAAATCTGTATGTTTGCCAGCTGAGTTATGCTGTGCTCTAATCCAGGCTTGACATATTGAGTTTCTTTCTTCATCAACCTGTTTCACTTTCATTGAGTTGATGTTCGGCTATGTTGGCCTGGAATTAAAAATACAGAGAAAACCCTCTATCTGCCTGTCTGGACATTCCATTTGTTACTGAATACTTCTGGTGCACCCCTAGAAAGACGAAGTGCAACTTAATATGTCAAGCAACTTAATCTGCGGATCCCATCATCAAACCAGTGGCTCCTTCGGGGGTGAGCGCTACAAAAATATTAATAAAAATGCCATAAAACTAGGGCTGTGACTGATTAAAATTTTTGTGTTCGATTAATCGTTTTTTTTTTTAATCGATTAATCGACTAATTTCGATTAATTAACGCACATACAGATACAACTACTTTTAGCTGATCTCCTTGCATTGCAACTCTGCATTAGTCAGTGGTAAATGTGGGGGCAGCATGGGGGCAGATGTGTATATTCTTGCAGTATGGGGGCAGATGTGTATATTACAGCATCTACCCCCATGCTGTAAAATATACACACATCTGCCCCCATGCTGTAATATACACACACATCTGCTGTAATATACACATTTGACCACATGCTTTAATGTACACATCTGCCCCATACTGCAAGAATATACACATCTGCCCCCCATGCTGTAATATACACACATTTGCCCCCCATGCTGTAATATACAGTTTGCCCCCATACTGCAAGAATATACATATTTGCCCCCATACTGCAAGAATATACACATCTGCCCCCATGTGTACATTACAACATAGGGGCAGATGTATATATTCTTGCAGTATGGGGCAGATGTGTCTATTACAGCATGGGGGCAGATGTGTCTATTACAGCATGGGGCAGATGCTTTTCTTTACACATCTGCCCCCATGCTTTTCTATACACATCTGCCCCCATGCTTTTCTATACACATCTGCCCCCATGCTTTTCTATACACATCTGCCTCCCATGCTTTTCATATACACATTTGCCCCCATGCTTTTCATATACACATTTGCCCCCATGCTTTTCATATACACGTCTGCCCCCATGCTTTTCATATACACGTCTGCCTCCATGCTTTTCATATACACGTCTGCCTCCATGCTTTTCATTTACACGTCTGCCCCCATGCTTTTCTTTACACGTCTGCCCCCATGCTTTTCTTTACACGTCTGCCCCCATGCTTTTCTTTACACGTCTGCCCCCATGCTTTTCTTTACACGTCTGCCCCCATGCTTTTCATATACACGTCTGCCCCCATGCTTTTCATATACACGTCTGCCCCCATGCTTTTCATATACACGTCTGCCCCCATGCTTTTCATATACACGTCTGCCCCCATGCTTTTCCTTACATGTCTGCCCCCATGCTTTTCCTTACATGTCTGCCCCCATGCTTTTCCTTACATGTCTGCCCCCATGCTTTTCCTTACATGTCTGCCCCTATGCTTTTCCTTACATGTCTGTCCCCATGCTTTTCCTTACATGTCTGCCCCCATGCTTTTCCTTACATGTCTGCCCCCATGCTTTTCCTTACATGTCTGCCCCCATGCTTTTCCTTACATGTCTGCCCCCATGCTTTTCCTTACATGTCTGCCCCCATGCTTTTCCTTACATGTCTGCCCCCATGCTTTTCCTTACATGTCTGCCCCCATGCTTTTCTTTACACGATGATGTTTATCCTCTCTTACCAGGAGGACCCGTCCGGAGAGTAGCTGACACGTCCCAGGGAAGATGCAAGCAGGCGGGCGGGTGACGTCAGCGCGCCGCTACTTGGTTGCCGCCGGGTGGACCAAGATGGCCGCGGCTCCCGAGCTAGGCCGAAGCCGCGGTCTTTCCTATCGGCGAGACCGCGGAGCTCACTCCGCGGATCGTCGATCGAAATTATTTTACTCGATCAAAGAAATTAACGATTAATCGAACAATTAATCGTTAATTTCCGCAGCCCTACATAAAACTATTCCCTATTTTGTAGACGCTATAACTTTTGCGCAAACCAATCAATAAATGCTTATTGCAATTTTTTTTTACCAAAAATAAGTATAAGAATACGCATCGGCCTAAACTGAGGGAAAAAAAGTTTTTTTTTTAAATATATTTTTTGACGATATTTATTATAGCAACAAGTAAAAAATATTGATTTTTGTTTATAGCGCAAAAAATAAAAAACGCAGAGATGATCAAATATCACCAAAAGAAAGCTCTATTTGTGGGAAAAAAAGGACGCCAATTTTGTTTGGGAGCCACATCGCATGACCGCGCAATTGTCAGTTAAAGCGACACAGTGCCGAATTGCAAAAAGTGGCCTGGTCTTTGACCAGCAAAATGGTCCGGGGCTTAAGTGGTTAAGGAACAAGTTCAACTAAACGAGACTAACTTCTGCTTGTTTTTTATTTTTTTTGTTCCATAAAGATTTTATTAAAAAGTTGCAAATAGTAGGCAGCAATTGTAACAAAAATGATACAGAATTAAGACAAACACACACACTGTCCAGCCAAGGTTACAAACTTATGCTAGTTTTACCACAAGCTGATAAATGAGAACCTTCACAGACATCACTTTGTGAGTTTAGATCCACTTTAACCACTTAACCCCCGGATCATATCGCTGCCCAATTACCAGAGCACTTTTTGTGATTCAGCACTGCGTCGCTTTAACTGACAATTGCACGGTCGTGCGACGTGGCTCCCAAACAAAATTGGCATCCTTTTTTTCCCCACAAATAGAGCTTTCTTTTGGTGGTATTTGATCATCTGTGCGGTTTTTATTTTTTGCGCTATAAACAAAAATAGAGCGACAATTTTGAAAAAAATGCAATATTTTCCTCAGTTTAGGCCGATACGTATTCTTCTGCCTATTTTTCGTTAAAAAAATCGCAATTTGCGTTTATTGATTGGTTTGCGCAAAAGTTATAGCGTTTACAAAATAGGGGGTAGTTTTATGGCATTTTTATAAATATTTTTTTTTTACTAGTAATGGCGGCGATTCGCGTTTTTTTTTTTCCGGTACTGTGACATTATGCCGGACACTTCGGACACTTTTGACACATTTTTGGGACCATCGGCAGTTTTATAGCGATCAGTGCTATAAAAATGCATTGGATTACTATAAAAATGCCATTGGCAGTGAAGGGGTTAACACTAGGGGGCGGGGAAGGGGTTAAGTGTGTTCCTGGGTGTGATCTAACTGTATGGGGGTGTGGCCTCACTAGGGGAAATCACTGATCTTCCTTTCATATATTGTATGAACAGAAGATCAGCGTTTCCCCCACTGACAGGACCGGGAGCTTTGTGTTTACACACACACAGCTCCCAGTCCCCGCTCTGTAACAAGCAATCGTGCATGCCCCGGCGGTGATCGTGCCCGACGGGCACATGCGCGGGACTCGGGGGCGAGCGCTGGCTGCCACCGGCACGCGCGCGCCCCCTAGTGGCCGCAAAAGGAGCCGACGTATAGCTTTGGGCTCTCGCCCAGGAGAGCCGACCTGCCGCAGTAAAATGACGGCGGCTGGTCGGCAAGCAGTTAAAAGAGGGCTTTGCTTGTGTATCTGACCTCTGGCAACATCCTGGTCTGATTGATAATTATCTATGTAGCAGTGGCCAGGGCCGATCCTAGGGTCACATGCGCCTGTGTGCAGAAATATTTCTGGCGCCCCCACATGGGCGTGGTCATTTTACTAACTCAGCCCCTTTACAAATGTGGTAATGACTCAACCACAGAGATGCTCCCCACAAAGTCTTCATTAACCTGGGATCCTTACATGATCTCTTAACAATAAACAAAATACAGGTTAGAGAAGTAGAGTACTTTATTGGGAGAGTTATACAGAGTAAATAAGACAGTCAGAGACTGCAGACATGGTACAGGAGACAGTCAGAGACTGCAGACATGGTACAGGAGACGGCCAGAGAATGCAGACATTGTACAGGAGATGATCAGAGACTGCAGACATAGTACAGGAGATGGTCAGTGACTGCAGACATGGTACAGGAGATGATCAGAGACTGCAGACATAGTACAGGAGATGATCAGAGACTGCAGACATAGTACAGGAGATGATCAGAGACTGCAGACATAGTACAGGAGATGATCAGAGACTGCAGACATAGTACAGGAGATGGGCAGAGACTGCAGTCATAGTACAGGAGATGGTCAGAGACTGCAGACATAGTACAGGAGATGGTCGGAGACTGCAGACATAGTACAGGAGATGGTCAGAGACTGCGGACATAGTACAGGAGATGGTCAGAGACTGCAGACATAGTACAGGAGATGATCAGAGACTGCAGACATAGTACAGGAGATGGTCAGTGACTGCAGACATAGTACATGAGATGATCAGAGACTGCAGACATAGTACAGGAGATGGTCAGTGACTGCAGACATGGTACAGGAGATGATCAGAGACTGCAGACATAGTACAGGAGATGATCAGAGACTGCAGATATAGTACAGGAGATGGTCAGTGACTGCAGACATAGTACAGGAGATGGTCAGTGACTGCAGACATAGTACAGGAGATGGTCAGTGACTGCAGACATGGTACAGGAGATGATCAGAGACTGCAGACATGGTACAGGAGATGATCAGAGACTGCAGACATAGTACAGGAGATGATCAGAGACTGCAGACATAGTACAGGAGATGGGCAGAGACTGCAGACATAGTACAGGAGATGGGCAGAGACTGCAGACATAGTACAGGAGATGATCAGAGACTGCAGACATAGTACAGGAGATGGGCAGAGACTGCAGACATAGTACAGGAGATGGGCAGAGACTGCAGACATAGTACAGGAGATGGTCAGTGACTGCAGACATGGTACAGGAGATGATCAGAGACTGCAGACATAGTACAGGAGATGAACAGAGACTACAGACATAGTACAGGAGATGATCAGAGACTGCAGACATAGCACAGGAGATGATCAGAGACTGCAGACATGGTACAGGAGATGATCAGAGACTGCAGACATGGTACAGGAGATGGGCAGAGACTGCAGACATAGTACAGGAGATGGTCAGAGACTTTTACTTTTTTTTATTTTTTTATAATTTTCTTATTATTTTTTATATTTTCTTTTTTACTTTTTAACCATTTTTTTTCACTTAACTTTACTGCTATTACACAGGAGAAAATAATTCCCTGTGTGATAGCAATTGGAGGTGACAGGTTCTCTTTATTGACCCTGTCACCTCCAAAAACAGGAATCCTAGCACTGTGCTAGAACTCTTGTCACAGCTCATCCCTCTCACTGTGTACATCGGTGGCAGGGACAGGAGACAGGGGACTCCATGCAGCTGCCTCCCCCATCGGCGCCCTGCCGCCCCGAGGCCAATATCTTTGCTGGTATTATGACAGTGGTGTGTGCATACTGTGCTATATATCCATAGGAACATGGGACACATCCTGCTATAGATGTACACTGTATGGCCATTAAAGATCCAATTACTTGCTCATCAGATTATACTCACATAAACACTGGTGTATCTTTATTTATAATGGGAATACCACTGGCTAATGTACTGTCCACTTGATAATCTACATTTTTTTTGCCAAGCTTCTGTATGGGTCAGAATATTTTTTTTCTTGGTTTCCTCCTCTAAGGCCTCGTACACACGAGGGGATATGTCCGCTGAAAACGGTCCGATGGACCGTTTCAGCAGACATCTCCGCTCGTGTGTATGGGCTAGCGGACAGATTTCTCCACCCGACAGATTTCAAAGCATGCTTTGAAATCCATCCGGTGGAATCTGTCCGCCCGACATGTCTGCTGGTTAGTACACTTACCAGCAGACATGTCGTGCCCCACCGCCGCCGCGCCGCCGCCGAATGGATTCGGCGCATGCGCGGAAGTGTTTTACTTCCTGGTGCGGTGACGTGGCGATGACGCTGCGGCGTCAACGTCACCGCCGCGTCACCGCGCCGTCCGGCGGCGGGGAATTTGATCCGATGGTGTGTACACGCCATCGGATCAAACTCCCGATCGGACATATCCGATGGAAATGGTCCACGGACCGTTTTCATCGGATATGTCCGATCGTGTGTACGAGGCCTAAAACCTAGGTGCGTCTTAGGCCGCGTACACATGATCGGACCAACCCAATGAGAATGGTCCGACGGACCGTTTTCATCGGGTCACCGCTGAAGTGGTCTGATATGCGTACACACCATCAGTCCAAAATCCCATCAGGCCAGAACGCGGTGACGTAGAACACAACAACGTGCTGAAAAAACGAAGTTCAATGCTCCAAGCATGCGTCGACTTGATTCTGAGCATTCGCAGGTTTTTGGTCCGATGCTTTTGAGTACTAACCATCGTTTTGGTCCGACGGTCAGGCGTCCATCGGACTGATTTTAAAGCAAGTTTTAAAACTTTGGTCCAATGGACAACGGTCTGATGGGCCGTATACATGATCGATTTGGTCCAATGAAACTGGCCTTAAGGCCAGTTTCATCGGACTGGTCTGATCGTGTGTACGCGGCCTTATGGTCAGGTACGTCTTATGGTGCGAAAAATACGGTAACTTGCTTGTGCATAGACTGCATACAGTAACTAACGATTGCTTCAGGAGCACACAGGAGCCAGAGAGGAGACTACCTGCCTCGAATGGGGAAAAAACAATGCCAGTGGAGTGGCGGAACCTGGGGGTGCTCAGGGAAGTAGCACTGGATCTAAGGGTCAGGGGCGGGGGGGGACTGCGGTGACCACCAACCCCCAGCCTCACGGCACAGAACGCCAGGGGATGGAACAAGGGGGGCCAATGGTGTAGCCTTGATGTTATCCGGGGAGAATGGCAGCACCAGCACCACTGCAGTTGGCCAGGGAGAGCGGAGGAAACCTCTCGCAGCTCGACTTGCAGGTTTCAGGAACTACAGTCATCTGACCAGCCGAGTCACACCTCCAAGCTATGACAGGCTCCAGCGAACACAGCGATGTGGCTGGGGATGACCTCAGCAGAGAGGCAGGAAAAGAGGGCGCTGCTGATGCACACGGCTCAGCGTGGATAGAGGCAGGGCACATCGCTTTCAGCTCAGTTCTGGGTGGCGGGACGCGGCGCGCAGATAAGGTCACCCAAAAAACGATTTTTATCGGTCACAGCATCAATGACGAATGGAAGACGACCGAATCGCGATGCATGGATGCTGCGATTAAATTCAACACCCCTAATAGTTACAGGTTTTGGGGCCTTTAGTTGCCCATAGATGAGGATGACCAGAGAGTCCAATTGTCCTATAAGCAGGTATACTAGCTAAATGAGCATCAGGGCAATCAATTCTTCCTTCAGAGATGATTTTGGACCAGGTTAATCCAAAGCTGCAGACTTGTGATTATTGCTCCATCTGACCATTTTTTGCTGTATTTGGAGATGACTTTCTTATGTCTATGCAAGAACAAAAATTGGCTCTGGACAGCCGCACTCTGAACAAATTGTAGCCTTTATTAAAAGAAGGACAGCACTACAAGTCACAGCAACATAAAATAAAAACCTGTCTATTGACGCGTTTCGCACTAAACTAGTGCTTAGTCATGTCTATGCTTACCTTTCAACCTTAAAACACAACCAGGAATATTTTAGGTCAGGGTTTGTCAAACAAGGTTCCGTAGATCCCTAAGGTTCCTCCAGAGGTTGCTAGGGGGTTCCTGCAGCAATTTCTGCCTTTCAGATGAGTTCCCACTGACACCATTGATCTTTTTAGCTATATGTAAGGAGGTATTTCTTCCCAATGACCACAAGTGTAAGGAGCGTTCTTCCCAATGACAATCACACTAATGTATCATGAGTTGTAGCTATAGTAATTTTAGTAGAGGTTCCTCGATGCTGGAAAGTTATTGCAAGGGTTCCTCTGTGTTGAAAAGGTTGAGAAAAAGGGATTTTTAATAACAGCTTACCTGTAAAATCCTTTTCTTGGAGTACATCACGGGACACAGAGCGCATAGTCATTACATATGGGTTATATGGGTACCTTCAGGTGTGGACACTGGTGTAATCAACTTCACAGGAAGTTCCTCCCTATATAACCCCCTCCCACTGAGAGTGCTCTAGTTTTGTAGCAAGCAATTTCTCTGAGGTTACACAATGTTCCCCAAAAAGAGGGGTGGGAGCTCTGTGTCCCGTGATGTACTCCAAGAAAAGGATTTTACAGGTAAGCTGTTATTAAAAATCCCTTTTTCTTGATCGTACATCACGGGACACAGAGCGCATAGTCATTACATATGGGATGTCCCAAAGCAATGCTCCATGAAGGGAGGGAGACCATAAGGCCAAAAATAGCCAAACAGAAAATATATCAGGAGGTAAAATAGCTCCACCAACAGAAAAAAAGGGGCGTGAACCGGGCCAGAGGATTCTATACTGCTGCCCGTAGGATCGCCTGCCCAAATGCTGCGTCCGCAGCCTTTGTGACGTCCAACTTATAAAATTTAGTAAACGTATGTACGGAAGACCAGGTTGCCGCCTTGCAAACCTGTGCCATAGAGATCTGATGGTGTGCCGCCCAAGAGGCACTCATGGCCCTCGTAGAATGGGCCTTAACTGATAAGGGCGGTGGAACGCGCTTCAGACCATAGGCCTGAAAAATCAGCTGCTTAATCCACCTAGCCAAGGAAGACTTGGCAGCCGGCTGACCCTTCTTGGGGCCATCCGGAAGAACGAAAAGCACATCTGTTTTCCGAATCTTTTCTGTAGCCTTGAGATAAACCCTCATGGCTCGGACCACATCCAAAGTATGAAGCAATCTTTCCTCTCTGGACTGGGGAGTAGGAAAGAAGGATGGTAGGACTAGGTCCTGATTCAAGTGAAAACTGGATATGACCTTAGGAAGGAAAGAAGGCTGAGGCCGCAGAACCACTCTGTCCTTATGCAGGATCAGGTACGGTTCCCTGCAAGACAAGGCTGCCAGCTCGGAGACCCTTCTGGCCGAAGCCATAGCCACCAAGAAAAACCAACTTTCGGGTTAGCAGCACAAGAGGGATTTCTGTCAGAGGTTCAAACGGCTGCTTTTGTAAAGCTGACAAGACCAGATTTAAATTCCAGGGGCAGAGGGGAGCTCTAATAGGGGGATTTACATGCAAGACCCCCTGCAAAAAGGTTTTCACAAGCGAATGTGTGGCCAAAGGCCTTTGAAACCATATCGATAAGGCAGACACCTGCCCCTTTAGAGTACTAAGAGCTAACCCCTTGTCAACGCCAACCTGGAGGAATCGCAAGATCCTGTCAATAAAAAACTTGCGAGGATGCCCTCCTTGAGACTCGCACCACTCCACATAGGTTCTCCAGACTCTGTAATAGATATTTCTAGAGACTGGCTTTCTAGCTTGAATTAACGTAGATATGACTTGGGCAGAGAGGCCTCTGCCCTTAAGAATTAGAGATTCAGCCGCCAAGCCATCAAATTTAGCTGCTGTGAAGCAGGGTGGTAGATCGGGCCCTGAGACAGCAGATCTGGGCGCAGGGGGAGTGGCCACGGTGCCCTTACTGACATCCTCACGATGAGTGCGTACCAAGCCCTTCTGGGCCAGGCTGGGGCCACCAGGATCACCGGCCTGCGCTCCACCCTGATCCTTCGTAGAAGGCGGGGAATCATCTGTAGTGGAGGGAACGCATACAGGAGAGAAAACTGGTGCCAGGGGCAAACCAACGCATCGGTCCCGTAGGCCGAGGGGTCCCTGGCTCGGGATACGAATTTGTCCAATTTCTTGTTGAATCTTGTTGCCATGATGTCTACATCGGGAACTCCGAATCTTTGGCAAATCTCTTGGAATACCTGGGGGTGAAGAGACCACTCTCCCGGGAGTAACTGTTGACGACTCAAAAAATCTGCTTGAGAATTGTCTATCCCTGGGATGAACACTGCTGAGATGCAGGGTACATGGGCTTCGGCCCATGAAAAAATCAGGTTTACTTCCCTTTGAGCCGCCAGGCTCCTTGTGCCCCCCTGGTGGTTTATGTATGCCACCGCCGTGGCATTGTCGGACTGTATCCTTACTGGCAGACCCTGCAGGGGAAGAGTCCAGGCGACCAGGGCCAACCGAGCAGCTCTGATCTCTAGGACATTGATGGGAAGCAGACTTTCTGCCTCTGACCACTGTCCCTGCTGGGTCCGTTTTCCTAAGATTGCCCCCCAACCTGTTAGGCTGGCATCTGTGGTTACTATTTTCCACGAGATGGGGCAAAAGGTTTTCCCTTTTGATAATTTTTGAGGGATCAGCCACCAGTACAGGCTGTGCCTGACTCCTGGGGAAAGAACTAATGGACGGTCTAATGCCTGTATGGACTTGTTCCATGCAGAGAGAATAGCTGCTTGCAGAATTCTGGTATGGATCTGGGCATAGGGCGCTGCTTTGAAGGCGGCCACCATCTTTCCCAGCAGTCGCATGCATAGGCGAATAGTCGGCTTCTTTTTGCCTAAGACTATTTGAATCGTTTGAATCAACGACCTGATCTTCTTTTGAGGTAAAAATACCCTCTGGCATTCTGTATCTAACCGAAAGCCTAGATATTCCAACTGTCTTGTGGGTTGTAACCTTGATTTTTCTTGGTTCACAATCCACCCGAACTCTTCTAGATGCCGCACTGTGCGGACTACTGCATGATTGAGGTTGGAAGCTGAACTGTCGATAACCAGGAGATCGTCCAGGTATGCTAGGACCAAAATGCCTTCTGTCCTTAGGACGGCTAGCACCGGGGCTAACACCTTTGTGAATACCCGTGGAGCTGTTGCCAACCCGAAAGGGAGGGCTACGAACTGGTAATGACTTTGGTTTATCGTAAAACGAAGAAACTTGTGATGTGCTGGGTAAATCGGCACATGCAGATATGCATCCTTTATGTCTATAGATGCTAGGAAGTCGCCCTGATGCAGGCTGGCTGTCACTGAACGTATGGAGTCCATACGAAAGGTCTGAATCCTTAGAAAGCGATTTAGGCGTTTGAGGTCTAATATAGGCCTGACGTCGCCATTGGGTTTTGGTATAACAAAAAGGTTGGAGTAGAATCCCAGACCCTTTTCTTGGGTTGGTACTTCTACAATTACTCCTTGGAGCAAGAGGCGATCCAACGCCTTTACGAGAGAGGCCCTCTTTAACGGGTCGCTTGGAAGACTTGACCCCTGAAAATGAGGAGGGGGGATTTCTCGAAACTCTAGTTTGTAGCCTGAGGCTACTACGGACCGAACCCAAGCGTCGGGAATTCTGGCCTTCCAGACTTCGGAGAAAAACTGAAGCCTCCCCCCCACCCAAGAGAGTGGGGGCGCCCCTTCATGAATCTGACTTGATGACTGGTTTAGCCGGCTTGCGAGACCAGGGCCTCTTGTTTGCCGCGGCTTGTCCCTGTGGGCGACTATTAACTGCTGAACGCCCGGGAGGCCGTCGATACTGGCGAGAAGTCGAAGGGGCCGAGCCTACAATGGCCTGTCGTTTAAATGTGGGCCCACGCGGTCTTTTCTTGACCGGTAAGGAAGTACTTTTTCCACTTGATATGGTGTGGATATATTTATCTAGGTCTTCCCCGAATAGTCTTCCCCCATGAAAGGGAAACCCTGCTAAAAGCTTTTTGCAGGGTGCCTCTGCTGACCAGTTCTTTAGCCACAAAAGCCGACGCATGTGAACCATCAGTAGAGATGAACGAGATGCCTGTTGGATGGAGTCCTTAATAGCATCTATTGCAAAGCAGAGAGCCCTAGGGAATTCTGCTAATTCATGAGTATGCTGAGCCGGCATGTCCTTTAATATATGTTTTGCCTGATCCTTCAAGGCCTGACAAACACCAATGGCTGCTACTGCTGGCTGAACCATGGCACCTACTGAGGTGAAAGCTGCTTTCAGTAGGGTCTCGAATTTCTTGTCGACCGGATCCTTGAACATCTGGACATTTTCAACCGGACAAGTCAGGGATTTATTCACGCAGGAAATGGCTGCGTCCCCTGTAGGGAGAGCCCATTTCTTCACATATTCCTCTTCCATAGGGTAGAGAATAGAGAATCTTTTAGGAGGGACAAAGATTCTATCAGGTCGAGCCCAATCCTGGTAAATCACGTTCCGCAGAAGGGGGTGCATTGGAAAAGATGCACAAGTTAATGGAGCCTTTAAAGAACCCAATGAGGATACCTCCGGGGCTACTAGTTCTGGCACTGGAAGTTTAAAGGCAGTGCGAACCATATTTGTCAAAGACTGGATCCACAGGCCCTCCGCTTGAGAGGCCGAAAAATATTCATCTATAGTGGAATTTTCCCTGTCTGAACCGTCGGGACTTGGGTCTGCCTGATCCCCTTGTGGGTCCCGTTCCTCTGAAGAGGAGACCTCCGCATCTGAAAACCCCACACTGGGTGAGGGGGATCTAGCCCACTTGCTACTTGGGCAAGGACGGGAAAACAACGCAGTTAACCTTTTCTCTAGCCCACACATGGTGGCTGCTAGCATTTCTTCCGTCACGTAAACGGGAATGGGTGGATCGGGGGCCGCCTCTGCCCCCAGCACCCCCAATGGCTCTTGTACTATGCCACTCGGTGTCCTGACTGGCGAGGGTGGGGCCGTAGAAGCCTGGCCCAAATCCTCTGACCCCGATGGAGACCCCTTTTGCTTTTTGGCACCTTTAGTAGCCTTGGCTGGTCCAGATCCCTTTGGAGCCATTGTACAACCTTGGGTCACCCCTATAGCCAACACCTGACTGTTGCAGCTAGGAGTAACCAATATGAGGGCAGGTATGAGGAAAAATGAAAAAGAACTAATTTCTCTCTTTTTCTTTTTTCTTTTTTTTTTTTTTCAAAAAAAAAATTTTCTTTTTTTTTTTTTTTTTTTTTTTTTTTACCCGCCTGGGAGGTGGCAATACTGAGGAAACCTGTGAGTATTGACACACCAATGCCCGTTAGCCGGAGTCCAAGGTAGACTCAGATACTGCTGGATCTAAGGCTGAGTCCCTTTAAGCAAAAAACTTCCTTTTTTTTTTTTTTTTTTCTCTGGTCAATAGTGGACCTAAGTCCTAGACCTGAAGATCCACAAAACCGCCACTAGGTGTCCCTGTGTGGCCAAAAGACCCAGCTGCACGCTCTGTATCCTTTCTTCCTCTGCCTCCAGGAGGAAAGACCAGCCCGAGAGAAGTTTTCCCTTTATACAGACCCTGACGCTGCTGGCCCGCCCCCCCGACGCACGCCGACGCTCTAAACGGCGGCGTGCACGCGCGCGCGTATGCGCGCGCACACACGCGCGCACACACGCGCGCACAATCGCGCGCACGATCGCGCGCACGATCGCGCGCACCACGTTGAAACCACATGGAGGAAGCAGAGCAGAGGAACAACATGGACCAGCGTTATGCAGCACCAACAGACACCAGGTAAGCACTAATCTTATTGTAGTGCACACACAGCGAGGAAGCTGTCCCCTTGGGCTTCCTATGAAACAGGAGTTTTTTACCAGCAATTTCCTCTTTAAAACATGTGGGGTTGCAGTATCAGTGTTAACAGGCAGACCTGGGGTGAGTAGCAAATATATAACTTACACAAGTATACATATATCTACATATTATCTGGGTAAACATTAGAATCCCATCCTGCCTCAACAGACATAGTGGAGATAGTGGCTGATGGACCAGCATACTGTTATCCAACCCAGAACCCCCAGGGGGATACCTACTGTCGAACCAAGTCCCGCAGGTTCCCTCTTACCTGCTCCACGCCGCAGGGTATTGCAAAATGCAAGAGGCCCAACCTTCCCCCATCTCCGTGGGTATTGTCTTGGACCTTCAGGGACCGGGGTCCTGTGTTAAGGAACCCACACCCCTGGACCTATATAGCATCCTGGCATCAGTAGCGTTTAGTTCTTGGAAGAGACTAAGGCACTGGAGCCCAGAATCCAGCCCTCCAAGGAGAGGCATTATAGGCAAAACCCCACTCCAGCAGGGCCCGGGTACCGTACATCTTGGCTCTGAAGCACTTCGAACGGATCCGGCTAGCTATCCTGGGTCCCGAGACCTCCGAGGGACAGCTAGACGTGACCAACACCTAAGACACTGGCGAAAAAACTAGAGCACTCTCAGTGGGAGGGGGTTATATAGGGAGGAACTTCCTGTGAAGTTGATTACACCAGTGTCCACACCTGAAGGTACCCATATAACCCATATGTAATGACTATGCGCTCTGTGTCCTGTGATGTACGATCAAGAAATGCTGTTTTAGGTAATTAGAGGGATAACGTGAAAATTAAGCATCAGTTCCACCTAGTGGATGAATAGGTTCATTACAGGCTTTGCATGGTTAAAGTAGAGCTCCACTCAAAAAGCCAAGCAAAAAGCTGAACAAGCTGACAAACGCTTTTGCTATATCCAGGTATTATACCTGATCCTTTTACCACTGTGACCTATTTTATATTTTGCACTGATGTCAGTTTATTTTTCTATCTTTGAGTGTATTGCCTAACGTTTATGACCAGGTTGTCTAGTGTTTTTTTTGTTTGTTGGTTTGTCTCAAACCTAATAAAAATATCTTTGGCTTCCAAACAAAATTGGTGTCCTTTTTTCCCCACAAATAAAGCTTTCTTTTGGTGGTATTTGATCACCTCTGCGGTTTTTAATATGTGCGCTATAAATAAAAATAGAGCGACATTTTAGAAAAAAATGCAATTTTTTTTACTTGTTGCTATAATAAATATCCCCCCCCCCCAAAAAAAAAATATATATAAAAAATGTCCTCAGTTTAGGCCGATACATATTCTTCTACCTATTTTTGGTAAAAAAAATCGCAATAAGCGTTTATCAATTGGTTTGCGCAAAATTTATAGCGTTTACAAAATAGGGGATAGTTTTATTGCATTTTTATTTATTTTTTTATTTTTTTTACTACTAATGGCGGTGATCAGCGATTTTTTTTCGTGACTGCGACATTATGACGGACACTTTGGACAATTTTGACACAATTTTGGGACCATTGTCATTTTCACAGTAAAAAATGCATTAAAAATGCACTGTTTACTGTTAAAATGACAATTGCAGTTTGGGAGTTAACCACAAAGGGGGCGCTGAAGGGGTTATGTGTGACCTTATATGTTTTTCTAACTGTAGGGGGTGTGGCTGTAGTTGTGATGTCATTGCTTGTGATTCCCTATAAACGGGATCACATGATCAATGACGGCACCACAGTGAAGAACGGGGAAGCTCTCCCCGTTCTTCAGCTCGGGGGACCGATCGCGGGACCCCAGCGGCGATCGGGTCCGCGGGTCCCGCGGCCGCAGTCACGGAGCTTCAGACCGGTTGCGTGCACGTGTGCACGACCCCACGGCTGGGCTTAAAGGGCCACGTACAGCTACGTGGATGTGCCCAGCCGTGCCATTCTGCCGACATGAAGGGGTCCTTAAGTGGTTAATGTGCCTCTTCAGGGGGACAGAATGCATGAGGGCAGGAAGAGAATGCTGGTCTACATGTGTGGAAACAGGAAGGGGTCTGGAATGTGAATGTGTGGGGATCCAGAAGAGGGAGATGCAAATGCACTCTAGGAGATAACCAAGAAACATTAATACCGTGTACACGCGATTGGTCTTCCCGTCGGAAAAACCTTGGACAGTTTTTCCGACAGAATTCCGCTCAAGCTTGGCTTGCATACACACG
The DNA here is from genome assembly GCA_029574335.1 of Rana kukunoris. Lineage (NCBI taxonomy): Eukaryota > Metazoa > Chordata > Amphibia > Anura > Ranidae > Rana > Rana kukunoris. The sequence goes on from CM056050.1 coordinate 28,120,522, forward strand.
GTCACACAAAAGTTCTCTGAACTTTCGACCGTCAAGAACGCGGTGATGTACAAAACTATGATGATCCGAGAAAAATACGCTCTATGCTTCTGAGCATGCGTCAAATTGTTTCTGAGCATGCATGTTTTTTTCCCGTCGGAATTTCATACAGACGAACGGTTTTCCCATCGGAAAAATAGAGAACTTGCTCTCAAACTTTTGCTGGTGGGAATTCGGGAAAAAGTCAGATGGAGCATACACACGGTCGGAATTCCCATCCAAAAGCTCACATGACTTTTTCCGATGGGAAAACCGGTTGTGTGTATGTGGCTTAATAAACCAGAAAAAAGCTCTGAAAAATAACCACCATAAGGATAATCTTTCTAGATTGTAAGCTCTAACAAGCAGGGCCCTCCAATTCCTCCTGTATTGTATTGTAACTGTACTGTCTGCTTTTAATGCCTAAGGCCGAAACGCGTCAGGATTTTTTGGATGATATTACTGCTGTAATGCTTCAATAAATATTTTCTATGGAGAAGCTGTCGGATCACTTGTGAGCTATATAAATCCTGTGTTATAATAATAATACCTCTCTCCTGCACCCGTCACTCAACAATACATAGCGTAATGCATTGCATGAAGCTATGTATTGTCGCCGCTGCCGCCCACTATTCAGGTGCCAGCCTTCTGCTGAGCGCTGCCCATCTGAATTACAGCGGTGGGTGTGTTTTGGAATAGGCTTCCCAATTAGAGCCTGTGGGCTTTAATCGGCTTCCAAATGGTTAACCAGAGGGCGCACAGGGTGTGCATACCCTGGTTAACACTGACACGCGTTTCAGCCAATCAGGTTCACCGGGTCTGGTTACCGGTCACCTGATTGGCTGAAGCAACATCGAGGGTGGGAGAAGACATTGATGGATCGTGGAGGGAGGAGGATGGCTGACCTGAGAAAGGTAAGTGCCGGGCGGGGGGGGGGGCAAACTTGCGGTATTTGACGGGGGAAAATGGAGGCATTTTACGGGGGACAAACTGGCGGCATTTTACAGGGCAAACTGGTGGTATTTGAGGGGGCAAACTGGCGGCAATTGATGGAACAGTGGCGGCAATTGATGGAAGAGTGGCGGAAATTGATGGAACAGTGGCGGAAATTGATGGAACAGTGGCGACAATTGATGGGCACAACGTATAGGCTAGAAGAATGGACAGCCACACTCCAAAAAACCCTTAGGTTGTCTTTATTTTAAAAGGGGTGGAAATGCACTACAAAATACAGCAAAAAAGAGAAGATAACAGCCTACGCGTTTCACACTATAATCAGTGCTTAGTCATGGCTATTATGTCAGAGATGGTGCCAGAATGTCTACCAAAAAAAGATGTGTGTTGGGCTCATTGTGTGATGATGTGGGTGGAGTTGAGTCATTGTTGATTGATGGGCACAGTTGTGACAATTGATGGGCACAGTGGCTGCATTTAATGGGCACAGTGGCTGCATTTGATGGGCACAGTGGCGACAATTGATGGCACAGTGGCGACAAGTGATGGGCACAGAGGCTGCATTTGATGGCACAGTGAGGCTGCAATTGATGTTTTTTGTTTTCATTTGTTTGCGCCCCCCCAAAAAAAATTGAGCACCAGCTGCCACTGGACTCATGGGTACTTTTTTTTATGTAGGCTGAACAGGAAAAAAACTGAGGGGTCACCATACTAACTATGCAATGTTAGTGAGTGATATTCCCTGCTAAGCTATTGTGTTCTGATGGTGGAACTGCCCCCACCCCCATCAGAACACACTGATTAGCGCTCACAGCCATTGGCTGCAAGCGCTGATTGGGTGCTGGTTTTCTAGCATGCCTGTTCAAAAAAAGCCAGTCTGCCTGACAGGCTACTTGTAGGCAGGTGCAGTCTACTTTCTCCACTGTAGGTGGCGCTATCGGCAGCAGCACTGCAGTTGGAGAGGAGGCCAGGAGGAACATATTGGATGCTGCCACCCCATGTGACTCTGGCGACCATCTTGGATCAAGCAAAGCTTTATTAAAGGGACACTAAAGGTTCAGTTTTTTTTACTTTTAAAATAACAAACATGTCGTACGCACCTCCTCTGTGCAGGTGATTTTGCGCAGAGTGACCCGATCCTCCTCTTCTGGGGTCCCTCTGCGGCGCTCCTGGCTCCTCCTCCTCTTGAGTGCCCCGTTGTTGACGCTGTCCTTCAGGACACCAGTGTGGGCATGCTCCCGAGTCCTGCTGCTACGTCTATTGACATAGACAGAAGAACACGGCACCGTCCACTGGCGCCTGCTTCATTGGATTTAATTGACAATAGTCAGCGAGGGTGTGCACGTCTCCGGCATGGGAACGAACGGGCTCAGGTGAGTAAAACGGGGGGGGGGGGGGGGGGAGGCTGGTGCGCTACAATAGGTTTTTTATCTCAATGCATTCAGGAGGGTTTAAGGCCTTAGGCTCCCAGGTTTGGCACCCTTTTGATAAGTTGGTAGAGTAGTAGGGTGACACTTCCAAACTACCAATCAGGGACACCCCCCCCCCCCTTCTCAAAAATCAGCTTGTGCTGTAGAGAATCACAGCACAGTGATTGGACACAAGAGGCAGGATTTATGATTTCTCCAATCACAAGCAGGAGGCGGGGATTGTGCTCCTCTAGGCATTCCCGGTCAGGACAAGTACTGTCAGTGAGTAAAGCAGTGATGTGGCGGCCTTTTTTGGGGGCATCGGATTGGCCCGGGGGGTAGCTGTGTGAGTTTCATTCCGGGACACTGTATTGTCCTGGAATGAAGGTGCCCGGGACAGACCTGCAAAATGTGGGACTGTCCTGGGCAATCTGGGACATGTGGTCACCCTATAGAGTAGGAAAAGGTTCCTGACAAAAAGGGAAAGTGTAGGGTCACATCGTTTCTGGATACCTTCCCTATTGGGCATGAGATGGCCAGACCGAATTTTGTCTCCTCTCAACAGATGCTGTCAGCCTGGCTGGCATCTCCAGCTTCTCGTTGTTGGGAACTGTGAGTGCGCCTGTCTGGGTAGCTTTCCCACCGGGGTTTGTTGTGAACTGTCACTATATTACTTCAATACAAGTTTTTCATTGTGTGAATTATTGCTGCCGCACACGCTGCACCCCACCTCCATTATGCTGTACACATTGGCTAAATGTTGGCCAGTTCCTGTTGAACCGGCTGATACCGTCCCGTGTGAACCAGCCTTAGGCCATCAAAGATCATATTCCACTGCGATCTGCTATCATCGTCTTTATTATCAAAGGATCCCAGCTTACATAGTGAACAGTGATCATATTCTGAACTGGTAGGGCAGGGAAATTTCAATATGAAGCGTGCGTTCAGAAAATTGCAATGCTTCATTAAATTAAGAGAATAGCCCAGAAATTCCACCACAGAGACCCCGGGACCGTTGTTTGTTTTTCCAGTGCGATGTTTGGTTCCGGGATCTGTGCAAGGCGGCTGCCCTTCCAATTTTCTCATTATTGCGGTCCAAAATTAACCAATGCCATGTACACACGATAGGTTAAACCGATGAGAACAGTCTGATGGACCGTTTTCATTGGACCAAACAGATCGTGTGTGGGCGCCATCGGTTAGTTATCCATCGGTTAAAAAAAAGGAAACTTGTTTTAAATTTAACCGATGGTTTCAAAACCAATCATTAGTAGGCACGACCATCGGTTACAAATCCACGCATGCTCAGAATCAAGTCGACGCATGCTTGGGAGCATTGAACTTCATTTTTCTCAGCATGTCGTTGTGTTTTATGTCACCGCGTTATTTAACCGATGGTGTGTGGGTGCGACGGTCCATCAGTCAGCTTCATCGATGAAAACTGTCCATCAGATCGTTCTCATCGGATGGACTGATTGGGCCAGATTCTCAAAAGAATTACGCCGGTGTATCTACAGATACACCGGCGTAATTCGAATTTCCCGCCGGCGTATCATTGTTTTCTATCCAGAAGACATGATACGCCAGATTTACGCTAAGATCCGACTGGCGTAAGTCACTTACACCGTCGGATCTTAAATGTAATGTTACGCCGGCCGCTAGGTGGCGTTTACGTCGATTTCTCATATAACTATGCAAATGAGCCTGATGCGCTGATTCCCGAACGTTTTTGCGCCGCCTCGTCGTCATTTACGTCGTTTACGTAAGCGTAAGGTTACCCCTGCTATATGAGGGGTAACCTTACGTTGGTCCGCCGTATACCATGTTAAGTATGGCCTCGGGACAGCGTCGTCTTTTTCCGTGGTTTAAGTCGTTCGCGAAAAGGGCTTTGCGTAAATGACGCTCACATCGGCTTCATTGACGTTTTCCGACGTCACATGCGGAGTTCGATCGGCGAGGGGGCGCGCTTAATTTAAATACAAGCCGCCCCCTTTGAATTACGCGGCCTTACGCCGGGCCATTTACACTACGCGCCGCAAATTACGGAGCGAGTGCTTTGAGAATACGGCACTTGCTCCAGTAAGTTGCGGCAGCGTAGTGTAAATGGCATACGCTACGCCGCCGCCGATTCTACGAGAATCTGGCCCATTGTGTGTACGCTGCATTAGATTTGACCCCACTCACTAACCATTAGAAAATCAAATGAACATTCTTAGAAGGAAAAACAAATCAAGCAAAATTCAACTCAATTATCCATTGTGTTGCTTTATAAATGCCCCCCCCCCCCCCCAGTTTGTAGTTTGTGAAGTCAAGTTGTTGGCAGAGAAGCTAATGTATGTCTTCAGGCAACCTCATACCTCAACTGTCCCCGATTTCGAGGGACTGTCCATGATTTGGAACAAAGTCCCTCTTTCCTCCTCATTTTGCTCTGATCTATATAGATGTACAGTTGAACCTCGGATTACGAGCATAATCCGTTCCAGGAGTATGCTCGTAATCCGAAGTACTTGCATATCAAAGCGAAGAATAATTTGTTCCGCATTGACTTCAATGGAATGCAATACCGAATGCGACCAGAGGTGAGGGGGTGCCAGAGAGCGCCAAAAATGGCAGAAAAGGCCCAAGGACACTTCGGCTCGTTTCCTGCGCCCCTGTACCTCAGGCCAAATGAGGTACCGCAGGGCAATGTTTGGCTTTTCTCTGGTGCTGCGCGCCCATATCTTAGGCCAAATGAGGTACTGCAGGCCTATTTAGCTTGAATTCTGCTCGGCTTGCGAGTCAACACTTGCAAACCGAGTCAGAATTTAAAAAAAAAGTTGCTCGCAAATCAAAACGCTCTCAAACCAAGTTACTCTTAAACCGAGGTTCCACTGTATATAAAATGCACTTTATATCTGTCAAACGGGTTTCCCAGTGCTAAAGCTTTCATCCATTTCCTAAATTGCTGCATTTGTAAATTTTAATCGTTTGCCGACCATATGTAGATTTACGTCAGCAGAATGGCCCGGATGCGCGCACTCTCCCCTGACGCATGCTCCGTAACCGTGCCCGCAGGACCCGCGAACTCGATGTCCACCGGTGTCCTGCGATCATGTCACTGAGAGGCATAAAGGGGAGATGCCTTTGTAGACAAGGCATTTCCCTGTTCTACCTAGTGACAGAATAGTGATCTACTGCTCACTGTCATCGAAAGCAGTGATCACTGTTGTGTCACTTGTAGCCCAGCCCCCACACAGTTAGAATCACTCCCTAGGACACACTTAACCCCTTTCTCGCTCCCTAGTGGTTAACCCCCTTCCCTGCCAGTGTCATTTACACAGTAATCAGTGGATTTTTATAGCACTGATTGCTGTATAAATGACATTGGTCCCAAAATAGTGTCAAAAGTGTTTTAGTAATGCTTAAAGTGAAACAATAAAAGTGAAATATTCCTTTAAATTCCATACCTAGGGGGGGGGGTGTATAGTATGCCTGTAAAGCAGCGCTTGTTTCCCGTGCTTAGAACTGCCCCTGCACAAAGTGTCATTTCTGAAGGATAAAAAGTCATTTAAAATCACTGCTCCCGAAAAAATTGCCATTTTTAAAACTTTGTTTTGCATTGATACATGTCTTTAGATTTCAAATGTTCGAGTCCCATAGACTTTAATGGGGTTCAAAAGTTCACCCAAACTTTTGGTCTGTTCGCAGGTTCTGATGCGAACTGAACAGGGGGGTGTTCGGCTCATCCCTATTCTGAAGTAATGTAGGACTTCTGATGTGATGGAGGATTTCTGATGTGATGGGGGCTTCGGATGTAATGGGAGGACTTCAGATATGATGGGAGACTTGTGATGGGGGCTTCTGATGTGAAGTTATTCTTTGGAGCATGTTTATTCATTCATTTAACCACTTCCTGACGGCCGTACGACTTTGTATGGCCGCAGGGTGGCTCTAAATCTCCAGGTTGCCATCTTTTTACGGCCTCCGCTCCTCCGGGCCACTGGGGGGCGCACAAGCGCCGCAGCAAGTGCGCATGCCCGCCGCATCACTTACATGCCGGTGCACGTGCTTGGCGGCCGCAAAGTCCGCCAGGCACTCGCGATCGGCGGTTTCAGAGCCATGGACGTGGATCTGTGTGTGTGAACACACAGATCCATGTCCTGTCAGGGAGAGAGGAGACCGATCTGTGTCCCTTGTACATAGGGACATACATCAGTCACCTCCCCCAGTCACCCTCCTCCCCCCACAGTTAGAACACAATGCAGGGTACACAATTAACCCCTTTCTCACCCCCTAGTGTTAACCCCTTCAATGCCAGTCACATTTATACAGTAATTAGTGCATATTTATACAGCACTGATCGCTGTATAAATGTGAATGGCGCCAAAAATGTTTCAAAAGTGTCCGAAGTGTCCACCATAATGTCGCAGTCCCAATAAAAATCGCAGCTCGCCGCCATTACTAGTAAAAAAAATAATAATAAAAAATAATAATAATTCTGTCCCCTATTTTGTAGGGGCTATAACTTTTGCGCAAACCAGTCCCTTATCGGCCTAGACTGAGAAAAAAATGTATTTTTTTTGTTTTTGTTTTTTTTATTGGGCTATTTATTATAGCAACAATTAAAACATTTTTTTTTTTCAAAATTGTCGCTTTTTTTTTTGTTTATAGCGCAAAAAATCAAAACCGCAGAGGTGATCAAATACCACCAAAAGAAAGCTCTACTTGTGGGGAAAAAAAGGATGTCAATTTTGTTTGGGAGCCACGTCGCACAACCGCGCAATTATCAGTTAAAGCGACGCAGTGGCGGAAGCTGAAATTTCGCCTGGGCAGGAAGGGGGTATATGTGCCCAGTACAAAATGTATATGTGGCCTTGTACAAAAAAGGTTTGGGGACCCTACACAACAAGAAGAACGTTTTACAATAAACATTTTCATTTCATGTTGTGGAAGTTGAAGGAAAGCGCACGCACATCCTGTAACGACTCACATGACCCCTCCATTGTGTGACGGGTCCTTTGTCAGTGGCTGGGATGGAGGTAATTTGATAAAGTGTCTCCTATGAGAGCAGAAGTCGGGTCACAAATGTCAGCACTTTCAAAAATCGTTTGCCAGGCTCCTATTGTTTTAATTGTTACAATAAATTGCGCCCGAGTGATTGAGGAGCCCTTCCTGGTAGACACTATTAAAATGTCATCTGTGCCAAAAATACTAGCAGTAACGGCCAGCTCCAGAGGTTTATGGTCACGGCACGGCAATCTATATGCTAATGTGAACTTCTGAAGGCTTGTAAAAGCAATTGTCCATGGCTATCAAAAAGATTTCATTCCTGGGGGTCTAATTTTATCATAAAAGGGAAACTGTATTCCACTTAAAGTGAACATGTCATGATATACGCGGGAGTTGTCCTTGTTGTCTTGGTTTTTAAAGGTCCACAATTTGAGGCTGTCATTCTTATCCCAGCATTGGCTTCCTAGTAAGCCATTGGCCTACCTGGCTAGGTATTAAAGCCAAGATGGCCGCCTTGCAGCTTGAAAAAAATGGTAGTGAAAGTTCTTACATCTCTATCCTCATAATTTTACGATGTATATGATGAAAAAGTACTTTCAATGAAAACAGAATGTGAAATTGACTTGTAAAGGGGCTTGTGAATGGCTGGGTGATGGCGCCAAGAGCGCAAGTCCCTGCCCCGCTTCCACTTGCTATCAGGACAACAATCCACAAACTTGAAGCTTTAACCCTCCCCCATCTTGAGCCCATCTCCTTGCCAGAAGCCTTCTGACAATATTACTGGCCACTGACTTTAAATGCCAAGGAATGTCCATACAGAAAGTTAGGATTGCTGAATTTTATCGAAGTTACTATAAAGTGGAGGTCCACCCTAAGAAAAGGCAAAAAGGTCCTGTACACTCAATCGGTTTGTCTGATGAACCCATCAGTGAAAAAAAAAATAGAACCTGTTTTAAATTTTGCGTATGGTTAACAAACCGATAGAAAAAAACGATCGTCTGTGGGGAAATCCATCGGTCAAAAATCCACGCATTCTCAGAATCAAGTCGACGTATGCTCAGAAGCATTGAACTTAATTTTTCTCTGCACGTCGTCGTGTTTTACGTCACCGCGTTGGACATGATCGGATTTTTAACTGATAGTGTGTAGGCAAGACTGATGAAAGTCAGCTTCATTGGATGTCTGATGAAAAAATCCATCGGTTCGTTTTCATCAGACGAACTGATCGTGTGTACAGGGCATTACTAGAAAAGGCTGTTACTAGGCAGATTGTCCTAATCTGCCTCTTCCTCGTCCGCGGTGAGGTTCTATGCTCTCCTCCTCGCGTTGCCTCCTGGGAAATGGAGGCGCGCTGCCTTCTGGGACACACAGGACAGTGTGCCCATTCACAAAAAGCCGTGTGACTTGCGCCTGTTTCCCTTAGTGAGGATGGCGGTGCCGGGACCCGGTCCGAGGCGGCCGACATCGCGGGTAACCTGGACAGGTACGTGTGCTTATTAAAAGTCAGCAGCTACATGACGGTGACAATAGCGATCTGTGTCTATCTAATCTGCAGTCGAATGTGCCTAACCTAATGCTGGCCATACACTCTACGAAAAATCGTCCAAACGAGCTTTCAAAAAACGAACGTTCAGTCATTAGCGCAAACGATATTGCCATAATGTAATGACCGATAAATCGTTCAGTGGACATAAATTAAAAAAAATTGGTTCATTTTTTTACATATACTTAGTGCAGAAGTTTGGACGGGAAACACATTAACCTTCCTATTTATCGTTCGTTCGGCAGAAAATTTCCAAAGTTGTCCTTTGTTTTTTTTTTTGGCTCAAAAACGTCCAAACGATTATTAATTTTGTGCCAATTAACTGTTCGAAAAACAAAGGATTTTTCGTATAGTGTATGGCCAGCATAACTCTAGTAATCCGAGATTATTTGACATAGAGAGAAAATATTCGACATTATAGAGACATGAAGATTCGAAGAAGCAGCTAAAAACATACGATCGCCGCGAGCGGACATTTATGGTGAAATGCTCCGCCCATAGACTATAGAAGAATTCTAATGTTGGTTGACTAGTAATAACAATTAATAAATATTAGGGCTGTTACTGATCAAAAATGTTGTGTTCGATTAATCGTTTTTTTTTTTAATCGATTAATCGACTAATTTCGATTAATTATAACGCACATACAGATCCAACTACTTTTAGCTGATCTCCTTGCAGGCTGATTCCCAGTGCAGCTCCAACCACTGGAAAAATGGATAGCAGGATACAAAAAACACACAAAGGCAGCGCTTGATGGGAATAGCATTAAAACTTTTATAGTCTTCAAGTAGGTAACCAAATAAATATTGCACTGGAGATAAAATCGAAGCTACATAAACTGTAAAAATGGTGCGAGTAATACCAAACGATACCAAAAGCAGTCATAAAAACATGTAGCTAAGTATGATACTGGTATAAAAATGTGTACAACGATACCACTGCTGAATCCAGATGAGGAGAGGTTAACATCAGTCCGTCGGCATGTAGATGTCCCATGAAGGGAACTATCACAACTCCCAGTGGATGGCTGTAGAATCCCAGGTTGATAGAGGGAAGTGATAGAGGGAAGTGTAACAGCCCTTGTGTGTGGCAGATAGTAAGGTCCCGCCGGCATGCAGACATGGAGGCACAGCAAAGGAGCCCTTCAGATGGACCAGAAACCGGCGGGGAGATGAGTACCAACCAAAAGAATTTTAATCGATCAAAAAGATTTTGATTGATCAAAAAAATTATAGATTAATCGACTAATTAAAAGTTAATTTGAACAGCCCTAATAAATATAATTATTGCTAGTCATACAACATTAGAATTCTACTATAGCTTGTGGGTGGAGCATTCGACCAGAAATGTTCGATTGCGGCATCGTTCAGTTTAGGTGCTCCGTCGAATCTTCTTAGAGCAATCGACAGACACCATAAGCCTTCAATTGACAGATTCTACCTTAATTTGGATTTTCGGACAAATGCATATTTAAACGAAATTAAATAAATAGAAACAAATTTGAGGAGTAACTAAATACATTTATTTGGCGGACGAAAACGAAATTCCGAAATAAAATATTTCAGTCTGCACATGTCTGTTCACTATAGATTGATTCCTATCAGAAGAGATTGATTAGAATAGAAATCAATCTTTTTTACTGAAGCATGTACGGCCAGCATAAGGGCCAATCCACTTTCTCCAACATCATCCTCTCCTAACCATCCTCTCTGACCTCTGTACAAAGACTCTCTGCGTCAATATGAGGTCAGAGAGTGTTTCAAAATTATGACTTTGGGAGGAATTCTGAGAGGGTGTCAGAGACTCTAATGCCACGTACACACGATCAAATCTATCTGCTGGAAACGGTCGGCGCGACCGTCCCAGCAGACAGATTCGATCGTGTGTACGGGCAAGCAGACGGATTTGGCCAGCCGACAGATTTTAAAGCATGCTTTCAAATCTGTCGGCTGGGAATCGTCCGCCCGATATGTCTGCTGGTTAGTACGCTAACCAGCAGACATATCTTCTCGCACATGCGTCGAATGGATTCGACGCATGCGCGGAAGTAATTTACTTCATGGTGCGGTGACGAGGCGGCGTCAACGTCACCGCCACGCCACCGCGCTGTCTGCTGGCGGAGATTTTGGTTTGATCGTGTGTACAGCCATCAAACCAAAACGGCCAGCAGACAGATTTGTTCAAATCGGTCTGTCCGACCGATTTGAACAAATCTATTTGCTCGTGTGTACGGGGCCTAATGCCACCCCCTCTAACTTTCTCCGACATCATTCTCTCTGAACACTCTTTGACGTAGTCCTCTCCAAACGTTCTCCAACATTATCCTCTTAGGCCGCGTACACACGATCGAATCTATCTGCTGGAAACGGTCTGACAGACCGTTTCAGCAGACAAATTCGATCGTGTGTACGGGCGGACAGATTTTTCCAGCAGACAGATTTTAAAGCATGCTTTAAAATCTGTCTGCTGGGAACCCATCCGTCCGACATGTCTGTTGGTTAGTACGCTAACCAGCAGACATATCTGCCCGCACATGCGTCGAATGGATTCGACGCATGCGCGGAAGTGTTTTACTTCCTGGTGCGGTGACGTGGCGGCGTCAACGTCATCGCCACGTCACCACGCTGTCTGCCGGCGGGGATTTTGGTTTGATCGTGTGTACAGCGATCAAACCAAAACAGCCCAGCAGACAAATCTGATCAAATCGGTCTGTCAGACCGATTTGAACCGATTTATTTAATGGTGTGTACGGGGCCTTAGAATGTTCCCCAAAGTCATCCTTTTTAAACCGTCCCATACGTCAGATATTCTGAATGCTCTCCAACATTATCCTCTGATGAGCATCTATCCACATCCTAGGAGCATCAGAGTCAATCACTCTGAACGCTCTCTCCAATGCCCTCCTCAGAGGAGCGCCCGTCCACATCCTTGAGCATCAGAGTCAACATCTATGAACATTCTCCAAAGTCAACCTCTCTGAATACTCTCCAACATCATTCTCTGATGAGAACCCACATCCTAGGAGCATCAGAGTCAACCTCTCTGAATACTCTCCAATGCCATCCTCTGAGGAGCGCCCGCCCACATCCTTGAGCATCAGAGTCAACATCTATGAACATTCTCCAAAGTCAACCTCTATGAACACTTTCCAATATTCATCCTCTGATGAGCACCTGTCCACATCCTAGGAGCATCAGAGTCAACCTCTCTGAATACTCTCCAACATCATTCTCTGATGAGCACCCACATCCTAGGAGCATCAGAGTCAACCTCTCTGAATACTCTCCAAAGCCATCCTCTGAGGAGCGCCCGTCCACATCATTGAGCATCAGAGTCAACATCTATGAACGTTCTCCAATGTCAAACTCTATGAACACTCTCCAACATCCTCTGATGAGCACCGGTCCTCACCCTAGGAGCAGAGTCAACCTCTATGAACACTCACCAACATTTATCCTCTGATAAGCACCTGTCCACACCCTAGGAGCAGAGTCAACCTCTATGAACACTCGCCAACATCGTCCTCTGATGAGCGCCCACATCTAGGAGCAGAGTCAACCTTTCTGAACATTCTCCATCATCATCCTCTGATGAGCACCCATCCACATCCTAGGAGCATCAGAGTCATAGTCTATGAAGGCTCCTCAATGTCAACCTGTGAACACTCTTCGAAATTATTCTCCCTGAATACTCTTCGATGTCATGGTCTCTGAACACACTCATTCTCTCCAAATATTAAACACCTCATTCTCTCCAAATATGAGGAACTGCTCACATCCTTGGGAGTGCTGGAGAGCGCTGGCTGCTGGGAAACTAAGGGATGAGGTAAGTAGTTCACCTTATTCATCATCCTCTACTCAAAACAGGCATTTAACCCAGGGTTGCTTGACCACTTGCCGACTGACTCACGCCGATATAGGTCGGCAAAATGGCACGGCTGAGCATATTAACTTACCTGTACGTTGCCCTTTACGACATGGCATTGTGGGAGAGGAAGAATGGGGAAATGCTGATGTAGTGACAGGACACTGATCACAGCTCCCTATGATCGGGAGCGGTGATCAGTGTCGTGTCACACGTAGCCTGCCCCCACACAGTTAGAACACACCCCTAGGACACACTTAGCCACTTCAGAGGCCCCTACAGGTTAACCCCTTGACTGCCAGTCACATTTAAACAGTAATCAGTGCATTTTTATAGCACTGATCGCTGTATAAATGTGACTGGTCCCAAAATAGTGCCAACATTGTCCAATGTGTCCACCATAATGTCGCAGTCACTATAAAAATCACTAATTGCCACTATATGTCCTATACGTACATACATTTGTTAGTAGGTGTCCCTCATTCCCATCTCAAAATGTTGGGAGGTATGCCCACCACCTCAAACCAAGTAAGCGCATGCTCTAGGATGGCGGGTCGGTAAGTCCAGATCGCTATTAATATGTTTCTGACCCCCCCATCCCAGAGCTTCATAGTGCATCGAGCTGGTGCCAGGACCAGAAGAAGCAGGCGACTGGCGACCGGTTACCAAATCACATAAGTGGCCCTTTTTCTTCAAAAGGTTGAGCACTGCTGAGTTAACCCTTGCAGTGCAGATGGTACCCCATTGCAAGAATAACTTTAAAAAAGAGACTCTCTATAGCCAAAACAGACAAACACTGGCACAAAGGTCATGAAATCTCAGCTGAGCAGACCTGTTGTGGTTTCTATTTCAGGACACAGAGATATAAATAACGTACCTGTGAGTGGGCTGGTCTGTGGTGTCCGCCCAGTTTCACCTCACAGGAGTGGTGCTCTGACCCACCGCACCCACGCCCTTGTGATTCTGCTGCCATGGCAACCAGTCCAGGTAAACGCATCAGTGAATTCGGTGTGCCTGTGCACCAGACTCCTCTCCTCCTGAGTGCCAGAGCCACGACTACCAGCACCAAACTCTGCACAAGTCACATACCCTCCCTGGAGACACAACAGCCACCGTTCACAGGCTCCTTAGGCTGCCAGTGCGAGGCGCCCAGGCAAACCCCATTTCCATTGTTTACCAAAAAGGAGGTGCCAAGACCAATTTGTCTGTGAATAGAAGAGATAAGTTTTGGCTCTGGGCCCTGAATTCCAGCTCTCTGTTTGCTCGTCTTTAGATGCAATGAGTGATGACTTTGTCCTGCATTAGTGTGGCGTGCTGTTTACTCCTCAGTGGAAATTGGTTTTATAGGTTCATAACCCTTTAAACGAAAAGGAGATGTCTGGGACTGACTGCTTCACATGACATCACTCATGTGACAGGGACACCAAAAACAAAAAAAATCTGCTATTCGCTATTCACTATTTGTATCTGATTGGCCCAACTCCAAAAAAAATTTTTTTCAATAGAATTCAGAGTGTAAGCACTTCTGTCTATAACTGCTGCCTGTTAACCTGATGGAAAGATTTGCCCTCACTTCCTGTCCCTGTGACACCAAGACAGGAAATTGGGGGAGTGTCAAGCTAGTCATACATGTATCCAAATTCAGCTGGTTCAGCAGGGACCGATCCCATACCTTCCAACTTTTTGAGATGGGAATGAGGGATACCTATCAGCAAAAGTATGCCATGTGTTGTTGAGCGGGGGGGTTCCGCGGATGAGGGGGGGTTTCCGCGGGATCTGAGTTGTTGAGGGGGGATCGCGGGACCGCTGGATTTACCGCGATTCGCAGTAATCGCGCGGAGGGGGGACCTCGGATATTCCCGCAAAATCTGGGACGGTTGGGAGGTATGCGATCCATGTGACCACTGCGGTTAAACTTTGACTTCTACTGTCCTATCGGATAAAAAGCCGCTTAATCCGTACTGCAGTGCTGCCGCTTTCCGGGCTTACTTTACTGATCACTGAGCCTGGGAATCCATCTGGCACTTGCGGTGGCTTGCCATAGAGATAAGTGATGGCAAGATGGCTGCCGCTCATCTCTATGCCCTTGGAGGACCGGAGCGGCCTCTTGATATAACTTCCAGTTCTTTTTTTTCTTAAAGCAAAGATTTTTTTGTATATACATTTCACGTTTTCAAGGGAAGAGGGGATATTTGGGGTCTTTTAGACCCCAGATCTCTCCATAAAGAGGATCTGTCATCAGTGGCGGTCACTTCATTAGGAGCGCTGCCCCCCCCAATCCTCGAGCCTGGCCCCTAATCTCTATACAGGTCACCGGACGCATTGATTTCAATGAGGTTTTTTTTTTTTTCCTTGTCAATTTTGTATATCGAATTCTTCAAGATTACAAGCATATATTATCAACAAACATAGTTACTGTAAATAGTAGAAGTTAAAGGGGTTGTAAAAGTATTTTTTTTTCCCCCTAAATAGCTTCCTTTACCTTAGTGCAGTCCTCCTTCCCTTACCTCATCCTTCCATTTTGCTTTTAAATGTCCTTATTTCTTCTGAGAAATCCTCACTTCCAGTTTTTCTGTCTGTAACTCCACACAGTAATGCAAGGCTTTCTCCCTGGTGTGGAAAGAGCCTCTTGAGGAAGGAGGGGGCGAGCAGGAGTGTCAGGACGCCCACTAACACACAGCTCCTTTCTCTATCTGCAAAGTAGAGAATGCCCTGACTTGCCTGCTCACCCCCTCCCCCCTCAAGAGGCTTTCTCCACACCAGAGAGAAAGCCTTGCATTACTGTGTGTAGTTACAGACAGAAGACCAGGAAGTGAGGATTTCTCAGAAGAAATAAGGACATTTAAAAGCAAAATGGAAGGATGAGGTAAGTGATGGAGGACTGCACTAAGGTAAAGGAAGCTATTTAGGGATATATTTTTTTACCTTTACAACCCTTTTAAGGAGAACACAAATTATATATTTAACCACTTCCATACCACGCCTATTCTGGCACTTCTCTCCTTCTTGTAAAAATCATATTTTTTTTTCTTGAAAAATTACTCAGAACCCCCAAACATTATATATATATATATATATATATATATATATATATATATATATATATATATATATATATATAGTTTTTAGCAGACACCCTAGGGAAGAAAATGGCGATCATTGCAAGTTTTTATCTCGCACGGTATTTGCGCAATCATTTTTCAAATACTTTTTTTTGGGAAAAAATGGTTTCATGAATTACAAAATAACACAATTTGTTTGTATAATGTGAAAGATGATGTTATGCCGAGTAAATAGATACCTAACTTGTCACGCTTTAAAATTGTGCACACTCGTGGAATGGCGCCAAACTTCGGTACTTAAAAATCTCCATAGGCGACGCTTTAATTTTGTTTACAGGCTACCAGTTTAGAGTTACAGAGGAGGTCTAGTGCTAGAATTATTACTCTCGCTCTAACGCACGCGGCGATACCTCAAATGTGTTTAGCGTTTACATATGTGGGCGAGACTTACGTGCGCGTTCGCTTCTGAGCGCGAGATGCTGGGGACAGGGGCTTTTAATTTACATTTTTTACATTTTTTTTATATTTTTTTATTTTTACACTTAAAAAAAAATAATTGGATCACTTTTATTCCTATTACAAGGAATGTAAACACTGTGACAGGTCCTCTTTATAGAGAGATGCGGGGTCACTAAGACCCCATATCTCTCCTCCAGGCTGAAAAGCATGAGATTGTGAAAAAAATTCACCGATCTCTTGCTTTCAGACACAATTGCGGCTTTGTTTACTCCTGGATACCCGGGCGTGATGTCATCACATCGTGCCCGGGCCTCCGACGGTCATAGAGATGACTGGTGACCATGTGGTCACTGGAAATCTCTATGCTCTTTATTCGGCGGTGGTCAATTCATTCTCCGGGCCTCCAATGGCACGAGAGAGCCCGGAGAAGCACCGGATGGCGGCGGGAAAGGAAGGATGTCCCACCCCGCCTCAGGGCTGGACTGGGACAAAAATTTGGCCCTGGACTATATTCAGACTGGCCCACTTTGACAGGTCTCTCCTATGGCGGCCGGACAACTGCCGCCCCCCACTGGCGTAGCGCGCGGGGGCTGTTGCACCGGGCGAAAAATTGCAGGGGGCGAAATCCTGGCGTCCGTGTCACAGGAATGCGCCGCCGCCGCCTTAGGAAAGGTCGCGGCTTTGGCCTAGCTCCGGAGCGGTCGGCCATCTTGGTACCCTCCCCTCCTCCCCTGTCCTGCAGTGCTTGGTCTCCGATATCATGGCGGAGTTCGAGTCACTGTGTCTGCAGTGCGCCGCCGGCATCAGGGAAGTGGGCCAGTGCTGATGATGCGAAAACTAGGCGCGTCAGTCGTTGAAGCGCAGACGCTACTGTTTGCGCTCCACCTCACCTCCGGAACTTACCTCGCCTGGCGGGAGCTGCAGCGGCGATGGCACCTACGGGCGGAAGTGTCACTCGCCCATTGAAATCCTGGATGTGTGGGCGTGGGCGTCTGTTTTCTGTGTAAGTCCACTATTTGGCCATTATTTCTTTACTCCCCCCCTTTTTCCCTCTCCTCTCCCTGCGGGCTGTGTCCTCTACTGCACCAGCCACCCATGGATGGCTATGCAGATTGCCATGAATGGGTTGTTCTGTGTGGGGGGACACTGTAGTCACAATCACTTCTCTATTCTACTGGCTATTACTAATGTCACATGGGGACAATGTTAAACTACTGGCTAGCCTATTATTACTAATGTCATAAACAAAAAAACAAAACGTATGTTTGTCTTGTTTTTTTTGCTGATCTGAAAATGATCCGATCCGTGACTCCTGATCCGAGGATCGATCCGATCTGTGAGTTTTTTGATCCGTTGCACCCCTACTGTACTGTGTCCCGAGCGAGTACGGTACGCGGCCACCGTGGGGGGGGGGAGTGGGCGAAAAATAAATTCCGCTGTCACTGAAGCCGGCCCACTAAGCCATCGGCCCACCGGGAAACTCCCTGTAGTCCCAATGGCCAGTCCATCCCTGCCCCACCTCCTGTAAGAATGATCAAGCGGTGGAACCGCCGCTATGATCGTTCTCATGGTGCGCAGAATTTCCGCCTGAAAAGGGGATATCTGAATGATGCCTGTAGCATGTTCTTTTTCTAAGTCTGTCGGATATCCGATGTGTACACGGCATCAGACATTGAAAATAAAACCAGAACAAAAATGTGGGACTTTTAGGCCTCTTGCACACTGCAGCCATTTTTTTCAAAGCTCTTACGGGTCATCAGGTTAATAGTAAAGGACGGCTTTAGACTTATTGCTCTCACTCCAGCTGGCATGCATTAAACTTTAATTCCTTTTCTGTTTTTTTTTTTTTATATATATATAACTTAACTTTATTAGAATAGTGCCCATATCTACAGTATGTGAACACTTTCATTTCAGTTTCAATACAACATAAATCTTTTTCTTTTTTTTTAGCAGTATTTTTATATATTATCTACTACAAGAAAGAAAAAGGAGTACCTGCCGCAGAATGACCATCTTGTCACTTTATTCAGAGACATCAAGCAGCGGTATCTGGGGACAGACAAAAAACATTTATTATTATAACACGAAGAATTATCGGCTTTTACAGCATTGTTTATGTGTTACAACGTGTGCCCCGAACAACGGCCCCATATGGTGTCAGCTGCCTTTTATCAGCAGTCCTGTAATGACATTAGCATAGGCATAGCCCATTCTGCCTGTTCAGCGGTAATCTGTTAATGAATGGAGAATTAAATTCCTATTGATAAATTGGACACGCCACTCGTCCTTTACATCTCCCAGGAGAAGACTTCAGTTCCCTGTGCTGGATTGCAGCATACACCTGTGACACCATGTAGAACAAGGCCGCTCATACTAGATCACTATATATATATATATATATATACACACACACAAAAATACCATAAATATACAGTGCCTTGATAAAGTATTCATACCGCTTGAAATTTTTCACATTTTGTCCTGTTACAATCAAAAACTTAAATGTATTTTATTGGGATTTTATGTCATAGACCATTGATGGCGAACCTTGGCACCCCAGGTGTTTTGGAACTACATTTCCCATGATGCTCATGCCCTCTACAGTGTAGCTAAGCATCATGGGAAATGTAGTTTCAGAACATCTGGGGTGCCAAGGTTCGCCATCACCAGGGCTTTTTTTCTGGGGGAACTTGGTGGAACTCAGTTCCACCACCTTTGGCTCAGACCCTTTGGTGCCCGCTACCACAATCACTTGTGAACACAGAAGTCTGGTTTCTGTGTTTACAAGTGACTGCTTTGTAACCCCCTGAACTCTGCACACTGTATGTAATGCAATTCTGGTATTTAATGCCCCTTTAAGACCCTTCTACTGTTTGTGAAATCTGAACGGGTCGTGGTTGAGTTCCTGCACCTATTTTCTGAGAAAAAAAGCTCTGGCCATCACTGTCATAGACCAACACAAAGTGGCACATAATTGTGAAGTGGAAGGAAAATAATAAATGGTTTACCAAATTTTTTATAAATAATTATTTAAAAAGTGTGAGGTACATTTGTATGGCACCCCCCGGAGTCAATACTTTGTACAATCTCCTTTCACTGCAATTACAGCTGCAAGTCTTTTTGGGGGGTGTCTCTACCAGTTTTGCACATCTAGAGAGGGACATTCTTTCCCATTCTTCTTTGCAAAATATCTCAAGCTCTGTCAGATTGGATGGAGGGTGTCTGTGAACAGAAATTTTCAAGTCTTGCCACAGATTCTCAATTGGATTTAGGTCTGGACTTTGACTGGGCCATTCTAACACATGAATATGCTTTGATCTAAACCATTCCATTGTAGCTCTGGCTGTATGTTTAGGGTCGCTGTCCTGCTGGAAGGTGAACCTCCGCCCCAGTCTCAAGTCTTTTACAGACTCTTATGCCACATACACACGATCGGCTTTTGTCTGGCCAAATCACATCGGAATTCCATTGAAAAAAATAGAACATGTTCTATATATAAACTCCGATGGAATACATCGGAATTTCTGATGAAAAAACTCAGATGGGGCTACACACGATCGGAAAATCCAATGGAAAAAGTCCAGACTTTTTCCAGACTTTTTCCTATCAAAAATTCCAATCGTGTGTACGGGGCATATAAGCTTTTCATCTAAGATTGTTCTGTATTTGGCTCCATCCATCTTCCCATCAACTCTGACCAGCTTCCTTGTCCCTGCTGAAGAAAAGCATCCCCACAACATGATGCTGTCACCACCATGTTTCACAGTAGGTATGGTGTGTTCAGGGTGATAGGCAGTGTACGTTTTCCGCCACACTTTTGTTTTGCTTTTAGACCAAAAAGATCAATTTTGGTCTCATCTGACTGAGCACCTTCTTCCACATGTTTGCTGTGTCCCCCACATGGCTTCTCACAAACTGCAAATCGGACTTCTTTTGGCTTTCTTTCAACAATGGCTTTCTTCTTGCCACTCTTCCATAAAGGCCAGATTTGTAAAGTGCACGATTAATAGTTGTCCTGAGGACAGATTCTCCCACCTGAGCTGTGGATCTCTGCAGATCTTCCAGAATTACCATGGACCTTTTGGCTGCTTCTCTGATGAATGCTCTCCTTGCCCGGGCTGTCAATTTAGGTGGATGGCCATGTCTTGGTAGGTTTGCAGTTGGGCCATACTCTCTCCATTTTCGGATGATGGATTGAAGAGAGCTCTGTGAGGTGTTCAAAGCTTGGGATATTTCTTATAACCTAACCCTGATTTAAACTTCTCCACAACTTTCTCCCTGACCTGTCTGGTGTGTTCCTTGGCTTTCATGATGCCGTTTGTTCACTAAGGTTCTCTAACAAACCACGGAGGACTTCACAGAACAGCTGTATTTATACTGAGATTCAATTACACACAGGTGGACTCTATTTACTAATTAGGTGACTTCTGAAGGCAATTGGTTCCACTAGATTAGAGTTAGCGGTATCAGAGTAAACGGGGCTGAATACAAAGCACGCCACACTTTTCAGTTTTGGTTAAAAAATTGTAAATCATTTATCATTTTCCTTTCCCTTCATAATTATGTGCCACTTTGTGTTGGTCTATCACAAAAAATCACAATAAAACACATTTACGTTTTTGGTTGTAACCATGACACTCCCACCATCATGCTTGACTGTAGGCAAGACACACTTGTCTTTGTACTCCTCACCTGGTTGCCGCCACACACACTTCACATCATCTGAACCAAATAAGTTTATCTTGGTCTCATCAGACCACAGGACATGATTCCAGTAATTCATGTCCTTAGTGTGCTTGTCTTCAGCAAACTGTTTGTGGGCTTTCTTGTGCATCATCTTTAGAAAAGTCTTCCTTCTGGGATGACAGCCGTGCAGACCAATTTGATGCAGTGTGCGGCGTATGGTCTAAGCACTGACAGGCTGATCAACCACCCACCAGTAATGCTGGCAACACTCATATGTCTATTTCCTTAAGACAACCTCTGGATATGACGCTGAGCAGATGCACTCAACTTCTTTGGTCGACAATGGCGAGACCTGTTCTGAGTGGAACCTGTCCTGTGCCATTGGACATCAAGTTCATGGCACCCGCAGATCAGCTTCTGCTGTGAATAATCACAGCAGAAGGGGCCCGCCGGAGGCACATGGGCGCCCCCTGCAGGCTGAAGTGCAGGATCACGTATTTATACGTTAACTTGTGCACAGCTGCCGCCCTGTAGCAGTAAAACTTGGCGGTCAGCAAGTGGTTATGAAACAAGAGACTGATAAACGCTCGTTATTCTAAAAACACGAATGTCATCTCGGGTTTACACTACATACTGTATATGGTCAGCTTTACATCTAACAAACCTGCCCTTATATTCCACAGTGAATGGCTGCAGCAACTGTCAGATGTGCACGTGCTCTGTGACGGCTAACAGAAGAAATGCCAGTTCCCCTTACTTTTGTGCTTCCCCCCCAGGGACGCAATTAGTGATCGGCTCTCTTTGGGGATTTTGCCTATCCCTAAGCCTGTGCGGTGCAGTACCTAGGGTGACAACATTTCCAAACTACCATTCAGGGACACCCCCTTTCCCAAAAATCAGCTAGTGGTGTAACAAATCACAGCACAGTGATTGGACACAAGAGGCGGGATTTATGATTTCTCCAATCACAAACAGGAGGTGGGGATTGTGCTCCTCCAGGCATTCCCAGCCAGGACAAGTACTGTCGGTGAGTAAAATGGTGATGTGGCGGCCTTTTGGGTGGGGGGGGGGGGGGTGGCTGTGTCAGTTTCATTTTGGGACACTGTATTGTCCTGGAATGAATGTGCCCGGGATAGACCTGCATAATGCTGGACTGTCCCGGGCAATCCAGGACACGTGGTCACCCTAGCAGTGCCTGAGTGGCTCATATAAGGACTACCCCAGCTGCAGAGATCAAAAATTCTTGGAGATTCCCGATAAAAGAATCCCATAGTAAATTGATAAAGTTGACCTTCTTCTAAACCTACTAGTCCCCCGGCCAGGGCAGGACTTAGGGTGGTGGGGGCCCCTGGGCTTGAGTGTTGAAGGGGCCCCCTGGAGCGAGGGGGGATCATGGTTGTTGAGGAGCGGGGGGGGGGGGCATTAAAGTTGTTGAGCGGGGGGGGGGGAATTGAAGTTGTTGAGCGGGGGGTGCACATTAAAGTTGTTGAGCGGGGGGGTGACTCATCTGTGCACGGAATAAAAATAAATAAATAAATATATATATATATAAAAAGGGGGGTAGCCATCTGGGGCCCTGGGGATCTCTGGGCCCTTTAATAAAAAAAAGAAACCTCTGGGCCCTTTAATAAAAAAAAGAAAGTACAAAAAGAAATAAACATTTCTAAAAAAAATATAAAGAAAATGTAAATATTTTTATAAAAAAAGGGGAGTTGCCATCCGGGGCCCTTTAATAATAATAATAATAAATATTATATATTTAATAGTGAAGAATCATTATTGCGATCTTTTTCCCATTGCGATTCTTGATACAGGGTTCATGATCTTTCACATGAAAATAATTTTCTCTCTGCACTTTGGTATGCAAAGAATTTCCTGTCTGCTCTCAGCCAAAAGTCAGTCTGGGCAATCTGCCAAGTTTTGGAAACATTCTTTATCAGTGGAAAGTTAAGTCTAAACATTGTATCTCTTCAAAGGAATTACCTTCTTCTGTATGTAAATTAGGAATTTTTAACCACTTAAACACCAAACCTTTTTCTGACAGCTCTCTTCAAGTTAAAATCATTATTTTTTTTTTGCTAGGAAATTACTTAGAACCCCCAAAGATTATATAATTTTTTAGTAAAGACCTTGGCCTAGAGAATAAAATGGCGGTTGTTGCAATATTTTATGTTGAACTGTATTTGCGCAGCAGTCTTTTTAAATGCATTTTTTTGGGGAAAAAAAATACTTTAATGAATAAAAAAAAAAAAAAAAACTAGGCAGTAAAGTTAGCCCATTTTTTTTTTTTTGTATAAATGTAAAAGATTTTACGCCGTGAGAATCGTGAGAGAACCGTGATCTTCATTCTAGGCAAAAAAATTGTGATTCTCATTTTGGCCAGAATTGTGCATCGTGCATCGGGCCCCGGTTGCTGTCCGGGGCCCTGGGGACCTCCAGACCCCTAAAAAATGAAAAAAAAAATACATAAAAAGGGGAGGTTGCCATCCGGGGGCCCTGGGGACCTCTGGGCCTTTTAATAAAAAATAAAAAAAATATAAACAAAAATAAACATTTATAAAAATAAATAAAAAAGGGGGGGTTGCCACATGGGGCCCTGGGGACCTCCTGAGCCCTTTAATAAAAATAAATAAAAAATATATATATAATATATATATAATATATATATATATATATATATATATATATATAAAATTTAAATTTTTTATAAAAAAAAAGGGAGGGGGTTGCCATCCAGGGGCCCTGGAGACCTCTGGGCCCTTTAATAATAATAATGATAATAAATATAAATATATATATATAAATATATATATAAATATATATATATATATATATATAAAAACATATTTTTTTTATAAAAATAAATAAAAAAAGGAAGGGTTGCTGTCCGGGGCCCTGGGGACCTCTGGACCCCTAAAAAAAAAAAGAAGTTTTTTTTTTTTTTTTTAGAGGGGCCCCCTATTGGGAGGGGCCCATGGGCTTGAGCCCAGTCAAGCCCAATGGTAAGTCCGGCCCTGCCCCCGGCTGTCATGCTGATCCACTGGCTTCAGTACTCGTCAAGTCACTGCATGCAGGCTATGTCCCCATTCCACTCTTCTGCTATGCAGGCTTGTTGTGGATCGGAGTTTCAAAGATTTGAGTCCAGAGACAGCCAGGTAACTAGCATTTTCTAAAGGAGGTGACAATGGCCTCTGTATTTCCCTTGCTCCTAGTCCTAATTACAGACAAGGAAGATTCCGGTGGACGCGGCGTCCTCGTGCTGTTTACATCAGCTTGTCATGCTAACGGATGTCATATGAGAGGCCACACACCGCTGTTAAAGGGATAATCTCATTTAACACCCAAGTCATTAACTTTCCAACGCCGATCGGCATTGCCGCAGCCTAATCTCTCACATTCTTTCCCAGGAGTGCCTGAGAACACTTGTTAATCAGAACCACAAGACGGGATGTTTCATTTTACAAAGCCCAGGATCAGAAAAATGGCAGAGCGGACTCAATGACAGCGACCAATCATTTTCCAGATGTCATTTCCCCAGCTTTGGTAGGCTGCTTGTAATTGGTTGTTAAAGGCCTTTTATGCCTGAATTCAGTTGGGATCTCAGGATCTGACTAGTAGTGTAGATATCCCACTAATTATATTTTATATTTCAGTAACTATTGGTCCTAGCGTATTAAAAGTGGGCTGAAGGTAAAAGATCTTGTGGCCCCTAAGGGTCAATTGGCTTCCAGCGCATTTTTATATTCGCTTTTTTTTTTTATTTTTTATGTGCTGATGGGTTTCTTAAAGAAATGTTACCTTCATCCCACTTTTCGTTCCTTGAGTCCAATGGTTGACAACCCTTGCTAAACTTAAAGCAGAACTTCAGTAATTTTTTCAAATTTCTATCCATTAAATCTGTAACAGTCACCACCGTTTACGATCTTCCATAAACCCACCCAAGACAGCTTATCTGACAATCCGACAATCCATGTAGACACGATCCTTTCCATTTCCCACAATAAAGACGAGACAAGCTCAGTTCTCTCTGGTTTCAAAATGTATGAACGCTTTAATGGGTAGCTCTCAGCTTTATATACAGTACAGGCATGTTACAGGGACAATAAAACTCTCCTCCCCCCTCATCACACAATGGGGGGGCTTCAATACACCTTCAGATGGGCTAATTACTAATCAGTATCCAGACATTTTGGCACCGGTCTGACATAATTAACATTACTACACCTGAGAAGTCACATTCCACACCTATTCATCAATAGACTTTAGCATACACAATGAAAAGGTCTGTAGAGCAGACTCAATTAACACCTCACAGTTAGACATCTGGCCTGTGCAGACTTAATTAGTACAATAGACACAACACAGTATTCAATCAGGTAAACTTAATTATCATTTCAACAGCCTGTTACACAGAGGAGTCACTGTCCTATTGACCTGTTCGGGTCAAAATAAACCACTTGTAATATACCAAGATATCCTGCAAACATGAATTATCATTAATGTCCCATCTTATGTAATCCAAGATATAATTTCTCAGTCACCCTATGCCCCTATCGGACATAGGGTGACCCTAGAACCAATAGCCATTGGTGAAGCTGGCACAGGAGTACACTGCACCCTTCAAAAGTCTATGGGTGTCACAGGTCATTCCGTTACAAAATCTTCTGCCCTTGTTGTTTTATCTAGTGAAACATTTATTTTCTGCCAGTAAATACCTTATACAGCCCACTTCCTGTTTCTTGTCTGGTCATGTCCTAGGCTTATGACATCATGCAGAGCTCTCTCTCTCTCTTTCACTCTCCTGAGAGTTTGCCATGAAGCATGAGTCATAAGAGGACCAATGAGAGTTGTAGAGCTGGAGGCATGCCTGTGTAAATCCAGGAAGTGAACAGGCAGCAGCTTCAGCTGCCCACAGTTAAATGGCTGCAGCCAGACTCAGTAGAGGAAGATTTCTGCAGCATATTTGGCAAGTACAGAATCACAGTATATATAACATAATATGCAAAGTGGTCGGAGGGAAGCTTCAGAATGCTAAAGATGATTTTATTACAAATGATGTGAGCAGACTGCAGTTCCTCTTTAAACCAATAGACCTGTGATTTTAGTTTAGTTTTTTTTAACATAATATATATATATATATATATATATATATATATATATATATATATATATATATATATATATATATATATATATATATATATATATATATATATATATTTATTTTTATATTATTATATTTCTGAGTTATTTTTCTCAATTTAATGAAAATTATTATTTATAGTAAAGATTTCTTTATTTATATTATTATATTTATTATTTATTTTTACTTATTTTATATATATATATATAATATTATATTATATATATATATATATATATATATATATATATATATATATATATATATATATATATATATATTATATATATATTTATATTATTATATTTATGAGTTATTTTTCTCAATTTAATGAAAATTATTATTTATAGTAAAGATTTCTTTATTTATATTATTATATTTATTATTTATTTTTATGATGTATATAAAAATTATTATTTATTACTTTTATGCAAAGCTGCAAAACAAAATGTAATGCAATTAATGCAAGCAAATAAAATATATCCTAGTAGTAAAATTATTTTTAGAAAATAAAGCTCGCCCAGACAAGAGGAAGGAATACAAATGCTAATTAGGGGTTTAAATAAGAAAAAAAAAATACTATACTAGAAAAGCGTTTTACAAAGTTACCCCAAGGTGCAAGAATTATTCTGCCAGGAGTCGCTCTGATTGGTTCCTGTTCACAGGCCAGAATCCAGCGGCCAGATTCAGGGTCATGTTGCGATAGCGGCAGCAAGCTTACAACATAAACTCTTGGAAATTGTTTATACCTTTGCGTTATGGGGTTGGCTACATTACCTTAGCACACGGAAACGCACGTTATGTGTTGTGGTGCTGCAGGGCCATTCATTCATAATGGCACTCCATTGCATGTGCGTTCTGCCGCACCACAACGCATTGTAGCAGCACACTACTGTAGTGCACCATCCTTCAAAAATTATTTTATGTATTTTATGTACATTTTATTGTGCTGGGAGGAAACTCAAATGAATAGGCTGCCCTTACACATTAAGTTAATGTGCAATACAATGCATAGTAACGTGCTACAGGGCGCTTTTATAAAATGATACCATATTTTGGCCACTAGATGGCGATGGCGATGACGATCATAGGGATATATCTGTTACAGAATAGGTCCATTTCAGAAAACACCAGATAGGGAGACAAGGGGGTTGTTTTACTAGAAACAGGAGAGTGCAAAATCTGGTGCAGCTCTGCAGAGAAACCAATCAGCTTCTAACTTCAGCTTCTTCAATTAAGCTTTGACAAAAAAAAAAAAAACTTGGAAGCAGATTGGTTTCTATGCAGAACTGCACCAGATTTTGCACTCTCCTGTTTTAGTAAATTGACCCCCAAAGAGTTTTCCTGACCCTATTCCTGCGAATAACTAACACTAACTTAGGGAACATGGAAGCAGTGGGGGGAGCCTAGCTAGGATCATGGTGGATAAAAATCAGTGATTTAAAAAATAAAATAAAAAAAAAATCAGATTTTTTTAATTAAAATCAGACTTTTGAGGTTTTTAGCAAATTTGTTGTGATAAGATGCTTTAAGATCTAAAGATTAAGATACATTATTAATTGAGTTTATTCAGCATGAAATGGAGCTTAGTTATGTAGCATGAGGCTGTATATTCTGCAATATTTTCATTTTTGGTAAACTAATTTAATGAATCCAAGCTCTGCAAGCAGAGATAACATGCACTGCATTGAGGCATTCACACAATTTCACAGTAACCATGAGATAAAACAAAGTTTAGGAACATTCCTTTATCCCATTGTTTTGCAAATCTATGTACACTACAAACTATATGATTGAATCTTTTCTGATATCGCTGTTTTACTAACCTGGCAGCTTATTATTCTAAATAGGAAACCTTCATTTTGTTTGCAAATGGTAAAGATTCTAACTACCAGCAAGAATAGATCCTTACATTTAAAGAGCACCTGTCATTTTAGATCCATCATGGCAGCGCCTGTTAGCGGGCATCCACTCACCTGCTGCCGCCATGTCCCTCACCTTGTTGTGTCACTGCCACATCACCAGCCATCCCATTAATGTGAATAAGACTGTCGATGAGTCAGAGGAGGAGCCGCAGAAGGACAGAGATAACAGTTGCTCTTTAACCACTAGGACCAACCGCTGCCATTATACTGCAGCAAGTTGACTCCCCTGGCAAATTGCCGTAGCTGTACGTCGGCCGCTTTAAGACCACTAGGGGGCAGCAGCGCGACGACAGAGCCAATGCGCATGCCCGGCGGCCGCGATGTCCACCAGGCACCCGCGGTCGCTGTTGAGAGAGACAGAACGGAGATCTGTTGATGACAGATCTCCATTCTGTCAGGGGAGAGGAGACAGATCTGTTGTTCATACTGAGTAGGAACAGCAATCGTTCTCCTCCTCCAGTCATTCCCCTCCCCCCACATTTCAACTGCGTGGGTTCATACATGTCTGTATATGTACAGTATGTATAACCTGTATATTTTATGGAATTGTACAAATTGTCCTTTATGATATAGTTTTTACAATTACATTATTTTTCTTTGTACTAAATAAATCAATTTTTACTATACCTACATTGTTTTTGGTCACTTATAAAATCCCATTCTCCAAGGGGGTTTCTGTTTTTTCATACAATTCAGAGATGTGGTGACCATAAACTTTCCTCTGTAGACATTGTTTTTTTTTTTCTCCCCACAGTTAGAGTCCCTCCCTAGGACACACATTTAACCCCTTGATTGCACCCTAATGTTAACCCCTTCTCTGACAATGTAATTTATACAGTAATCAGTGTTTTTTTATTAGCTTTGATCGCTGTATAAATGACAATGGTCCCAAAAGAGCGTCAAAAGTGTCCGATCTGTCCGCCACAATATCGCAGTCCCACCTCCCCCCCTCTTTCTTACACCCCCTTTCGGGGCCCCCCTTGGACTGGGCACTACCTTGTACTTTCTTCTCTGCCCTACTTTACTGTCTACTCTCTTGTCTCTTCTTCTCTTCTTACGATATACAGGAAAATTAGATGGGGGGCTGGGCCTGCAGGGCTCCGGGGCGCCAATTCTCACACCTTTCCGGGCTCTCCGCGCCAGGTGGGGGGGACAGGGTTGGGTCTATTGCAGATTTGACAGGGTAATATTTCCTCGTAGACATGTCACCTAAGGACCCCTGTTACCTGCCCTGGCCGTGCTTGGACTAGTGGAGTACCTGTTTTGTGATGTTATCAGCTGTATTGTTGTTGATGTAATGCTTAAAGGGTCACTAAAGGAAAAACATTTTTTTTCTGAAATGACTGTTTACAGGGTATAGAGACATAAAAGTTAACTGATTCCTTTTCAAAATGATTAAAAATAGATAAAAATCAATCATATAATGTGCCCGCAGGTTAGTTTCACTTTTGAACTGGCTTCATGTTTCTGCAAAGTAGAAATAGACACACAGAACAAAAACAAACAAATCCAGGGCAGTGTTTTGTTTTTAAAATGAATCTGATTGGTTCTGGGAAGTTTTAGACACACAGTAATGACAGCTTAGACCACCGTGAGAAAGCTCCCAGTACTGTGGTTATAAGGAAACAGACAAGCAGGAAGTGTGGAAATCAGAGCAGGATTACAGCAACTTCAAAGCAAAAACGAACAATAGGGACATGAAACCAGTACTGCAGTAAGGTAAAGGAAGCTATTTAGCTAAAAAAAAAAATTCCTTTAGTGATCCTTTAACTGTTTATTGTGGCCCCTGGGGGCCGGCCTCTTTGTTACAAAAAAAAAAAAAAAACGCAGATTGACACTATTACTAGTAAAAGAACAAAAATAATAATAAAAATGCCATAAATCTATCCCCTATTTTGTAGACACTATAACGTGTGCACAAACCAATCAATATACGCTTATTGCGATTTTTTTTAACAAAAATAGGTAGAAGAATACATATCGGCCTAAACTGAGGAAGAAATCATTTTTTTATATTTTTTGGGGATATTTATTATAGCAAAAAGTAAAAAATATTGCTTTTTTTTTTTTTATTTGTACGCTTTTTTTTGTTTATAGTGCAAAAAATAAAAACCGAAGAGGTGATCAAATACCACCAAAGGAAAGCTCTATTTGTGGGGAAAAAAAGGACGTAAATTTTGTTTTGGTAAATGGTCGCACGACCGCGCAATTGTCAGTTAAAGCGACGCAGTGCCATATCGCAAAAAATGGCCTGGTCATTAAGGGGGCAAATCCTTATGGGGCTTAAGTGGTTAAAAATTCGGAGATCGGACACGAAACCTATACCTCAGGGGACAGGTGAAGGTGTTGTATTTTCCCTGGTCTGCCTGCGTCACCTTTATTCGTTTCACACAAGCGGTTCATTTATTATTGAAGGCATTCATAGTTCTGCAGCCATTGTCCCTGTCCGGCATGCGCTGTATGGAGGACGGGTCTGTGTATTATGGTGGGATCCGATATCACTATAGTTTATCTTGTCTGTTATTCTTCTCAATAAGAACGTGACACCTCATGAAGATTTTATGACGCTGCATGCTTCACGTGTATGAATAGAGCGAATCAGCGCCGCATGACGGACGCCAGATAAGGGCATCCTTCACCGACACCAAGCAGAACTCGTATCTACTGGAAAGTCCGTTTAGGGTGCTTGTCGATTTTTATGCTGCAGTCGGGTCCAGAAGGGTGGCCAGGAAATTTAGAGCTACTTACGTTTTCATTTTTTTGTGGAAAAAGGGGAACATACCCTTTAACCACTTGCCCCCATCTTCCTGACCAATCCATTTTTTTCCGGTACTGTTACTTTAACCACTTCAGCCCCAAAAGGATTTACCTCCTTCCTGACCGGGCCATTTTTTGTGATACAGCACTGCGTCGCTTTAACTAACAATTGCGCGGTCATGCAACGCTGTAGCAAAACATAATTAATGTCCTTTTTTCCCCACAAATAGAGCTTTCTTTTGGTGGTATTTGGTCACCTCTGCGTTTTTTTTTTTTTGCGCTATAAATAAAAATAGAGCGACAATTTTTTTTTAAAAAAACACAATATTTTTTACTTTTTGCTATAATAAATATCCCCAAAAATATATAAAAAAATAATAATTTCTACCTAAAATTAGGCCGATACGTATTATTCTACATATTTTTGTTAAAAAAAAATCGCAATAAGTGTATATTAATTGGTTTGCACAAAATTTATAGCGTCTACAAAATAGGAGATAGATTTATGTCATTTTTATTACTATTTTTTTTTTTTTACTAGTAATGGCCGCAATCTGTGATTTTTAGTGGGACTGCGACATTGCGGCGGACACTTTTTAGGACCATTGACATTTATACAGCGATCAGAGCTAAAAATAGCCACTGGTTACTGCATAAATGTCACTGCCAGGGAAGGGGTTAACACTAGGGGGCGATCAAGCGGTTAAATGTTCCCTAGGGAGGTGTTCTAACTGTGGTGGGATGGGACTGACTGGAGGAGGATAGCGATCACTGTTCCTAAGTACTAGGAACAGACACTCTGTCTATCCACTCCTGACAGAATGGAGATCTGTCTGTTTACATTGACAGATCTCTGTTCTGTCCTTCTCAGGAGCAATCGTGGGTGCCAATCGGACATCGCTGCCGTCAGCCACATGCATTGGCTCCTAAGTCATTCAGCGTGCGCGCGCCCCCTATACCCCTTAAAGCACCCGCCGAACAGCTACAGCGATTCACACAGGAGTGGCATACTGCCGCCGTCAAACAAAGGCGGGCGTTTGGTAAGTACCGTATTTATCGGTGTATAACACGTGCGGGCATATAACACGCCCCCCAATTTAAGAGGAAACTTTCAGGAAAAAAACGTTTTTTTTCAAATACACCACTTTGAAGCAAAATAATAGTCAGTGGCAATCAATGTAGCCTGAATAGTATCCATCTGCAGCCTAATGCCCATCTGCCGCCATCCAATGCAGCCTGATGCCCATCTGCAGCCTCAATGCAGCCTCTGTGCCCAGCTGCAGCCTGATCTCAGCCCATCCAATGCAGCCTGATGCCCATCTGCAGCTTCAATGCAGCCTCTGTGCCCATCTGCAGCCTGATCTGCCCCCTTCCAATGCAACCTGATGCCCATCTGCAGCCTCAATGCAGCCTCTGTGCCCAGCTGCAGCCTGATCTCAGCCCATCCAATGCAGCCTGATGCCCAGCTGCAGCTTCAATGCAGCCTCTGTGCCCATCTGCAGCCTGATCTGCCCCCTTCCAATGCAACCTGATGCCCATCTGCAGCTTCAATGCAGCCTCTGTGCCCATCTGCAGCCTGATCTGCCCCTTTCCAATGCAGCCTGATGCCCATCTGCAGCTTCAATGCAGCCTCTGTGCCTATCTGCAGCCTGATCTGCGCCCATTCAACGCAACCTGATGCCCATCTGCAGCTTTAATGCAGCCTCTGTGCCCATCTGCAGCCTGATCTGCCCCCTTCCAATGCAACCTGATGCCCATCTGCAGCTTCAATGCAGCCTCTGTGCCCATCTGCAGCCTGATCTGCCCCTTTCCAATGCAGCCTGATGCCCATCTGCAGCTTCAATGCAGCCTCTGTGCCTATCTGCAGCCTGATCTGCGCCCATTCAACGCAACCTGATGCCCATCTGCAGCTTTAATGCAGCCTCTGTGCCCATCTGCAGCCTGATCTGCCCCCTTCCAATGCAGCCTGATGCCTTACCATCTCTCATGCAGTGCAGGAAATCAGGAGTGGGACGAGCGCCGCCAAAATCGCCAAGCTGTCATCTTCTGTTTACAGTACTCGGCTCTCAGTCGGCAGTCACATATACAGTCCCACCTCCGCTGCCGCCATTGGACCAGCTATTGTGATTGACAGAACACTGGTCCAATGCCGGTGGTGGAGGCAGAACGTGTGTGTGATGTCAGAGCCGAGAACACAGGACATGACAGCCCGGTGATTCCGGCGGCGCTCGTCCCCCTCCTTCTCCTCCGAGGTACTCTATCGGCATATAACACGGACCCATGATTTCCCGCCTATTTTCAGGAGGAAAAAGTGCGTGTTATACGCCGATAAAAACGGTAGTTAACTGACAATTGCGCGGTTAACCCCTACAGTGCCCCTAGTGGTTAACTCCTAAATTGCAATTGTCATTTTCACAGTAATCAGTGCATTTTTATAGCAATTTTTGCTGTGAAAATGACAATGGTCCCAAAAATGTATCAAAATTGTCCGATGTGTCTGCCATAATGTCGCAGTCATGAAAAAAAACGCTGATCGCCGCCATTAGTAGTAAAAAAAAAAAATATTAATAAAAAGGCAATAAAACTATCCCCTTTTTGTAAACACTATTCATTTTGCGCAAACCAATCGATAAACGCTTATTGCGATTTTTTTAATCAAAAATAGGTTGAAGAATACGTATCGGCCTAAACTGAGGATTTCTTTTTTTATATTTATTATAGCAAAAAGTAAAAAATATTGCATTTTTTTCTAAATTGTCGCTCTATTTTTGTTTATAGCGCAAAAATAAAAACCGCAGAGGTGATCAAATACCACCAAAAGAAAGCTCTATTTGTGGGAGAAAAGGACGCCAATTTTGTTTGGGAGCCACGTCGCACGACCGCGCAATTGTCATTTAAAGCGACGCAGTGCGTAATCGCAAAAAGGGGCAAGGTCCTTTACCTGCATAATGGTCCGGGTCTTAAGTGGTTAACAGCCCCCAGTGCCTGAAAACAATGATATCTTTTAGCGTCACTATAAATTTAAAGCTGGCCATACACCAGTAGAATTGCATTTGACATTTTTCATTTCAGGAACGTCCATTTCATTTTCTAATTCTTAGCAGCGTCAAATTGTGATTTGATTTTGGCTGCACTGACAGGACAATGGAAGCCGGACAGAAATACAATTCTAAGAGTATATATATGTATCCTTCGGTAAATGATATCCCCTCCAAAGTCGAATGGTAAAAGCAAATGAGTATTTTCGAGGGACAAAGAATTTTCGTAGAAATGCTCGTGTGTACGGCCAGCCTATGTGACTAATGGATTTCCTTCTTGGCTGCCCCTGAGATTGTGGAGTCGGCCGGGACGGGTGGTAAATGATTGAAGAGGTGCCGCGGCGGCGCGCTGGTTCAGGAGGGCAGGGTGTAACCGAGTCCAGCTCTTTGAATGAATTCAGGTTACCTTTATTATGTGACCTCAGAGGGATGCTGTTACCAGAGATTAAAAGACATTTAACCTCTCCGAAATACAATCGCTGTGCTGTATGAGATGGCCGGGGCTAGAAAATCTAGAACCGCCGGCTCGTTCCAAATCTGCATTCAGGGCCCAGTGACACATTATGGTGCTGGGTAATGGGCGCGTTACCGCAAGACGTGGAGACAGTTGCTCAGAGAGGGATCTCTTGGACACAATTGGATAGAGAGGGATCTCTTGGACACAATTGGATAGAGAGGGATCTCTTGGACACAATTGGATAGAGAGGGATCTCTTGGACACAATTGGATAGAGAGGGATCTCTTGGACACAGTTGGATAGAGAGGGATCACTTGGACACAGTTGGTCAGAGAGGGATCACTTGGACACAGTTGGTCAGAGAGGGATCACTTGGACACAGTTGGTCAGAGAGGGATCTCTTGGACACAGTTGGTCAGAGAGGGATCACTTGGACACAGTTGGTCAGAGAGAGAGAGAGAGAGAGAGAGAGAGAGAGAGAGAGATCTCTTGGACACAGAGTTGGATAGAGAGGGATCTCTTGGACACAGTTGGTTAGAGAAATATCACTTGGAAACAGTTGGTCAGAGAGGGATCACTTGGACACAGTTGGTCAGAGAGGGATCACTTGGACACAGTTGGTTAGAGAAAGATCACTTGGACACAGTTGCTCAGAGAGAGAGAGAGAGAGAGATCCCTTGAACACAGTTGGTTAGAGAGGAATCACTAGGAGACAGTTGGTCAGAGAGGGATCACTTGGACACAGTTGGTTAGAGAGGGATCACTAGGACACAGTTGGTTAGAGAGGGATCACTTGGACACAGTTGCTCAGAGAGGGATCACTTGGACACAGTTGGTCAGAGAGGGATCACTTGGACACAGTTGGTCAGAGAGGGATCACTTGGACACAGTTGGTCAGAGAGGGATCACTTGGACACAGTTGGTTAGAGAAAGATCACTTGGACACAGTTGCTCAGAGAGAGAGAGAGAGAGAGATCCCTTGAACACAGTTGGTTAGAGAGGAATCACTAGGAGACAGTTGGTCAGAAAGGGATCACTTGGACACAGTTGGTTAGAGAGGGATCACTAGGACACAGTTGGTTAGAGAGGGATCACTTGGACACAGTTGGTCAGAGAGGGATCACTTGGATACAGTTGCTCAGAGAGAGATCACTTGGACACAGTTGCTCAGAGAGAGAGAGAGAGAGATCACTTGGACACAGTTGCTCAGAGAGAGAGAGAGAGAGATCACTTGGACACAGTTGCTCAGAGAGAGAGAGAGAGAGATCACTTGGACACAGTTGCTCAGAGAGAGAGAGAGATCACTTGGACACAGTTGGTCAGAGAGGGAGCAGAGTAGCTGAGCATCATGGGAAATGTAGTTCCAAAACATCTGAGGTTCGCCAGCTTTAGACTTAACAAGTGTAACATTATAAACCCACCCATTCCACTTCTAACAAATCTGACAGGCTGTTTCCCATAGGTGATGGTCGATCGAAAGAAGACTGTACAATCGGATTGTATAGTGTATGGCCAGCCTTAGCTTAGCAAACAATGTTATGTGAGGACAAACCTAAACAATACTTTACATTTTTGTATCCAATCAGGCAAACGCCTGTATCTTATTGGTGACGGTAGATCCCAAAGGAGATTGTATACTGTATGGCCAGCTTAAGATCACCCTTAACTTTACCAAAACTACACATCACAAGATCAAACAATATATTACATTTATGTTCATACAGAGTGGGCCACCTACTTTATAGTTGGTAATAGGAGATTGTATAGTGTACGGTTATCTTAAAGGAGATTGTACAATCAGATTGTATGTGTATGGTCCCCCATTAGGAGATTGTATGGTCACCTTAAATGCGATAGTACAATCACATTGTATAGTGTACAGTAACCCTAGAGGAGATTGTACAATCAGATTGTATAGTCTACGGTCACCAAATAGTACAATCAGATTGTACAGTGTATGTTCTATCACCCCCAGTCCAGCATTTTCTCTCCCCAGCCCCCCGTTATCCCAGTGAGGACCCCCTGAGTGGATTCCCCGATGAATGGGACCCTTGTGTGTGTGTATGGTGGGGAATGATGAGGCGGCTCCAAGCCTAAGGAGATTAGACAAATCCTTCCCAGACTGAACAAAGTGCAGCTCTCCTGCAGAACTCACCCTCCACATCCCATGTATGGGGGAGACTCCGGGGGGCGCTCCTCTCTATAGGTCCATGGTGTGGATGGGACTCCCCGATGGATCCCCCTCTCTCTGTGTCGGGATCAGTTGGAGGAATACCTGAGCCGGTCCTGAGTGTCAGAGACACAACCTGCTCTGCATCTGACAGTCTGACCATTCATGCCGGCTGATCCTTCTTAGAGGAGGAGATTAGAGGGAGAGGAGGGTGACACTGGGGGAGGAGGGTGACACCAGGGGGGAGGAGACACACACAGCTATACACACCAGGGGGGACTACAAGTACCATGGGGGACTACAAGTTCCAGGGGGGGAGGAGGGTGACACCTGGGGAGGAGGGTGACACCGGGGGAAAAAGGGTGACACCGGGGGAAAGAGGGTGACACCGGGGGAAAGAGGGTGACACCGGGGGAAAGAGGGTGACACCGGGGGAAGAGACACATACAGCTATACACACCAGGGGGGACTACAAGTACCAGGGGGGAGGAGGGTGACACCGGGGGAAAAGGGTGACACCAGGGGGGAGGAGACACACACAGCTATACACACCAGGGGGGACTACAAGTACCAGGGGGAGGAGGGTGACACCTGGGGAAGAGGGTGACACTGGGGGAGGAGACACACACAGCTATACACACCAGGGGGGGGGGGCTACAAGTACCAGGGGGGAGGAGGGTGACACCTGGGGAAGAGGGTGACACCGGGGGAGGAGGGTGACACCGGGGGAGGAGACACACACAGCTATACACACCAGGGGGGGCTACAAGTACCAGGGGGGAGGAGGGTGACACCTGGGGAGGAGGGTGACACCTGGGGAAGAGGGTGACACCTGGGGAAGAGGGTGACACCTGGGGATGAGACACACACACAGCTATACACACCAGGGGGAGCTACAAGTACCAGGGGGGAGGAGGGTGACACCTGGGGAAGAGGGTGACACCTGGGGAAGAGGGTGACACCTGGGGAAGAGACACACACAGCTATACACACCAGGGGGGGCTACAAGTACCAGGGGGGAGGAGGGTGACACCTGGGGAGGAGGGTGACACCTGGGGAAGAGGGTGACACCTGGGGAAGAGGGTGACACCTGGGGAAGAGGGTGACACCGGGGGAGGAGACACACACAGCTATACACACCAGGGGGGGGCTACAAGTACCAGGGGGGAGGAGGATGACACCTGGGGAGGAGGGTGACACCGGGGGAGGAGACACACACAGCTATACACACCGAAGGGGGGCTACAAGTACCAGGGGGGCTGCTGATTGGTGGCTGCACTTCCATTGTATTTCCAATTGAAGTCTTTCATTTCTCGAAGTCCTCATTCACATTGAATGCGGCTCTGAAATCGTGCAACCTCCTCTAGAAATCGCACAATTTCAAAGTGTCAGTGCAACTTTGAAGACATCTCTGCGGCTTCATGCTCGGATGTCTAGGCAAGTCGCACCCGAAATCGCCAAAAAGCGGCGCAGGAACTACTTTTTTTCAAATGAATACAAATGAATGCAGCTCCGCAAAGTCTGCGTCGCACTGATTCGAACATGCCTATTGGCGACAATAGGGTGCGACTTGTCATGCGATTTGACCTGTCAGGATGTTTCAATGTGAACGAGGGCTAAAGGTAAGTTCACACCACGTGTAGTCCAGTGCGTTCTTTTTTTCTTTTTTTTTCTGCATGAAAAACGCATGGATAGTAGGTTACAAGGATTCCAATGGCATAGTTCACACCAGTGCTTGCAGTTCCAGGAAAAAAAAGTAGAACATGCTGCATTGTTCCTGCACTGGACTGTACTGGAACATGGTAAAACGCATCAAAAATGCATCAGAATACCCAGAAACAAATCAAAAATGCAAAATGCACAATACAGTTGGAAAAAACCCTGCAATGCACCTAGAAACGCATCAAAAACGCACCAAAATATGTCAAAATCACATTAAAAACACGCACACAGAAATGTCTCCAGAATGGATCTGAAGTGGGTTTTTGCGATGTGAACCGGCCCTGGTTAACACCACATGCAGTCCAGTGCGTTTTATTTTCCAGCATCAAAAATGCATATAAAGTAGGTTACATGGTTTCCAGTGGCATATTTCACACCAGTGCAGTCAGTTCCTGAGTGTTTTCCTGCACCGGGCTGCTTTAAAACGCATCAAAAGCACACCGGAATGCACTGGAACGCATCAAAAATGCACCAGACCCCAGTACAGTGGGGGAGGATTCAGAGGTAAAAGGGGAACTCTGCAGATTCAGGCGTAAAAGGGGAACTCTGCAGATTCAGATGTAAAAGGGGAACTCTGCAGATTCAGATGTAAAAGGGGAACTCTGCAGATTCAGATGTAAAAGGGGAACTCTGCAGATTCAGATGTAAAAGGGGAACTCTGCAGATTCAGATGTAAAAGGGGAACTCTGCGGATTCAGATGTAAAAGGGGAACTCTGCGGATTCAGATGTAAAAGGGGAACTCTGCAGATTCAGATGTGAAGGGGAACTCTGCGGATTCATATGTGAAGAGGAACTCTGCGGATTCATATGTGAAGGGGAACTCTGCGGATTCAGGTGTAAAAGGGGAACTCTGCGGATTCATATGTGAAGGGGAACTCTGCGGATTCAGGTGTAAAAGGGGAACTCTGCGGATTCAGATGTAAAAGGGGAACTCTGCAGATTCAGATGTAAAAGGGGAACTCTGCAGATTCAGATGTAAAAGGGGAACTCTGCGGATTCAGATGTAAAAGGGGAACTCTGCGGATTCAGATGTAAAAGGGGAACTCTGCGGATTCAGATGTAAAAGGGGAACTCTGCGGATTCAGATGTGAAGGGGAACTCTGCGGATTCAGGTGTAAAAGGGGAACTCTGCGGATTCAGATGTAAAAGGGGAACTCTGCGGATTCAGATGTGAAGGGGAACTCTGCGGATTCAGGTGTAAAAGGGGAACTCTGCGGATTCAGATGTAAAAGGGGAACTCTGCGGATTCAGATGTAAAAGGGGAACTCTGCGGATTCAGATGTGAAGGGGAACTCTGCGGATTCAGGTGTAAAAGGGGAACTCTGCGGATTCAGATGTAAAAGGGGAACTCTGCAGATTCAGATGTAAAAGGGGAACTCTGCAGATTCAGATGTAAAAGGGGAACTCTGCAGATTCAGATGTAAAAGGGGAACTCTGCGGATTCAGATGTAAAAGGGGAACTCTGCGGATTCAGATGTGAAGAGGAACTCTGCGGATTCATATGTGAAGGGGAACTCTGCGGATTCAGGTGTAAAAGGGGAACTCTGCGGATTCAGATGTAAAAGGGGAACTCTGCAGATTCAGATGTAAAAGGGGAACTCTGCGGATTCAGATGTAAAAGGGGAACTCTGCAGATTCAGATGTAAAAGGGGAACTCTGCAGATTCAGATGTAAAAGGGGAACTCTGCGGATTCAGATGTAAAAGGGGAACTCTGCGGATTCAGATGTAAAAGGGGAACTCTGCGGATTCAGATGTAAAAGGGGAACTCTGCGGATTCAGATGTAAAAGGGGAACTCTGCGGATTCAGATGTAAAAGGGGAACTCTGCGGATTCAGATGTAAAAGGGGAACTCTGCGGATTCAGATGTAAAAGGGGAACTCTGCGGATTCAGGTGTAAAAGGGGAACTCTGCGGATTAAGGTGTAAAAGGGGAACTCTGCGGATTCAGGTGTAAAAGGGGAACTCTGCGGATTCAGATGTAAAAGGGGAACTCTGCGGATTCAGATGTAAAAGGGGAACTCTGCGGATTCAGATGTAAAAGGGGAACTCTGCGGATTCAGATGTAAAAGGGGAACTCTGCGGATTCAGATGTAAAAGGGGAACTCTGCGGATTCAGATGTGAAGGGGAACTCTGCGGATTCAGGTGTAAAAGGGGAACTCTGCGGATTCAGATGTAAAAGGGGAACTCTGCAGATTCAGATGTAAAAGGGGAACTCTGCAGATTCAGATGTAAAAGGGGAACTCTGCGGATTCAGATGTAAAAGGGGAACTCTGCGGATTCAGGTGTAAAAGGGGAACTCTGCAGATTCAGAAGTAATATAAATCCTGTATAATAATAATAATAAAATTTTCTTTCTTTTAAGCCGTGTCCCAACAAGAGCACACCAGACAGTACTCAGGTCCTCACTTCATATATGTAATGGCGGCGTTCTGTTTCGCTCGGCGTTCCCTTCGCCGTTCGGTAGTCGGAGTGACATTACGCTGCATCCTTGGCGAGGAATAACCCAAATATAAAGGTGTGTGATTCCGGAGGAGGACAGTGGATGACATTTGTGAAGGGTGTGGAGGCAGCGGGAGTATAAAAGGATCACAATAAGTTCTGTGTTGTGTTTATTCTGTGTGAAGAAAGATAGATTGTGTCATTTCATTCATGTGTGAGACTTTCTGTTCTCTCATTCTTCTGTTCTATATCAGGAACACACAATACACAACACACACAACACAATGCTGTACTCATCATACCACTATCTCTGCAGGCCTTGGCTACCTTTATTCTGGGGGTGTCAGAGAGTCAGGAGGTCCTGATGTGACACAGTACTGGCTACACAAGGCTTGCTCAACCAAGGTTTCTCCCGGGGGTTCCTAGGGGCCCCTGGAGCAATGAACCAACAATGACAGGTTCATCTTTCATTCATAATGATCAGCCACTGATGTTAGGAATCACTGCCGCTTGATCAGTGCCCATCTGCAGCCCCAAAATTGCTCATTAATGCACAGCTGCAGCTTCTCCATTGCCCATCAATGCAGCCTAATCAATGCCCATCTGCAGTCTCAAAATTGCCCATCAATGCAGCCTGATCAATGGCCATCTGCAGCTTCCCAATTTTACATCAATGCAGCCTGATCAATGCCCATCTGCAGCCTCAAAATTGCCCATCAATGCAGCCTGATCAATGCCCATCTGCAGCTTCCCCATTGCCCATCAATGCAGCCTGATCAATGCCCATCTGCAGCTTCCCCATTGCCCATCAATGCAGCCTGATCAATGCCCACCTGCAGCTTCCCAGGTTTACATCAATGCAGCCTGATCAATGCCCACCTGCAGCTTCCTAATTTTACATCAATGCAGCCTGATCAATGCCCATCTGCAGCTTCCCCATTGCCCATCAATGCAGCCTGATCAATGCCCACCTGCAGCCTCAAAATTGCCATCAATGCAGTCTGATCAATGCCCATCTCAGGGAAGGGGTGGGATGAGCGCCATCAGATTACATACAGCGAGAATCCTGCTTACTTGGCGGCCTTTTTAAAACAAAGTCCCGCCTTCTGGACCAGCTTCAATAATAGAAAGAACACTGGTCCAATGGCAGCCCAGGAGACGGGACTTCCTTCTACAGAGGCCGCTGAGTAAACAGGAGATTCTCACTGTAAGTAATCTGACGGCACTCGTCTCGCCCCCCCTCCCCTCCCGTTCTCTCCAAGGCAGCCCAAATTGCTGAATCGCAAAAAGGGGCCTGGTCCTTTACCTGCATATTGGTCCGGGTCTTAAGTGGTTAAAGTGTATTTTTTCCATTTGAAAAACCGCTGTGCAAATACCGTGTGACATACAAAATTGCAACAATTGCCATTTTATTCTCTAGGGTCTCTGCTAAAAATATATATATGTAAGTAATTTACTAGCAAAAAAAAATACAGATTTTTACGAATAAACAAAAGGTGTCAGAAAAGGTCTGGTCCTTTAGAGACAGTTCACACCATATGCAGTCCAGTGTGTTTTTTTTTTTTTTTTCTGCATGGAAAGTCAGTTATATGGTTTTCAATGGCATAGTTCACAGCAGTGCTTGCAGTTCCAGAAAAAATAAAAATAAAAAGGTAGAACATGCTGCATTTTTACTGCACTGGACTGCTGTAAAACGCATCAAAAACGCACTGGGATGCACCGGAACGCACGTCGTTATTTAACCACTTCCTTACTGGGCATGTAAACCCCCTTCCTGACCAGGTGAAATTTCAGCTTGCGGCACTGCGTCGCTTTAACCGACAATTGCGCGGTCATGCGATATGGCTCCCAAACAAAATTGGCGTCCTTTTTTCCCCACAAGTAGAGCTTTCTTTTGGTGGTATTTGGTCACCTCTGCGATTTTTATTTTTTGCGCTATAAACAAAAAAGGACGACAATTTTGAAAAAAATACAATATTTTTTACTTGTTGCTATAAAAAATAGCTCAATTTAAAAAAAATTCAGTTTAGGGCGATACGTATTCTTCTACATATTTTTGTTTAAAAAAAAAAAAAATTGCAATAAGCGACTGGTTTGCGCAAAAGTTATAGCGCCTACAAAATAAGGGACAGAATTGTTATTTTTTATTATTTTTTTTTTTTACTAGTAATGGCGGCGATCTGCGATTTTTATTGCGACTGCGACGTTATGGCGGACACATCGGACACTTTTGACACATATTTGGCACCATTCACATTTATACTGCAATCAGTGCTATAAATATGCACTAATTACTGTATAAATGTGACCAGCAGGGAAGGGGTTAACACTAGGGGGTGAGGAAGGGGTTAATGTGTTTCCTGCATTGTGTTCTAACTGTGGGGGGAGGGGGGGTGACCGATCTGTGTCCCTATGTACTAGGAACACAGATCGGTCTCCTCTCCAGAGACAGGACGCTGTCATTGTGAGAGCCGGCAATGAGAGATGATCTCATATGTTTACATATGAGATCATCTCTCATTGGCCCATCAGATCGCATCGCAAACGGCCACTCTGATTGGCCGTTCGCGGCGATCTGTGATTGGCTGTGTCCAAGGGACACGGGCAGTACACAAGTTCCCCGCTGCGCGCTCTGGAGCACGCGCTGGGAACGAGGAAAGGGGCTGCCGTGAAAACACGGCAGCCCGGAGATTTAAAACCACCCTGCGGCCGTATATACTCGTACGGCCGTATGGAAGTGGTTAAGGTTAGGAAAAAGAGGGGGGAACGCACCGGACTGCAT
The DNA here is from genome assembly GCA_029574335.1 of Rana kukunoris. NCBI lineage: Eukaryota > Metazoa > Chordata > Amphibia > Anura > Ranidae > Rana > Rana kukunoris. Next base: position 28,163,947 of record CM056050.1, read on the forward strand.
CAAAAACATGCATGCAGAAAAGCATCTGGAACACATCCGGACTGAATTTCCAAGGTGTGAAGTGGCCCCCAGTGGTTAAAGGACATCAGACGTGGACACAATAATTGACAACATGGAAATGACAAAGTAGTCCTTTGAAATATTTGATGACAATTAGGAAAAGCAGCAAATCTGACTTGTGAGCCGATTCTTCTTAGGAAAAATGTTTCTGCTTCCCTACAACAGTCCTGGAGTTCTACTTTAGGCTTAATTTATGATTGTGGGAGGGGGTGCACACCTCCCAACATTTTGAGACGAGAATGAGACACCTACAAGCAAATGTGTGCAGGTAAAAGACATGCCCCCTGCCACACCCCCTTAACCACTTCACGCCCGCACGCCGTCATATGACGTCCAAAATGGGGATCTGTTATCCCGGGTGGACGTCATATGACGTCCTGCACTTTGCAGGGGGATATCTGAATGAATACCTGCACCCAGAGGCATCAGATATCATTTTTATCGGCAGCGATCCTGCGCACTGTAAGAACGATCATAGCGGCGAATCCGCCGATTGATCGTTCTTACAGGCGGTGGGAAGGGACATCCCTCCCCCCTCCTGCCGCCATCTGGTGCTTCTCCGGGCTCTCCCGTCCCATCGGAGGCCCAGAGAGACAATCGCCATCTGCCGGATGTGCAGCATAGAGAGGACTGGTGACCAGATGGTCACCAGTCCTCTCTATGACCGTCGGGAGGACCGGGCACGATGTGATGACGTCACGCCAGGGTCCCCGTAAGTAAACAAACCGCAATTGCGGCTATTTTGAATGAGATCTGTGATTTTTTTTTCACAATCTCATGCTTTCCAGCCTGGAGGAGAGAGGTGAGGACTTATTGACCCCACATGTCTCCTTAAAGAGGACCTGTCACACACTATTCCTATTACAAAGGATGTTTACATTCCTTGTAATAGGAATAAAAGCAATCGAAAAAAAATATGTAAAAAAGTGTAAAAAAATAAGTAGAATTTTTTTTTTTTTAAAACGCCCCTGTCCCCGGTAGCTTGCGCTCAGAAGCGAACGCACACGCAAGTCCCGCCCACGTATGTAAACGTCGTTCAAACCACACGTGAGGTGTCACCGCATGCGATAGGGTGTGTGCTACAATTCTAGCACTAGACCTCCTCTATAACTCTAAACTGGTAAAAAAAGAAGTAAAAAAAAGAGTAAAAAATAAATTATTCAGCGCTGGAACAATAAAACTAACTAAATATACAAGCCAGCACTAAGGTAAATTCAAATAAAACACCTCAAATAAGCATATAATACTAAACTGGTAACCTGTAAACATTTTAAAGCGTTGCCTATGGAGATTTTTAAGTAAAGTTTGGTGTCATTCCATGAGTGTGCGCAATTTTAAAGCGTGACATGTTAGTTATCTATTTACTTGGTGTAATATCATCTTTCATATTTTACCAAAAAATTGGGCTAACTTTACTGTTTTATTTTTTTAATTCATGAAACCAACCCCACTGGCACGCTGAATACATTTCTTCCACATCTGGTGCGCTCTACAGGTTTCAGAAGCCTTTCCAGACCTGCACACATTACATTTCCTTCAACTGTGTCCATAGTGCCACCTTGTGGTCATCTTCAGTAAAACAACTGCTGCAAAAGAATTACAGAATACAAACTGCCATTGCCAACCTGGAAATGTCAGTTGCCAGCTGTCATACTGATCCTATGGCTTCAATGTCTTTCTTCCCTTGTCTGACTGTCCTGAGACCACCCCTTTCAGGTTTTTTTTTTTTTTTTTTATTATGGAGACTCAGCATCACATGTTGGTGTGATCTAGGACTGCTTGCATGTAAATACATTCTGCCTAGGAACACCCACCCCTCTGGATATCAGTGGCATCGCTATGGGGGGTGCGGACCGCACTCGTGTGACACCATCAGTTAGGGAGATATATATTTGAAGAGGGGGCTGCATGGGAATTATAATTAAAGCGGTACAAATGAAAAATGGGAATTATAATTAAAGGGGTACAAAAGAAAAATGGGATATACTGCGCAACTAAACACATCAAAATTTAAATGCTACAGCTCATAATGTAGGACCTTACATTAAAACAAATACAAAAAAGAAAAGGTAGAGCTGCGCAATTAAAGGGGGGGCAAGCTAAATGGGAATTATAATTAGAGGGTGGGTTACATTGGAATTATAATTAAAGGGGGTTGGGCTTCAGGGGAATTAAAATTAAAGAGGGGCAAATTACAGGGTATTTATAATTAAGGGGGGGGCGGGCTGCAGGGGAATTATAATTAATGTCAATCTCCTCTGTTCGTGTAATGTAATGTAATTAAGAAATGGCAGTCATCAGGAACAGTGGAAGTTAAAGCAAGATCTGGAAGACCAAGAAAAATATCAGACAGAACAGCTCGCGGGATTGTGAGAAAAGCAATTCAAAACCCACGTTTGACTGCACGATCCCTCCAGAAAGATCTGGCAGACACTGGAGTTGTGGTACACTATTCCACTATAAAGAGATACAAATATGGTCTTCATGGAAGAGTCATCAGAAGAAAACCTCTTCTACGTCCTCACCACAAAAATCAGCGTTTGAACTTTACAAATGAACATATAGACAGAAAGATCTTTTTCACCAAGCTGTGGATAGATAGCCTAGGGGCCCCCTTGATACAGTATGTCTCTGTATACCACATTTGTGTCCACTCTCTTGGGGTGGCACTTTGGATAGGTGGGGCTCTGCGAGAGGGGTGGGGCCTGCCAATCAGTGGCCACTAGCGACTGGGGCTGTCTTAGCACATGTGCACACACACATATACCTATATTAAGGAGGACACACAGGAGGGAGATATCATGGACCATTTTGGCTTTTTTTTTTTTTTCAATTCTCCATTTTATTTTTCATACATTAAACATTGGTTACAAATCTATGTGGTTTACAATAACATTTACACCGTTTTGACAATTATTTTAGGATTGTTATTTCAAACCTTGTTCCTCTTGATGAGCTCTTCACAATCCTGTTCCTTCCTACCATCTATAGATATAGCATTGTGTTCTCCTGTTTCCCCCCAACCCCCCCTTACCTTACCTTACCCCCCCCCCCCCCCCCAAAACTAAAAAAAAAAAAAAAAAAGTTTTTCTCTCTTCCTCTCTCTACCCCCTCCCCCATCTCAGCTATCTCGTTCTCTATACCTTATATATGGGGCCCAAGTTTGTCTATACTTCTCCTCTTGCTCTTTTATTCCCATCGTCAGATTCTCCATCAGCTGGATTTCCGTTACTCTTTCTAGCCATTGTTGTCTAGTTGGTGTAGATGTGCTTTTCCACAAAATTGGGATGCAAGCCCTTGCTGCCGTCAGTAAGTGTCTAAGCAGGGAATTTTTAAACTTTACCATGGAAAGTGGGAAATCGTACAATAGGTAAGTGGCTGGTTTCTCTCCCAGCTCCACTACAGTAATTTCTTTTATCGTGTCCTCAATCATTTTCCAAAATTCCTTCACTTTTACACATTCCCAGAAAATATGTAAAATTGTGCCCTCCTCCTCTCCACACCGCCAACAGCGATCTGAAGTTTCTGGAAAGAAACGTTTTAGTACGGCAGGAGTTTTATACCATCTAGTTAAAATCTTGTAGCTTCCTTCCTGATATTTGGTAGCTAAGGAGACCTTGTGCGTGAAGGAAACATTTTTTTTTTTCTGAATCTCTGAGAATTCTATCCCTAAGTCCCTTTCCCATGCTTGTATGAATGGTAGGTTTTTGGGGGCTTCTATGTCTACCAACAGGCTATACATTAATGACAGACCATGTCTCAGCGATTCACCCTTCAGGCATGTTTCTTCGAACCCTGAGAGTTCTCTACTCGAAATGTTTTGTGGGCTTAATGCTCTAATTGCTGCTCTCAGCTGAATTTCTCTCAATGGGTCCAACTCCCTTCTGGGGTCCTCGTCTATCTCTCCCCCACCAGCCCTTTGCTTGTCTGTATCAAAGTGTATTAGCCTGCTCATTCCCGCGCGTCTAAGAGTGCCAAAATGGAGATCTGTAATACCTAATTGGAACCTAGGGTTCCCCAGGACTGGGACAAGTGGGCTTGTATAGTCTGAGATCTTACTTTTTCTAAATTTCCTTTTGGTGACTCGTATTGTGACACCTAGGGTAGGGTGCTTTTTGACCTCTTGTGGGATGTCAACCTCTTGGATCCACGCTAAGCCCTCCAAAGGGATCTTCGTAGTCTTTTGTTCCATGAGAATCCAAGGTTTAGACTTCTGGTGTGTACACCATTCTACCACCTTTGCTAAATGGACTGCGTCGTAGTATCCCATCGGGTCTGGTAACCCCACCCCCCCTTCCTCTTAGGTAGAATCAGAATCTCACGTCGTACTCTCGCCGATTTTCCTGCCCAAATGAACCTACTAAATCTTACTCTCAAATCTCTAAGAAACCCCAAGGGAATCTTTACAGGGAGGGTCTGAAGTAGATAAAGTAATCTTGGCATGATATTCATTTTAATGATGTTAATTCTCCCAAACCATGTAAAGACTTCCTTATCCCACCGCTGAAAATCTGCCTTGAACTGTCTTATCAAGGGTACAAAATTTAAGTCAAAGGTTCTATTCAGGTTTTTTGGTATTTTGGTTCCCAGATAGGGTATATGGGAGTCTGTCCATCTAAAGGGAAAATTTGTCGCTAATTGTTGTTGTGCCTGTCTGTTAACTTCCACTCCCATCGCCTCTGATTTATTATAGTTCACCTTAAAATTGGACAGAGTTCCATAGTCCCCTATCTCCCTCATTAAGGCTGGTAGGGACAGCTCTGGAGCCGTTATTGAGAACAAGAGGTCATCTGCAAATGCAGCTACTTTATACTCTGATCCCTTGATCCGAAAACCTCTTATGTCTGTGTTAGACCGTACAGTTCTCAAGAACGGCTCCAGAACAAGGATAAAGATTATTGGAGAGAGTGGGCACCCTTGTCTTGTCCCATTGTATATTGGGAAGGGATCAGAAATTGCCTCGTTTACCTTCACCCTGGCCGAAGGGCAGGAGTAGAGACTGTCTATCCAATTTCTCATCCCTTCCCCCAATCCAATATGTTGTAATGTAGTTCTCAAAAATCCCCAATCCACTCTGTCAAAAGCTTTCTCCGCATCTGTTGATATTAGTACTGTTGGCTTTTGATAGAGTTGTGACATATAGATAGTACTCAGAAGTCTCTGCGTATTCTCTCTTCCCTCCCGCCCCGGGGTAAAACCCACCTGATCTGGGTGTATTAAGGATGGGATACAGGGTAGAATTCTGTTGGCGATTATTTTTGCAAATATCTTCAGATCAACGTTCAGTAAGGATATTTGTCGGTAGCTGGGACATAGAGTTGGATCTTTCCCCTCCTTGGGGATAATTGCAATATGTGCTTCTAATGTTTCTCTACGCATCTGCTGTCCGTCTTTTAGCGAATTAAAGGCTTCTAAAAATCTAGGTGCCAATTTTTCCTGGAAAGTTTTATAATATGTTAAGGTATAACCGTCTGGGCCTGGGGATTTACCCGGTTTCATCTCCTTTATTGCCTCTAAAAACTCCTCTATTGTGATCGATCCCTCCATATTAGCTATCATTTCTTCTGGAATTGTGGGCATTTCTGACTCCCTAAGATATTCTTTTGCTCTCCCCTCTCTACTCTGGCCTCCTGCTAATATAGGTCGAGTTTCCAGGTGGTACAGACCGCTATAGTATTCTTTAAATGCGTTATCTCCTTGGGTTTTTATTTTTTCAATATATTTTTTTGCTCTTGTCTCTCTCAGTGCATTGGCCAGCATCCTGCCCGGTTTGTTCCCATGTTCATAGTATGCCCACCTACATCTACTTAGATTGGCCCTGGCCTTCTCTGTGAGTAATAGGTTTAATTTATCTTGGAGCAACGTTAGTTTCTCTTCGATCTGAGTTCTTTGCGATGTTTTATGTTCATTTTCTGCTATTCGGATTTCCCCGAGCAGACTGTCTAGTTTTGCGCTGAGAATCCTCTTCCGCTGCGCCCCAAGTGAGATAAGAATTCCTCTCACATAGCACTTGTGTGCTTCCCATTTACATAGCGGTGTTGTTCCGTCCTCTTTGTTCATTTCAAAAAACCTCTCTATTTCCAAATTCACCTTATTTTCATACTCTGGGTCTTTAATTAAGGATTCATTAATCCTCCAGATCCATTCTCTTGGACCAGATGACCCCCAATCTATAGTACAGTGAACTGAGGCATGGTCTGAAATTGTGAATGAGCCTATTGAGGTTTCTCTTAAATTTAACACTATCTTTTGATCCAGGAATATATAGTCTATTCTTGTGTATGTTTTGTGTTTTGATGAATAAAAACTGTAGTCCCTATCATGAACATGTAGGGTCCTCCAAGTATCTATTAGCTGTAGGCTTTGAAAAATTGTTTTCGCCTGTCTGAGTTTAGTGTTAGATATGTTGTAGGACCCCTTGGAGGAATCCAACTCCGGATCCATTACCATGTTCATATCTCCTCCCAGAATCAGAACCCCTTCTCTTTGTTGGTTTACAATGTCCGCAAATTTTCCCAACGCGGAGACCGGGTCTTCATTGGGGAGGTAGATATTTGTTAAAGTGACCTTTTGCTCGTTTAATGTCCCCTTCACCATAAGGAACCGTCCCTCTTCATCTACAATTACCTTAGATTCTTTCCATTTTATGTTTTTGGCCATCAAAATTGCTACTCCATTCGCTTTTGAGGTCTGAGAGGCTCCCATGTATACTACTGGGAATCTTTGACAATGCATCTTAGGTATCTTATCTTTTCTGAAATGTGTTTCTTGTAAAAACACAATTTGTGTTTTTAGTTTCCCTAATTCCATTCTTAATTTAGATCTTTTTTCTGGGGAGTTGAGTCCCTTGACGTTGTAAGTGGTAATACTTATTCTATCCATCCTGCGCCTCCTTTTCCCCTTTTCCCTTTCTCGTATCTCTCCCCAAGGCTCCCAGTTGATTCGGGACCTTAGGCCACAACAAAGTGTTGGGAAGCAAGGAGGGGAGAACCCGGGAGACACGCAAACCGGAAAGGGGAGGAATCAGGAGAGAGGAAGAGCGAAAGAGAGAGAGAGAGAGAGAGAGAGAGAAGGAAAAAAAAAAACCCCACACCTCCCCCCACCCCCCTAGTATCTCGGATTCGAGTCCTCTGTCCAAGTTCCGAGTATTGATTGGCTCACCGCCGCGGGGTGTTCAACCTACTACTCCCCTGCGGCTAATGTAAGGCCAAAAAAAAAGAAAAATTTTCCCACGAGCGTCTCCGACTTCCCTTCTATAGGAGGAGAGACGCCCAGGTGGGGAAAAGTATAGAGACACCGCAGCGAGTCTTAGCTTCTGCCCCGATGGGTGTGTCCCATCTATTTGTATGAGAACCGAACCCCCCCCCCCCAAGTCTCCCCCTCCTCCCCCACCCCCCCCCGGCATGGCAAACAGAGAAAGAAAAACACAAGCACAACAAAATATGCCAGAGAGAAAAAAGAAAAGGGGGGGGGGGGGGGAGTCTTCCCGTGGTGGAATAAATCAGGTCAATCCCATGATTGCATATATGGCTACTAAATCATAAAGCGATACACATTTATCAATTGTATTACAATACGTTACATTGATCAGTCAAAGAAGAAATAAATTCAACCAGGATATACCTCCTTCCTAAACACTGCAAAGGCCCCCCGAGTGCACCTTCTACTACAGGGCTTCAGGGTGCTTTCCTTATTAAAAACCGCGCAATCACCTATATTGGGCTTATATTACTTCCTGCTTTTGACTCGGGGTCCTATAAGGTCTCCCTTCCATAGCTCATTCCCCTTCCTTGGCCAGGCCCCAGATCTCATCCGGGTTCCATCTCCTCAACTCATCCCCTCCTCATTGTACTGATCTTCCTAATTGCTCCTAGTTCCCAATTCCTAACCCTCTTGGTCTGCCGCCCCTCCTCCCTTCCCTAGGCCCTCCCTCCCTCCCTCTTTCCCCCCTTTCACCTCCACTCTCCCCGAATCCCAAAAAAAAAAAAAAAACCCGAGCCTCACATGGTCACGCTGTGTCTAAGGTGTTCTTGTACTGTATATGTGTCAGAAATCAGAAACCACTATCTATTGTGGAGTGTGCCTATATGTGTCAATGTGTCAATATATATATATCTTATTATATCTAACCACAGTGTCATTGGTATCATTGAAGTAAATGTGTATAAGTGTGTATGGGTATATATATGTGTGTGTGTAAGTATATGTGAATATGTGTGTGTGTGTGTGCCTGCTTGTGGCCAAAAAAAAAAAAAAAAAATTGAAATAAGTACAATAGCTACTGTTTGCCTGTGTGATTCTAATAAATCCCCAAAGAGAAAAAAAAACAAAAAACCCACCCACCCCCTCCCCTTCCCCTAACCCCCCCCCCCCCCGGCAGATTTCATGGGTCTCGCATCTATTTATAGTTGGATTAGGTCTCTTATACAGCCGAATATCTAGCTTGGGGTAGGTTATTATGCCACCCCATATCCTGGTCCTAGTATACCGATAAACAGGATGAAAAAAAAGGAAGGGGGGGATTAAGGTTGAAGTAATTGGGGAGAACCTAGAAGGTGCCAGCGACCCCACCTTTGGTAGACATGTAGTCCAGAGTCTCCCCTACGTGGGAAGTTTGGAGGTCTAAGCACAAAAAAAGAAAAAGAAAAAAAAGATCAAAGGAGATCCCCAATTACTACAGTGCCATCTAAAGCCCTGACCACATGTTCATGTTAATATTTGGGATAGGTCAGGGGCCAAACATAACTTAGTCATATCCATTTCTTTTTCCTTTTCCTTTTCTCCAAGTGTCGCTAAAAACCAGCGTAGAAAAGCCAAAAAAAGGAAAAGTTATAAAGCCAACAGGAAACAGGACCAGGAGTTGTCAGCCATTTGTTCAGCCATATGTTCCCAAAAAAAAAAAAGGTCTCCTCAGAAATAAAAAGAAAAAAGAGACAGGGGGACAATCTCCAAAAAAAAAAAAAAAAAAAGATCCATAATAGCTTGCATCAATCCAATCCGGATGTCCTCTACCTCGCTCAGTTTTTTATGGGGTCCTTTTCACTATTTCTCTAGCAAGAGCACTCAAGATCTCTCCCCTACTGCTGGTTGTTCCCGATATCCAACCAGTTGGGGACTAGGAATGTATAGAGCACAGAATGGAAAAACGGAGAAATCTGATCCATTTCCTACACAAATCTTATATCAAAATGAGCTGTCCCTGCTGATACACGTGTTGACTAAGCGATCCTTTTTCAGTCGACATTTGGAACACACGCCATCCATCATTTCAATGAAAGCAATGGAGGAAAGAAAATTGAAAACTGTATGAGCAATTTGTAAACTACTGTGCCTTCAAATTTAATATTTTAGAGACATTATACATCAGGTTGAAGGTCTGGGTCTTGTGATTCGTATATAAAGATATTCGCTGTGCGATTTATAGTTTTTAAAATACAATCATTTGGGAAGCACAGTAAAAAACAAGCCAGAATCTTGCTGTTTAGAGTGGCTCCCAGTGTTTACATTGGTTTCCAGGAGACGATCCCACACACAGCTAGGGGCTTTCTATATCTCCCACACAGGGGGTGATATGGCCTATCCCACTTTTAAGTAAACAATGGGGTTTATTTACACTGGAAAGCCTTAAGGCTAGACACAAACCAATGATCAGGTTTTATTACCAGACTCATGGGGTTAATTTTGTTTTTTCCAAATTTGGTAAATAAACCCTAGGTGCTCTGTTGCGGTACTGCCCCCTCTAGTGAGTGAGATAACTCTCAACCACTCCATAGAATCCATAGAACCACTCCATAGTGCAATGTTCCTAATGGAGCGGCAACCAGTAAGAGACAATGCAACCCGTACCTTAGCAACCCGACCATGTAGCAACCAGTGTAAGCTGCTCCTTGGAAGGACTGCGCTCCTTTACATCTCCAGGGGCACCGTCCTCTGGAGTATTGGTGAAGGCGCCTCCTTCCCCAGAAATGCTTTTCTAGTTCTCTTCAAGATCTCTCCCCTACTGCTGGTATCCAACCAGTTGGGGACTTGTATTGGATCTGATCTTTCCTGAATATCTTCCTTACGGGAGGGCGTGCTTATCGCAGGGGAAGCTTGCTCTCCCATATCCCATAGATATCTCCCGCTCTTATAGACCACCAAATTTCCAAATTTGTCCTTGTCTGCCCCCTCTAGAGTGAGATAACTCTCTGTATTGTTCCTAGGAGTGCCGCTTTGTTGTAAGCTGCTCCTTGGAAAGGCTCCTTTACGTCCTCCGCCTTCTTCTGCTGGGATCCTGAGTGCTTAGAGGTTACCAAGTCGCTAGCGTATTAGGAGTGCCGCTCAGGTGAGATGAATTCTGTGAGGGATTTCCTCCTTACCTCTCCAAAGACTCCGGTCACCTCAAGATCTGCCTGGAGTTTGCCCCTTTTCACTGTCATGTACCGTGTAATGTACGAGTGGGCGTTTTGAGAGGGCAGGTTAGATGTACCTCTGGCGTCTTTAGTGGCACTACGTCCTCGCCGCGACATCGGCAACCATACGCCGCTCTCCCACCACCGGGATGGGGGGGGGGCTCTGATTCAGCTGCTCTCCTGTGCACACACACCGCGGGCTCCGCTAGACTCTCCTAGCGCACACGCTCACTCTGCCATGCCTCTGACACTTCCCCCGGAAACAGGAAGTCCCGCTGACCATTTTGGCTTTGAAGAAGGGGCTATGCCCCAGAAACGCGTCAGACGTCCAGATGTCTGATGTTCTACTGGCAGGTGCCGCAAGGTCCAGTCCAGCTGTCTGAAAAGCGTTTACCCAATTTCTTTTGTGAGTAGGACTATTTTTTTTTTTATTAAAGCGGAGCTCCACCCAGGAAAACAACATTTTCCCATGTTTAAAAAAATTAAATAAAAAAAAAAACTGAAAAAATAAATAAAAAATACTCACCCGAAATAGCTGTTGCTATGCGGAAGTCCGTAATCTGCCTCTTCCACTCCGCAGTGCCTTTTCTTCTTGTCCTTCTCCTTGTGAATGGGCGCGCTGCTTTCTGGGAACTGTGTGTGTTCTCAGAGAGCAGCGCGCCCATTCACAAGCCAGCGTGAGACTCACGCAGGCGCAGTAGGAAATGGGCAGTGAAGCCGTACGGCTTCACTGCCTGTTTCCCATAGTGTGAATGGCGGCGCGGGACCCGGAGCGATCGTGGGACCGGCATCGGGGGGCCCATCAGCGCGGGCAAGTAGGACAAGGTAAGTGTCCTTATTTAAAGTCAGCAGCTACACTGTTAGTAGCTGCTGACTTTAAAAAAAAAAAAAATCGCGGCTGGAGCTCCGCTTTAAAGATAAAGTAAAAAGCAAGTGGTAATGCACTAGGTCGGTGTGCCCTCCTTTCTTTTCTTTTTTTCAAAGATACCTCAAACAAGAATTGAAAGACTCTTGGCTGGCTACGAAAAGCATTTACAAGCTGTGATACTTGCCAAAGGGGGCAGTACAAGATATTAACTCTGCAGGGTGCCCAAACTTTTCAGATGCCATTTTTTTTGTTTTCTGTTATTTTGAAAGTGTAAATGATGGAAATAAAATCGAACTTTTTTTGACATATAAGAATGTCTAATCTGTAATTTGATGCCTTTTGGAGATTTATCCATCTTTCCTTGGCTTCGTTACGCACATTAATACAAATTTTTACCTGGGGTGCCCAAACATTCGATCCCCACTGTAGCTCTGCTGGCCCCTCCCACCAGCCATGATCTGCCTGCAGCGCATAGAAAAGCACAGAGACCGAGTCTAAAATAAGATACTGTAGATAATAAAACCTGAAATATATATATTTTTTCTATATTGATCAGCATGATAGGAGGGTGCAGGGAAGGCACAATACAAACTGATGAAGCTCTAAAATCAGACAGAAATCAGGCAGAATTGTGGAGACGTTTATTATAAAGGTATCTCCGTCGCACAATATCGTGATTATAAAGTGCTTATCTGTAAACGTAGAATAATCATCAAAAAACAGAATACAATAGAAAAAGTTTAATAGTCAACAAAAATATAAAAAAAACACCAAAATTTTAAAGCAAAACGCGGAATGAAATCTTACGATAAAAACAGATTAAAAAAATGACAAAAACAACAATCACAGAGGAATCTGAAGACGTGAAATGATACACAGAGAAACTAAATAATATTTGGCATTTTGGACCCGGTAACACTTGCGGAGATCACAGATATGGCTTCAGACTCTCACAGGCACGTTGTAGAAATGTCCCAGCAGCACCCACCTTCTGAGTCAAGAGGTCAGCAGCGTTAGGACCGGTCATACACATTACAACCTGATTGTGTGTTCTCTTTATAATGTCCTTTAGATTTAATGAGATTGCTAGAATGTGGGGGTCTGTGTCAGCACCATTTTTTATTTGTATCCATTCAGACAGGCCTTCGCACTAGGACAGATCTTAGGGTCACCGTACACATTACAACCTGACCATACAATCTTTGTACAGCTTTACTAAAACTATCTATTAAAATAGGGAACAGGTGCATCTGAGCTACTACATCCTGTGTAGTGCCTCATCGGCCCATAGAGAAGTATCTGCAGAACTCCTTATACAATTAATGCAAAAAAAAATTATAAAAAAGGCTTTGAAAATCAGCTAAAACTTTTTTTTTATTGATACAGCTGAAAAACGGTCAAGAAAAAAAACAGTCAAGTAAATAAAAAAAAACAGTCAAGAAAAAAAACCAGTCAAGAAAAAAAAAACAGTCAAGTAAATAAAAAAAAAACAGTCAAGAAAAAAACCAGTCAAGAAAAAAACCAGTCAAGAAAAGAAAACAGTCAAGAGAAGAAAACAGTCAAGAGAGCCAACGCATTTCGGCTGTCAGGCCTTACTCATATAGCATGATCATGTCCTGACGGCCGAAACACGTTGGATTTGTATGCCCATTTTCCACCTGTATCAATTACAAATCAGGTTTTAGCGTTTCCCTTTATGCATTGTATGTGTTAAAAAAAATGCTACCTATGCCAACCAATCATATCTTATCCAATGAGGCCAGCTCTTCCAATACGCAACTGTCCGTAAATTAAGAGATAGTACAATCAGATTGTAACGCATGTGGTGAGCCTTATATTTACCAAAACTGTTAATATATATTTATTAATGCAGGCCCTTGCACTACATAGCTGTTGGTAGATCTAAACAGGGTTGTACAATCAGATTGTAGAGCGGTTGGCCATATACACCAAGATCTGATTGTACAATCTCATTTCAATTGACCAAACCTATGCCATAGAAGGACAGACCTATACAATGCATCTCTATCCAATTGAACAGGCCCTAATATTACATAGTGGTTGGCAACTCTAAAAAGGAGATTGCACAATTAAGTTGTACAGTGTATGGCCAGCATTGAGGCAGTTGTACAATCAGATTGCAATGTGTATGGTCAGCTTTAATACTACCAACTTTTCAGGTTCCGTTTTTGTGATCAAAGTCCTTTGCAAAGCTCCTCTCGCTCCATATCCTGCTAGCCAGAAGATCAGAAAGGACTGGAAGATAAAGTATTCACAGTAAGAAAAAATTTGCCCTAATAATGCATTCAGTCTGAGTGGAACTCCCAACAGTTCCCCCAAATACAGGCATGGGGCATATGTGGATTCAGCAAAGGGGGGGGGGGGGAGGTTTCCTAAAGTAGGATTAAATCCGATACTTTTACAAGCAGCTAAAGATCCAGAAATGCAGATCTGTGACCCCACTCACCAAAAGATTTCTAAAAAAAAGTCCATTCAGCCGCTCTTCTGATCCAGAAAGGCCTGCCAGACAGAACACCCAGGACCTCTCTCTGTAGGCTACACTGTACCTATGCATACAGCCTGGTCCAGGACCCACCCCCAGCATGTGATTGGATAATAAAAGGAGTATGAGAGTACAGGAGGGGGTCATTCCTGTTCTCTAACCCGATAGATATATTTATTGTTAATTGCCCATAGAGAAATATAGATAGAGCATGCACTAGAGATTATATATATATATATATATATATATATATATATATATATATATAGTATATTTATATATAGAACTAAATATATATAATGTGTGTGTGCGCGCGCGCGCGCGTGTATATAGAATATAACAAAAGAAAAATGAGAGTATATATATATAACATTTATATAATGTTTTTATTGTATATTGCTATATAGAACATAAATATTTATATATTTAAACATTTCTAAATAGCAATATACAATGATTATATATATTATATATAATATATATATATATATATATATATATATATATTCCCTCTCTTTCTTTCTTTTGAAATTGTAAAATTGTATATTGCTATTTAGAAAAAAAGAGAAAGAGAGACTATATATATATAAAATATTGTATATTGCTATTTAGAAATATATATATATATTTTTTCTAAATAGCAATATACAATATTTTATATTGAGATAGAGAATATATATATACTCTCTATGTATGTATGTATGTATGTATGTATGTATATATATATATATATATATATATATATATATATTTATATTTATGTTTTATATAGCAATATACAATAAAAAAAATAGAGCTATATACACACACATTTTTCTTTTGTTATATTCTATATAGCTATACACTATATATATATATATATATATTTTTTTTTTAATTGTGTGTGTATGTAGCTTTATAGAATATAACAAAACATGTATGTGTGTGTGTGTGTATGTATATATATATATTATATATATATATATATATTACACATACATTTTTTGTTATAGTCTATAAAGCTACATATACACACACACTTTATTGTATAAGGGTCTATATATATAGTGTGTGTATGTAGCTATATAGAATATAACAAAGGAGAAAGACGTATATATATTTATTATACACACCTAGTGACGTGCCTGCCATTAGCAATCATTACTTAAGTTGGGCAGCAGCAGCCACCAGCCACCAGCTTGGAGGTAGTGGCAGCATAGAAAGCAATGAAACGAGGACAGGGTTCTAACCCTTTCCCTGCTCTGTCAAAAATTAAACATTTTGGCTGGAGTTCCGCTTTAAAAAAATTGTCACAAAGGAAAAATAAAAAATCTGTTCTACATATTTTTTAGCGGTCACTCTAATACATGTTTATTAAAGATGGGGGTGAGGTGGATAGTCGGCTTGCTGGGGTGAATTGTACAACTACAGCTCTCTGTGTCATCCTGGCTATCTACGGTAGTAGCCGTGTACAATAGGGATGGGGGTACAGATGCTCCCAGACCCCCCCCCCCTCCCCTCCAGCAGAGAGACTGAGGCTACCACTGCAAGGAGATCTGGAGTCCCTAACACAAGGCTACACACACACACACACACACACACACACACTCGAACGGTGAGAGAAATTGCATGCGATTTGGACAGGAATCGCACCGTATTCCTGCTCAAATCGCATGTGATTCTTTGCAGTACGATTTGCGCCAATTTGTTTTGTATTGATGCAAATCGCACCACAGAGTATCGGTTTCGTGAGCATTTGGGCGAGTACCAATAGTCACGCAAATACTTGGGATCGGCACCGATATCCCTGCATCCCTTCTCTACATGCTCTTCCCGTGTTTGGGAAAACGCCAATAATATATCCAACAAAACACGCCATTTACGGATTATTGAAGATGAAGATAAAGAGTAGATTATCTGGCACCTTTAAATCTCAATCATGCCCATTCATTTTTCTACCACGATAATGAGGTATAGCATGCTCTGTAACATTCATAAGAAGAAGAATCTGCCTATCGGGCTACATACACAATGTTATTCAAGCAATTTGGTCTAGAGAAAAAAAAAGGGAGAATTGATCTGCGATTGGTCACAAGGAATGCTATCAAGTGCAAGTTATTGATTTTACCATAACAACTCCACATCACATCGAGGAGCCTCAACTTATCAAATCCAAAGTTGCATGCACTGGATTTTTATTTTATTTAGTAAGATCACCTGGCCAGCGGGTGTACCGATTTATATAAAACATTCGTTGGATGATTGTCACGAACGTTCCTGCAGGCTGGAGAAATTTTCCCTGTATTTTCTCTGATAGAGTAATTCTTATGCTCCTCATCGCCTTCTAGTGGCCACAATGCGGTACATTTTTTCTCATTAACCACTTAAGACCCGGACCATTATGCAGGTTAAGGACCTTGCCCCTTTTTGCGATTTGGCACTGCGTCGCTTTAACTGACAATTTCACTGTCTCCCAAACAAAATTGGCGTCCTTTATTTCCCACAAATAGAGCTTTCTTTTGGTGGTATTTGATCATCTCTGCGGTTTTTATTTTTTGCGCTATAAACAAAAATAGAGCGACAATTTTGCTATAATAAATATCGCCAAAAAATAAAAAAATTAACCCTCAGTTTATTCTACCTATCTATGTTTAAAAAAAATAAAAAAACATAATAAGCGTTTATCGATTGTTTGCGCAAAATTTATAGCGTTTACAAAATAGGGGATAGTTTTATGGCATCTTTATTTTTTTTTACTACTACTAATGGTAGCGATCAGTGATTTTTTTTCGTGACTGCGACATTTTGGCGGACACATTTTTGGGACCATTGCCATTTTCACAGCAAAAAGGGCTATAAAAATGCACTGTTTACTGTGAAAATGACAATTGCAGTTTAGGAGTTAACCACCAGGGGGCGCTAAAGGGGTCAAGTGTGACCTCATATGTGTTTCTAACTGTAGGGGGGGCGGGGCTGGACGTGTGACGTCAGTGATCGTCTTTCCCTATATCAGGGAACAGACGATCACTGACATTGCCACAGTGAAGAACGGGGGAGGTGTGTTTACACTCACCTCTCCCCGTTCTTCAGCTCCCGTGACCCGATCGCAGGACACCGGCGGCGATCGGGTCTGCGGGCCCAGCGGGCGCGGTCATGGAGCTTAGGACTAAAATCCCTTAACCACTTAAGGACCCCTTTCACGCCAATATACGTCAGTAGAATAGCACGGCTGGGCACAATCACGTACCTGTACGTCCTCTAAGAGCCCAGCCGTAGGGTCGCGAGCTCGCGACCCCACGGCTGGGCTCTTAAAGAGGACGTACAGGTACGTGATTGTGCCCAGCAGTAACAGGTACGTGATTGTGCCCAGCCGTGCTATTCTACCGACGTAGATCGGCGTCAAGGGGTTCTTAAAGGGGTTGTAAAGTTACAAGTTTTTTTACCTTCATGCATCCTATGCATAAAGGTAAAAAAACATCTAGCAGCACCGGCCCCCCCTGAGCCCCCGTTGTACTTACCTGACCGTTCGAATCTCCCGGGCGCGTCCACGTCGTCCTCTTCGGTTCCCAGCCTGGCCGTTGATTGGCTAGGCTGGGCGGATTGATAGCAGCGCAGCCATTGGCTAGCGCTGCTGTCAATCAGGGCGGATGACGCGGCGCGCTGGGGGGCGGAGCCGAGTGATACAGTCGGCGGCTATGGCCCCCGCTGTATCACGGGAGCGCGCTCGCAAAAGCTTTCCTCCATGCGAGCGCCCTCGCATGAAGAAGGAAAGCTTTTGCGAGGAGGAGCCCAGACAGCCACCGAGGGACCCCAGAAGACAGGTTTCCGGGCCACTCTGTGCAAAACGAACTGCACAGTGGAGGTAAGTATCACATGTTTGTTATTTTTTTTTTTTTTTAATTCCTGACTTTAGTGTCCCTTTAAGTGGTTAAGGGATTTCAGAAAACCATTCTGTATTTTGCCCACTAGATGGAGCCGATGATCATAGTAATCAACCCATTGCAGAAAATATGGGGTACATTTGTCCAGGCTGCATAAGTGTATGCAACATTCATCCAACAAGTAAAAAATGACTCCCAAGTGTACAGACATTGGCTCTCACATTGGGATACGAGACTCTGAAGGTTCCGGGTACTTTGTTGTTTTTTTTTGGATAGAGTAGGGAGGGATTAGAACCCCTGTCAGTATTTATTGCGGTCTGTGCCTCCCCATTATGGAGATTCATCCCCTCTTTTTGTCCCGTTTACCGTAAAAGAAAATTCTAAATTTGTGTACAGAAAAGGAATAACAGGGGGAAATCTTTCAATGGGGACACTAGTTGTGGAACCCTAGAGGGATTCCCCTAATTTGCATGGATTTCCTCTCACTTCCTGATTTGGCTATAAGACAGGAAGCAGAGGCGTATCTAGTGAAAATAGCGCCTATGGCAAGCACTGAAACTGCGCCCCTGTCCAAACATTTGAAACCAATCTTTCAGATAACCTTAAAGCGGGGTTCCAACCACAATTAGCATTTTTTAAATGTATGTCCTTTCATCCTGCGTTTTTATAATATAAATCCGGTCACTTACTATTTTACAATCGGCTGCCGCTCCGCATAGTTATTCAAAAAATATAGTTTATAAAACTATGTCCACACGGTTGTCATTTTGCTTGTGGGCATTGTGAAGCCCGCAAGCACTTACTTCCTGGAAGTCTTGGATGGGGAGTGATAATTGGGCAGCGCAATGCATCCTGGAAAAATGATGACACACATTTCCCAGGAGCATTAGAGGGAGATGATGTCAAAATCCTAGGTAATTCCAAGGGCAGATTTCGTGGGACCGCATAGCAACAGGCATTTAAAGATGAGTAAAAAAAATGTTTTCTCTTTTTTAGGTCTAATAAGCACAATTATGAAAAAAAAAATTGGGATGGAAACTCCACTTTAACAAAAAAAAAGCTAACAAATCTAGTGATATTTATCATCTCTTGTGATACCTTGGGTAGTGACATATCCTCTTTATGGAGAAATCTGGGGTTTATTAGACCCCTGATCTCTCCTCTGCCCTCCAAGGCCAGGTAAATGCAGAACCAATACTGGGAGTGATGAAATCTCCATCACTTAGGCCTCAGTTTTCACAGAGGAGAGGGAGAAACTTATGTTCTTCCTCCTCCTTTGTGCGCTGCCAATCCTACCGGATGGAATGGGAGAGCCTGAGAGAACAGGGGACGGCTGTGGCTGAACACAGCAGGGATAGCGCTGCCATTTTCCATTAATAAGGGTGCTGAAAAGAGGAACCTGCCTATGCTCGGGAGGAGGAAAGAGACCCTCAGACCCTGGTAAGTGCCTTGCTGCCCAGCCACTCAACAGCGCCCCCTTCATATGACGACCATGGCACTTGCCATGGCTGCCATACCCTAGATACGCCACTGACAGGAAGTGATGGGAAATCTCCAAAATGAGACACAGATAGTGAAAAAAATAAAAATGCCTCCCTTGCTCTATCCAAAATGAAAAGAAAAGCTTTGCCTATAGTTCTACTTTAAAACAATAAGTAAAAAATAGCAGGTAATGGCGCCAACTAGAAATAAAGAATGTGCAAATATAAATATAGATGGTGTCTGTCCAAATCAAAAGTGCTGGTCCTAGTCAAAATATAACATATATATAACACAAAATAAATTGAATATTAGTTGATAATTAGTGATTGAAAAAATAGTGATTGAAAAAATTGAAAAAATAAATAATTCATAAATCCTAAAAAGTCTTCCTAGTGATAAAAATTCCCAAAATAAGTGTTGCAATATTAAATGATGATGATAATAATAATCCAAAAATGTCCAGTTTTAAAAAATTATAAAAATATTTTAAGGATTGCTTCCAAAGAATATAAAGTGATATGTGCTTCATGCAGGTATAGCCGTCAGTGGTTCATTCAGTGCTCTCCCCCAATGGTCCCGCACTCACCGGATCCAACTACCCCTGCAGGGGTAATGGGCTTTCTCAGTAAAACTCCACACTTCAGTAGGATCTGCCTGGTTTCCTCACATGGATCTAATCCAACCATTCAGCCGCTCAGGATAACATTCAAGGCAAAAGGAAACTGATACCGAATGGTATCAGTTTCCTTTTGCCTTGAATGTTATCCTGAGCGGCTGAATGGTTGGATTAGATCCCATGTGAGGAAACCAGGCAGATCCTACTGAAGTGTGGAGTTTTACTGAGAAAGCCCATTACCCCTGCAGGGGTAGTTGGATCCGGTGAGTGCGGGACCATTGGGGGAGAGCACTGAATGAACCACTGACGGCTATACCTGCATGAAGCACATATCACTTTATATTCTTTGGAAGCAATCCTGAAAATATTTTTATATTTTTATAAAACTGGACTTTTTTGGATTATTATTATCATCATCATTTAATATTGCAACACTTATTTTGGGAATTTTTATCACTAGGAATTGGACTTTTTAGGATTTATGAATTATTTATTTTTTCAATTTTTTCAATCACTATTTTTTCAATCACTAATTATCAACTAATATTCAATTTATTTTGTGTTATATATATGTTATATTTTGACTAGGACCAGCACTTTTGATTTGGACAGACACCATCTATATTTATATTTGCACATTCTTTATTTCTAGTTGGCGCCATTACCTGCTATTTTTTACTTATTCTTCACTCCCACCTAGGTGGGTTTTTATGTAGGGGCAGCCACTTCAAACTCAATCACTTTGTATTTTTATCACATCACTATTTTATTTAAATAGTCTGTGGCGCAGATTCATCTCTTTTAACCTACTTTAAAACAACCTGGATGTAGAATTTGGGTGCGCTGCACTTGTACAGGAAACCAAAGAGAAGGAATGCCTCTAACCAAAGCAAATATGATGTTTATATTCACTGTAAAATCCTTTCTTCTGCCTTCATTGGAGGAATCATGCTTAGATCAGTGTTTCTCAACTCCAGTCCTCAAGGCGCACCAACAGGTCATGTTTTCCATTATTTTGCACAGGTGATTTGATCAGTTTCACTGCCTTAGTAATTACCACAACCGTTTTATCTGAGGGAAATCCTGAAAACATGACGCTGTTAGGGTGCCTTAAAACGGGGGTTCACCCTAAAAAAAAACTAACATTACAAGGAGCCGACCTAGGAGAGCGACAGTATGCCGTTTTTTTTTTGCGTACATACCATTTTAGGGCCATTTTCACCCCCGGCTTCTGGGTAGGTAATCGTGCGGGACTGAGCGTTCCTAATCACAGGCTGTAATTGATGTGCTTCCGACCGGCGCATGCTGCGGGTCACAATTTGCCGAAAGAAGCCAAACTTCGGTGCGGCTCTATACGGCGCCTGCGCACCGACGTTCGGCTTTTTCCGGGAACTTGTGACGCGCAGGCCTATCTCCCTGCTGTAGAAAAGGTCTCTGTATAGAAGCAGTAGTCTCTCTGGAGAGATTCAACACACACCCTACCGAGTCAGACCTGCCAAACTCATGCTCTATGCAGATTGGCGAGTTCAGGCTTTGACGCAGCAGGAGACATGATGGATCTCTGCAGAGGGACCACTGCTTCGGCACAAAGACCAAGGGCAGGGCAGGACTTAAAGCGGTGGGGGCCACTGGGCTTAATAACCAATGGGGCCCCCTGGAGAAGAGAAGGGGGCTGGATCTGCTGACCGGCCTATCGAAGTTGTTGAGTGGGGGTGGGGGGGGGACAGATCATGTTGAGCAGGGGTGGGGTTTGTCGACCGATCGCCTTCAGTTATTTTGGGGCCCCTTATACAGCTGCACTGAAGGAGCACCCTGGAGCATCAAAGTTGTTGAGTGGGAGGGGGCTGAGGCTGTCGAGAATTACATCCAGTTGCAAAATTGCGAGAGGGGGTTTGCCGCAAAATTGCGAGAGGGGGTTTGCCGCAAAATTGCGAGAGGGGGTTTGCCGCAAAATTGCGAGAGGGGGTTGCCACGATTTAGCTCAGGGCCCCCTATTGGGCCAAGCCCATGGGCTTGAGCCCAGTCAAGCCCAATGGTAAGTCTGGCCCTGACCAAGGGTACTTCGATACTGCATGCTACAAGGGAACAGGCTTTTCTACTCAGCATGGTGCTACTTTTTAATGTAAGACTTTGAAAACCTTTTGTATTGATGCTCCTGAAATGTTTTTAGGCAATTGAAACTGAGAGTCCAGTTGGGCTTTACATGGTACCGTCAGCGTCTCCTAGAAGTCCACAGAAAATATAATTTGATTATTACTTCTAACATTATCCTAAAGGGGATAAAAAAAACTTCTTAGCGATATGATCTAAACATAATGATTAGTTAATGGTGATCGATTCTTCCTATAATAGATACAATACTAAATAGAATGACGTGAATAGACCTGAATGAACGAGGACACAAGATATGGCCACGTAGTCACCGATTACCATCAATGACTGCGATTCCCTGTAAGTACATTTGTTTTGGCTTTGAAAAGCACACAGACTGCATGCATCCGGCTGGATATTTTATCACATGGCCGTAAAGGATATCGGTGAATAAGGAGGACACAAGCAGATGCACCAAAGTGTCCATTGTCTGTATAGAAGCTCAACCGTCCAACAATCCTTGGTCTTCCAAAAGGCACCTACTGCGGAGAGGTCTATCTGGCGGTTATGGCACGTGGCGGTTTTGGCACGTGGCGGTTAGATGCCGGTGAGGGTGTTGCAGGTGAAGAGGACCAGCTGGACAGAGCCAGAGACCTGAGGATTGGACTTGTTGCTCTTGTCCTGCAGGGGGAGGCTGTGTTGGGACTGCTGATTGTTGGCTTCTGCGGAGAGGACCACCTGACCCATGAATTCATCTTTCACTACGTTGTGATTCCAGATCTGGGAAGAACAAAAAGGGATGGGAAAGTTAAAAAAAACAACGGAAAACACCAGATGTGGTAGGGCTAGGGTGCCCACGTGTCCCAGATTGCCCGGGACTATCCTGCAATTGACATGTCTGTCCTGGGTACCTTCATTCTGGGACAATACAATGTCTCGGAATGAAATAGAGGACACAGACACCCCCTACTAATAACTACATTTCCGGAACTGGTTGCTAGAGCCGGTGCTGCCTGGCATCTTGCAACCAGTGACAACTTACTCTCAGACAGTGAGACCTGGAGCGAGGCACTCGGCAGCAAGCAGCAGGGACTGGTGTGATCGTCACTCTCCAGACTCCACTAATATAAGGGACATTCTTCCCACCGATCACAAATGTAAGGAGCATTCTTCCCACTGATCACCAATGTAAGGGACATTCTTCCCACTGATCACCAATGTAAGGAACATTCTTCCCACTGATCACCAATGTAAGGAACATTCTTCCCACTGATCACCAATGTAAGGAGCATTCTTCCCACTGACCACCAATGTAAGGGACATTCTTCCCACTGATCACCAATGTAAGGCACATTCTTCCCACTGATCACCAATGTAAGGAGCATTCTTCCCACTGATCACCAATGTAAGGGACATTCTTCCCACTGATCACCAATGTAAGGGACATTCTTCCCACTGATCACCAATGTAAGGAGCATTCTTCTCACTGATCACCAATGTAAGGGACATTCTTCTCACTGACCACCAATGTAAGGGACATTCTTCCCACTGATCACCAATGTAAGGCACATTCTTCCCACTGATCACCAATGTAAGGGACATTCTTCCCACTGATCACCAATGTAAGGGACATTCTTCCCACTGATCACCAATGTAAGGGCCATTCTTCCCACTGATCACCAATGTAAGGAGCATTCTTCCCACTGACCACCAATGTAAGGGACATTCTTCCCACTGATCACCAATGTAAGGCACATTCTTCCCACTGATCACCAATGTAAGGGACATTCTTCCCACTGATCACCAATATAAGGGACATTCTTCCCACTGATCACCAATGTAAGGGACATTCTTCCCACTGATCACCAATATAAGGGACATTCTTCCCACTGATCACCAATGTAAGGGACATTCTTCCCACTGATCACCAATGTAAGGGACATTCTTCCCACTGACCACCAATGTAAGGGACATTCTTCCCACTGATCAATGTAAGGAGCATTCTTCCCACTGATCAATGTAAGGAGCATTCTTCCCACTGATCAATGTAAGGAGCATTCTTCCCACTGACCACCAATGTAAGGGACATTCTTCCCACTGACCACCAATGTAAGGAACATTCTACCCACTGATCACCAATGTAAGGAGCATTCTACCCACTGATCACCAATGTAAGGGACATTCTTCCCACTGATCACCAATGTAAGGAGCATTCTTCCTACACCAATGAAGGAGCATCTTCCCACTGATCAATGTAAGGGACATTCTTCCCACTGATCACCAATGTAAGGAACATTCTTCCCACTGCATTCTTCTCACTGACCAATGTAAGGGGCCAATGTAAGGAACATTCTTCTCACTGCATTCTTCCCACTGATCATGTAAGGAACAATGTAAGGGACATTCTTCCCACCAGTGGCATTCTTCTCACTGTAGCATTCTTCCCACCAGTGGGTTGTCAGCGCCTGGGGCAAGGCAAGAAATTTGCGCCCCCCTAACCTGCGGACTTTCCACTGCACTACACACTGACCACTACACTAAAGTGGATCTTCACTGAATCTGAGCACCACAAACTAAAAACACTATTTAATTAATGTTTAATTGTCAGAGCAAACTCTCTCATCCATTCATGTCTCCAGGTTTTATTTTGTTGAAAAATCACATTGAAAAAAAAAAAAAAAAAAAAAGACAACCCCTAGCATTTCTGGCCATGGTCATCTGGGCAAATAATGCATGTAGCATTTACTTCCTGGAATCCATCTGCCCATAGCTCAGGCGTGCATACAGGAGAGTGTGCTTAGCTGAGAAAGCCCCGCCTCCTCTCCTTTAGACTCCTGGGATGTATGCCATCATTTGCCTAGGCTAGCAGCATGAAGATTAAAAATAATCAATGTTGATTAGGAGAGTGAAGTTCCACTTTAAGATACCAATCAATTGATCGTGATCAGTACATAAATAATTGGTACACCATAATCAGCTGATCTTTACCTGAACAATAATAGGCTGTCCAGGTTTCTTTCGGAAGAACAACCCTTTGACATCAAATTTGGGATCCAGGCTGTCCTTGATGACTGGAGACTGAACTTTGTTCCCTTCGCAGCTAATGATGACATAGGGATCAGCACCTTAAAAAATAAATAAAAATGTATAACGCATTTGTTTCTGCCACCTCCAAGAATTAACGATCATTTATTTCTTTATACTAAAAGCACAAAAGTAAAGAAACATCCAAAAATATTATTTTTTCTCCAGTTTAGCCAGCGATCATTTAAATGTGTTGTATGGTTACCACTGTAGATGGGTGTAAACATTTATAGTGCATTATTTCCTGACACTGACCAAACTGGCCCAAAAGCAAAATAAATAAAAAAAACACTTAATGCACGCAAGTTATGCTCACTTTTCTGGTAAAAAAATATATATACATAAAAATAAATAAATACGTACACACAGTGTGTGTGTGTGTGTGTGTATATATATATATATATATATATATATATATATATATACATACACACATACACACACACACACTGTATAAATATTTATTTATAAAATAAAAACTACACACTTTTTTTTACAGCATTAAATATTAAATCATTTTTGGTGGTAAAGGAAATTATAAATCAATATTTATACAGTGTGTGTGATATATATATTTATATTTATTTATTTATGAATGAATGAATGAATGAAAAACTTATATAGCGCGGCACATGCGAACTAAATCGCCTCTGGGCGCTTGTTGTTTCTGTCTCTCTTGACATCAAAAGAGCAGAGTTTTAATCTGTCTTCTGAAGCTCAGGTGGTTTTCCTCCAACCGAATGCTGGTTGGTAAAGCGTTCCATAGTCTGGGACCCTGGAAAGCAAACCTTCTTTCTCCTTTGGACTTGTATCTGGCTTTGGGTACCTTGACCAGATTTTGGTCGGTGGATCGCAGAACGCGATTGGAATTGTGGGCGTCTATCTTTTCACATAGATATTGCGGGGCATTCCCATGGATGCACTTATGTGTCAGACAGAGTGCTTTGAAAGCAATTCTGTCCTTTACTGGCAACCAATGAAGGGATCTAAGTGAAGGTGAGATGGATTCCCAGGGTTTTTTCCCAGTCACAAGTCTGGCGGCCGTATTTTGAACGACTTGCAGACGAGCGATTTGGTACTTAGGGAGTCCGAGGTAAAGGGCATTTGCATAGTCCAATCTGGAGTTTACAATTGTTCCTACCACGACTGCTACGTCTTCTTTGGGAATAAATGGAGTAAGTCTGCGTAGTAGGCGCAGCAGATGGTGAGATCTGCTGACTACTGACCCTATTTGTGCGTCCATTGTCATGTAGGAGTCGAAGATGACCCCGAGACTTTTGACTTTGGCGCTAGGGGTGATGATCTGGCCCAAAATGGGCGGGGGTTTCCAAGTAGTTGTCAGTTGACTCTTGCGACTGGCATGAAACAGAAGAAGTTCTGTTTTGGAACTGTTGAGTTTAAGATAACTCTTAGTCATCCAGTTTTCTATCAAAGAGAGACAATTCTCTAAGCTGAGATGATGATCCTTTCTGTTGCAGATGCGAAAATACAGTTGCGTGTCGTCTGCATATGAGTGATAAAGTAGGTCTTGGCTACTGATAATTTCGAAGAGAGGGCGAAGATAGATGTTGAAGAGCACCGGTGACAAAGGGGATCCTTGAGGGACTCCACATGACACCGTGCGTTTTTCAGAGGTGAAAGGTCCCAATTTCACTGTTTGTGATCGGTTTTCCAAAAAGGAGGAAAACCATGGTAGATCACCTTCTGCGACTCTGGCTACCTCAGCCAGCCGAGTCAATAAAAGTTTGTGGTCTACAGTGTCAAAGGCTGCGCTTAGGTCCAGCAGAACCAGGAGAGAGGATTCTCCTTCGTCTGCGGCCTCAAGAGCGTCATCCCATATTTTAAGTAATGCTGTTTCCATCCCGTGTCCGGGACGGAAGCCTGATTGAAATGGATCAAGTAGGTTGTGGGTATCCAGATGCTGTTGCAGCTGTTGTACCACTACTTTTTCCATTACCTTGGAGAGAACGTTAAGGCCTGTTATGGGACGACGGTGAGTTGGGTCCTTGGGATCCAGGGTGGGCTTTTTCAAGATAGGCGTGATTGTGCCCTCTTTCAGCCGGGAGGGCACTATGCCTTCCTTAAATGTGTTTTTATTACACACAAACACACACACACACTTCTTACATAGTCTGACCAATGATTAGGACAAAACTCCAAAGTACACACACGCATGCTCAGAAGCAATGCAAACTATAACACAACATCAGCAGAAGTTGCCCAAAGGGGGCCGCTAAAGAGCTGAAAAACCATGTAGTTTCATATTTGTTGGCCGACAATTATTTGCCGTTTGTACACAAGACAAGTTCCTGGTCAACACCCTTCGGACAAAAGTCCTACGCTTCGTCCGCAGAAAATACGATCGTGTGCCTCATGTGAGGCTTTAGTGTCCGATTTGTCTATCGCAAAATCGCAGTCCCACTTTATGCCTCCGATTGCTGCCATTACTAGTTAAAGAAAATCCCATAGTTTGTAAACGCTAAACCTTTTGCGCAAACCAATCAATATACGTTTATTGTGATTTATTTATTTATTTTTTTACCAAAAACATGTAGCAGAATATATATTAGCCTAAATTTATGCAGAAATTCGATTGTTTAAATGGATGTGTTTTATAGCAGAAAGTAAAAACGTTTTTTTTATAGTGGCAAAAAAAAACAAAAAAAATCGCAGAGGTGATTAAATACCACCAAAAGAAAGCTCTACAGTATTTGTAAAAGAAAAAAAAAAAAGGACGCAAATTTTGTTTAGGTACAGGGTCGCACGACCACGCAATTGTCAAACTAGCGCAGTGACGTATTGCAAAAAATAGCCTGGTCATGAAAGGGGGTAAATATTCCAGGGGGTCAAGTGGTTAAAAAGCTCATTAGCATGTTAATGGGGGGGGGGGACCAGGAAAGACAAACTAAAATCAAAAGGAAACAATCATTAGGATGGAAATTGTTGCCGCACACAACCATCATATTACCTCCTTCGGTGTCTTGATGTTTGAGTCCTGCAGCGCTGACCACGTGCACCTGAGACACCACCTGGGGGAACCCGCACATCCCCGACCAGCATGTTTTTCGTGGCTCATCTACCGTCAGCTCACTATACAGAGGAACAATCGCACATGTTTAACAATGTAATGATTAGAGAGAGCAGTGTTTTACTTTTCAGAGGTGCATCAGTTCATTTATACATAATGTTTTTCTTTACGATACCAACCTGCGTCAGTTTAATCACAGACATTGGTTTTTAGTACAGTTCTTTTTGTCTCATGAATATATCAGACTGTGTGTGGATATCGTACAGACATAAGAAAAAACAGACTATGGCTCCATTCACACCTAGGCGTTTTGTCGCCTGAAGCGTGACGCTAAAATACGCTGGAGGGGAGAAATAACATTGTTCTCTATGGAGATGGTTCACATGTCCATGCCGAACGCCTAAAGCTCAAACAAGTCCCGGACCCTTTTTTGTCGCGCGTATCGGGCGGCTTCAGCGTTCGACATAGCCGGCAATTACCTGTACAAAACCGGGGTTAAAAACGGGGCGTTTTGTCGCCGCAAATCGCGGTACAAAACGCTGCAATTTGTCGCCGCAAATCGCGGTACAAAATGCCGCAAATCGCTACGCTAAGGTGTGAATGCAGCCTATAGCTCAACCTCCACGTATCAAAAATATCGGTTGTATCCCTTAACTAAACTAGTGTATGTGCAAGAGACCCAACAGACCGCCCAACGCAAAAATGTGCAATACAATAATTAAATTCTTTATTAGAATACCTAGAGAAAGGGGAATACCCTGTACCCTTGCCAACACCCATATTTATGGATACATGGAAACCACTCCCTCATTTAATATTCTTTATTGTATTTTACAGATATAATTTTTTTTTTTAAATATACAAATTTCAATGTGTCATCAACACAAAATATTACAATAGCGAACACAGTACAAAACACTTAGGGCCAGATTCAGCAAGACTTGCGCTGGAGTAATTCGATATGCGCCGCGTAACTGTGAATATGCGCCATCGTTTCTATGTGGCCGTACCCACCAAACTAGATGCGACAGAAAACGGGCCATTTCCGATCGCTTAACTTTCCGACGCCAGAGTCTCGTCAGCGCATAATTTCGTTTGGCGCATGAGTCGCGCCTATTGATTTCCCCTGCAAATATGCAAATGAGGGAGAATTCCCGATTCGCGAACGGATTAGCACCATACGCTGGCTACATGCGCCGCGCGTATCTCGTCCGTCCGGCGCAAAGTTATTTCTACAAATAGCTGCTTTATCTTTACTCCAGACGGCCACAGGTCAGCAGGAGAGCAGCTACAGCAGCGTTACCGACGATAAGAGCTAGCTGAGCACCCCCACTTGCAGGACAACACCTCTGTCCATGCTTGTCTGTCAACTTTTACAGCCATGGAGGAAGACATCATAGGTCTCCATAGCCGAGATGACGGCTGACAGCTCCTGCCCTTTAGAGTTCAGCTTTCTCCTGTGTGTTTGCGGGGAACGGGAGCAGCCATCTCAGAACAAAAGTAACTTCACTGCGGGGAGGGGGAACAGGATATACTTTAGTGCCGGAATGGCGCATCTACGGGCGCATTTAAACGCCCAACGGAACGCATTGCGCTGAAGTTTCCCGTGAAGTGGTGCCGACGGAAGTTGTGAGCATGCGCACAAGGGGGCAGAGTGAAGCCTCACTTACTGCGCATGCTCCGTGGATGATGCGCTGAACGTAAGCCTCTGCGCTGGGCTCCGCCCATCATTTACATATGATCACACCCACTTCCACTTGCGTCGGGTTACGCCAGCGCATTATCGTTACTCTGGCGCAAGTTTACGCGCAACTGCTATGTGAATAACAGTACTTGTGCCGAAAGTGTCGGCAGAGTAACGTAAATGAGAAACGTTACTCCAAAGTAAAGAAGCGCCCATCTACCTGAATCTGGCCCTTAATTTGCAAGCTCTCTGTATGAGTACCAAGTATATTGTAGCAAGATTGAAAATACAGAATTTAGAATATATGTGAATATATATATATATATATATATATATATAGAGTAAGGGGTTAGCTCGGTAGCGTGGGTGTATGACCCCCTAGATGGGTTCACTACACACTGAACTATACAGAGGCGCAGCTGAAGACAGTTGAAAACAAAGAGTTTGGTTTATTCTTCCATATTGCTGGAAACATGTGCAAGCATCCAAACAGCATAAACAAAACATACAATAAACCCTTGCCACTTGGGGCATCTACCTTCACCACACAGGAACCTATCTATGGAGTCTGGCACAGCCTACTGCTGGGTAGGGATGAGCTCCACGTTAGATTCGAACATATGTTCGACTCAAACATTGTCTGTTCGTACGTTCAACGAATTTCTAACAAAAGGGGTCGTTCGCGCCAAATTCGAGTGACGCGCAACGGCCCATAATTCAGTGCGGCATTGCGCGCTGATGATTGGCCAAATATATGACCCTGCATGCTTGGCCAATCACAGCGCGCAAAAAACGGAGAGCCATAATTGGCCAAAGCCAGGGTGGCTTTGGCCAATTATGGCTCAGGGCTTTAGAACACGCCCCATACTATATAAGGTCGCCTGCTGGGCGGCCTCATGTAGTGTGTTCCAGCGCTGAACTGAGATCAGTCAGAGAGACAGAGAGATTGTCTTTTTATATAGCTAGATAGAGCAGGCAGGCTAGTCAGTATAGCTTAATTTACAGTGTGTAGAGAATATATATACATCCCAGGAGTTGTATATATATTTATACACTGTATAGCTTAGATAAATCAGTTCTTCCTAATTTACTGGCAGGCAGGTGATTGTGCTATTTAAAGACGTCATCACAGGTATAGACACCCAGCAGGTACAATATTTCAAGGAATTTTTAATTATTATTTTTTTTAATTTAAGCATCTTTAAAATCTCTGCTCCTGGAGCAGTGATTTTAATAATGTTTAAATAAAAAAAATTAGAAAAATTCCTTTAAATATTGTACCTGCTGGGTGTCTATAGTTTGCCTGTGAAAACGTCTTTGAGAACTCGGGTCTTGCCTGAGGGAACATGTATCAATGGAAAAAAGTTCCAAAGACGTTTTCCAACAATAACTTGAATCTTGGGCTTTAAAATTAGCACTTTTGTATCCGAACGTTCGAGTCTCATAGACTTCAATGGGGTTCTAAATGTTCGATCGAACGGGCGGTCTGTTCGAACGTTCTGGTGCGAACCGAACGTGGGGGTGTTCGGCTCATCCCTACTGCTGGTCATACAGCAGAGAAACAATAGTCTCACCACCTCACCTCTTCAGAAGTCTTTCTCACTGCTCTCCTTAAAGCGGGAGTTCACCCTAAATATAGTATTTCTCATGTGATCCAGCATACTGGCGTCAGCGCCAGTATGCTGTTTTTTTTTTTTTTAAATCCCCCACTTACTGTGTAATCTTCAATTTTAATTTCTTTCCCCCGCGGTGGATGGCGCCTATACAGCCCGTCACATCTTAAGAAAATACCCGATTTAGGACTCGAGTATTCTCGGCGCAATGTGGCGCCTGCGCACAGACCTAGGAGCTGACTGCACAGGCGCCGTATTTCTACGAGTCCTATTCCAGCTTTTTTCGGAGGGCGTGACGCGCCATAGCCATAGGACTTGGAGAAATACGGCGCCTGCGCAGTCAGCTCCTAGGTCTGTGCGCAGGCGCCGCATTTCGCCAAGATTACCCGAGTCCTAAATCGGGTATTTTCGTAAGATGGGACGCGCTATACCGGCGCCATCCACCATGGGGGAAAGAAATTAAAATTAAAGATTACACAGTAAGTGGGGGATTTAAAAAAAAAAAAAAAAAACAGCATGCTGGATCACATGGGAGAGATTATATTTAGGGTGAACCACCTCTTTAACTCAAAAATCCTCAGGATGCAGCAATCATTAGTCATCCTTTGGATAACTTATAGAGGCCTTAATTGCCTCATTCTGAACAGCTGAAGCTTTCTGGCTACCTCTGTAGCCGACACCTGGTAGTAATTGGTGAATTGTCTAAACAAGGCAGAAATGTATATCCCGTCTGTGACAACACCCACAGATTTACCTTCCTGTCACAATATAAATATATAAATATATATATATATATATATATATATATATATATATATATATATATATATATATATCACACACACATATAAAATCTTTTTTCCCCCCCAGAGAACAGGTGCAGGAACTCAACCATATCCGCCACACACCCAAATGGCATTGCAAAGGATCTCTTTCCTTTGCATACAACCCCTCCCTCCACTACCCTCATCTTCTCCCCACTACTTAAAAGCTTTACCATTTGCCACGTGTCTTACCTTTGTTGCAATATTAAGCTGAAGCACCCCCATGGCTGTAGTACCTCCCAGCTTACTATACTATACTACAGAGATCATGCAGTAGGAGCATCAACAACTGGTCATCAGGGGAAACAATAGGTTTCCCACAGAGGGTGCAGCCTACCATGCAATCCCTACCGCCCATGACTGCACTAAACCCTGGGAACCTGTTCTGTATCTCCCTTGTCCCTGTCCTGCACTCAGTGGGATCTGCTCAGGAGATCTGACTTGTGGGAGCTACTGGGAGATAAGCTATCACTTGTAAATGCAGAAGCTGGACTTCTGTGTTAACAAATGATAGTAGTAAGCAGGGAGCAGAAGTTCCTGCTGAAAAAAAAAAAAAAAAAAGCTATGTATCGATATACACACACACATATATATATATATATATATATATATAAATAAAACGATACAGCACCCGATAACAGTACCGTTTTACAATATAGGTTTTATGTACAGAAGTGGCTTTGTGTGACAGGGTAACTTTAAAAAAAAAAAAAATTACCTAAATTTCCCTTTTACTTACCTAAACCCATGGACACATGACAAATCTGTACTTCAGGCGTCTATGTCACTGTCTGGTCGGTGTGGGCAGTTCCTATTCGCTGTCCGGCGATGGGTCATTTTAGACTCCAGAAGACTAGATCCTAGGCAGGGTGCATTGCACCCAGGCGCCTGCAGAGGTGGGGGTGCCGAAGTGCCAGAGTTCACCCCTCCCTCCTTCTCTCCTTGTTTGTGTACTATGCCTGCAGTCTCTGACCGTCTCCTGTATCATGCCTGCAGTCTCTGACCGTCTCCTGTATCATGCCTGCAGTCTCTGACCGTCTCCTGTATCATGCCTGCAGTCTCTGACCGTCTCCTGTATCATGCCTGCAGTCTCTGACCGTCTCCTGTATCATGCCTGCAGTCTCTGACCGTCTCCTGTATCATGCCTGCAGTCTCTGACCGTCTCCTGTATCATGCCTGCAGTCTCTGACCGTCTCCTGTATCATGCCTGCAGTCTCTGACCGTCTCCTGTATCATGCCTGCAGTCTCTGACCGTCTCCTGTATCATGTCCGCAGTCGGTGACCGTCTCCTGTATCATGTCTGCAGTCGGTGACCGTCTCCTGTATCATGTCTGCAGTCGGTGACCGTCTCCTGTATCATGTCTGCAGTCGGTGACCGTCTCCTGTATCATGTCTGCAGTCGGTGACCGTCTCCTGTATCATGTCTGCAGTCTCTGACCGTCTCCTGTATCATGTCTGTATTATGTCTAAGGGTTCTTTCTAACAGACTCTCTAACAGAAGCCCCCTCTGTGTCCATCAGAGATGCCCCCCTCCAGGTCCCAATAAAGTACTCTGCTTCTCTCTCTGTATTTTGTTTATTGTTTACAGGTCATGTAAGGATCCCAGGGTAATGAAGTCTTCGTGGGGGAGCATCTCTGTGGTTGAGTCATTGCCATACAAAACGACAACGCCCATGTGGGGGCGCCAGAAATATTTCTGCACCCAGGCGCCTGTGACCCTAGGATTGGCCCTGCCGGTTGGCACAAGCACAGACTGCAGTGGTGAATTACTGTCTGTCACTCCTGGAACGAAACGCAAGGGACATGGACAGCGGACTTAGGGAAGTGAAAAAAATAAAATAAAAATTGGATAAATGGTGGGAGCAGTGGCGGCTGGTGCTCAAAATTTTTGGGGGGGCGCAAACGAAAAAAAAAAAAAATTGCAGCCTCACTGTACCTATCAATTGTCACCACTGTGCCATGCCATCAAATGCAGTCACTGTGCCATTAAAACGCAGCCACCGTGCCATGCCATCAAAACACAGCTACTGTGCCCCCACTTGTCGCCACTGTGCCCCCACTTGTCGCCACCGTGCCCAGTACCCCCCCCTGGCACTTACCTTTATGGCTTCTACGTCCCTCGATGTCCCTCGTCCCGCCCTCGATGACGCTTCAGCAAATCAGGTTACCTGATGGCTGAGACGCCTGTCAGTCTTATCCTCAGACACACGACCTGTCCAGCCGTCTGCCTGCTCATCTCTTCCATTCCCTGGCAAAGTGATCTTCCTCTGCTCCCCACCCAGTAGTAGCCGGAGCCCGAAGAGTAATGCCGCGTACACACAACCGTTTTTCATGACGTGAAAATGCAATTTTTTTTATTGGTTATTAAAAACGATCGTGTCTCATTTTTCTCGACGTTAAAAATGTCCATTAAAATTGAGAACCTGCTCTAATTTTTCTCGTAATTTTTCACTTTGTGAAAAATGGTCGTGTGTAGGCTTTAACGACGGGAAAAAAACGCGCATTCTCAGAAGTTATGAGACGGAAGCACTCATTCTGGTAAAACTAGCGTTTCGTCACGCTGTAATAGACTGAAAAGCACGAAGACAGAAAAGCGCAAATCGTCTCTCACCAAACTTTCACTAAAACGAAATCAGCAAAAGCAGCCCAAGGGGTGGCGCCATCCGAATGGAACTTCCTATTTGTAGTGCCGTTGTACGTCACCGCGCTTTGCTAGAGCATTTCTTTTCCTCGATCGTGTTTATGCAAGGCAGGCTTGACAAGAATCACGTCAAGAAAAAACTTTTTCCCATGACATGAAAAATGGTCGTGTGTACGCGGCTTAAGACTTGACAGGTTGTGAGGCGGATGCGATGAGCAGAGAGTCGAGGATTGCCGCCATTACTAGTTAAAAAAAAAATATCTCCCCGGATTTCATTAAAAAAATCTGGTCACCTTACTTTAACCACTTAAGGACCCGTTCATGTACATATACGTCGGAACTTTAAAGATGTTTTTCAACTCCAGAAGGCACACCAACAGGTATCTCCATTATTTTGGTAACGTTTCACTTCCTTAGCAGCATTTCATCTGAGGGAAATCTGCTGCCTGTTGGTGTGCCTTGACAACCGAAATATCCATCTGCCACAACCGAGATTATTTTTTTTTTGAGCGGTCCCTGTAAACGATAACTGGGGTGTTTTCCATGGCATATTCGCCGCAAGATCACAGTTATCGGAAGCGGGAGAGGGGCCTCCAGCCGTTCTCCCACGCCCTCCGCCGCTTACCGGAGCCGTCGGCAGCTGCGGAGGCGATCGGGTCCTTTCCTCTCCTCGGCTGGGATACGAGTGAGGGCAAGATGGCCCCCACCCGTCCCCCATAGCATAGCAGGGCAGAAGTGACGTCCAAAGACATGCTGGTAGGTAAATTGGATCGTCCAAAAATTGACCCAGTATATATGTATATATGTGTGTATGACTGTGTGTCCATAGCGTGTCAAGATCCTATGGGGTAAAAATGACCGCACCAGCCAAGCAGACACTGGCTGGAAAAAGCGCCCAGAGGCGATTCAGTTCGCATGCGTTGCGCTATACAAGTCATTCATTCATTCATTCATTCATGCTTCTTAAAGCAATATTTTCTAGTTATTTTTTTAAATGACAAAATGTTTTTATTTATTTTTTGCATTTAAGTCTAAATATGAGATGTGAGGTCTTTTTGACCCCAGATCTCATATTTAAGAGGACCTGTCATGCTTTTTCCTATTACAAGTGATGTTTACATTCCTTGTAATAGGAATAAAAGTGACCCATTTTGTTTGTTTTTTTGTGTAAAAATTAATATAATAAAGAAAAATAAAGAAAACAAAAAAAATTTTTTTTTAAGCGCCCCATCTTGACGAGCTTGCGCGCAGAAGCGAACGCATACGTGAGTAGCGCCCACATATGAAAACGGTGTTCAAACCACACAAGTGAGGTATCACCGCGATCATTAGAGCGAGAGCAATAATTCTAGCCCTAGACCTCCTCTTTTTTAAACGTCGCCTATGGAGATTTTTAAGGTTAAAAGTTTGACGCCATTCCACGAGCGGGGGCAATTTTGAAGTGTGACATGTTTGGTATCATTTTACTCGGCGTAACAGTATCTTTCACAATATATATAAAAAAAAAATCAATGACCACCATTTTACTCTCTAGGGCAGGGTTGTCAAACTCAATTTCATTGAGGGCCGCATCAGCATTATGATTGCCCTCAAAAGGGCCGGTTTTATTTGTAAGATTAGATGTCCAGCGCATCCCCTTCCCTTACATTGGATGTTAGGAGCCACCCCACCATCAGAAGTTGAGTCCCCCACTCTCCCTTACATCAGAGTGCATCCCCTTTCCTTAAGCTGCTGCTGGCAAGAAGCTGGATGCATTGCTTAAAAGCAGAAAGTAAGGGTCTTGAGGACCAGAGGAGGGCGAGGGCTACATGAAATGGCCTGAAGGGCTGGATTCGGCCCCCAGGCCTTGTGTTTGCCACCTGTGCTCTAGGGTGATTATATATATATATATATATATATATATATATATATATATATATATATATATATATATATATATATATATATATATATATATATAATGTTTGGGGGTTTTAATTAATTTTCTTGCAAAAAAAAAAATATTTTAATCTTGCAAACACCAAATCTGAAAAACAGCCAAGGTCCTCAAAGGGGTTGCAAAGACAAAAATATTTTCATCTTAAATTAAAGTCTGACAGTAGCTGATAAAGCAAAAAGTAATGTTTTGCATTATAACTAGTTTGATACCTGTTGAAATCAAGCTGTTTTATTCACCTCCGTCACTCGTGAATCATTATTCTCACTGACTTCCTGGTTTGCGGTGTGTGTTCATTCTTGCTACATCACGGCCTAATGGGAACTACAGTTCCCATTAGGCTTAACCTCCATGCCTGTGAGGGTTAAAAGAGCATCTTCACGCAGGGCTGTAGTCATAGGGAGGGGGTGAGCACATTCTGCTTTCCACCATGCAGGTGCTGGTGGAAAGCAAGAAGAGGAGAGACAGGAAATGGCATTTTCAAACCTGGATTACTGTATTTTGGAGGTCAAAAGGAAAAACGAGGTAAGTGATATTTAAATGCTCCAGCTTACAGCAATCAATTGATCTAATAAAAAACAAACCTTTAGTGTTCCTTTAAGTGGTTAAGTGAGATTACAGGACAGAGATTATCCAGTGCAGGGATCTCCCTAGTATGTTGAAGAGCACCGATATTGACTTGGCAGCACTGAGGACTCTGTAAAGTGTTGTCTCCCTTCTATGCTTCCACATACTGTAGTGGGGGAGATCACCAGTGTACGCGCATTACTTTATGAATCCGACAAATAAAACAGATCCTATATATGCCTTTGTGCATTTAATTGCCCGTTTACAATTGCCCTTTGAGGGTTTTAGAAGACCCATTTTTCAGGCTGTCCACACTGGTGGAGCAGCAATACAAAGTATGAAGGCCCGAGGTTCTTACCAGCAGTTTGAAGGCACATCACTGAAGACTCGGAGCAGGAAGTCTCCCGTTTCTCCAGGCTCGAATGTGGTGGGAATGATGACATAGCGACCTTCTTTTAGCTCACTCCTGAAGAAGACACTGCGCGAGTTTATGTAGACGGAACTGGCGACCTTCGGCTGGACTGTATGCATGCGGTATTTGCGGTTCAGCTCCACCTGCTCGAAGAAGACAAGTCAGCCAATGCTAATCAGGAGTAGTGATAGATCACTAAACATCCGACTAGGCCATCCTGACTTTAAAGGTGGAACTTTAAATTTATAGTAAAGCAATACAGGGTCTAGAACCCTGTTGGGCCCTTACTGCCATCTTCAAACCCATGGCTGAGATTTTCACATTAATGATCACCCCAGTCATGGCTGTACCTTAAAAGGATAAGTTCATCTTTTTACAGGTAAAAAAATAAATGTACATTTTATTTATTTTTTGTTGTAGGAGCCTGTAAAGCATTGCACCGGCAGATTGCTGATGCCATGCAGGACTCATGCAGATCTGTCATTGTATTGGTTCGGTCGTACCTCGTACGGGCAAGCCAATACACTCTGACAGGAAGAAACAATGCCACAGCAATACTACAGCGCTCACAGGGCTACTAAGGCTGTTGGTACTTTTAGTTTTCCATTCATAGAACACTGTGCCACTTTTGTTTTTGTGACAGCCAAATTGGGGAGAAGATCCCCCATTAGCTGTCAACATGGGGGATCAAAGGGGAGCAGGGGCCCGTCTTTTCATAAAAAGTTACATCCTAAATATGAGCGTAACTCGTTATGAAAGATGAACTTATCCTTTAAGCTGATCTGCCTGGTTCATGTCTTGAGTGCATTCTTCATATAGTACTATGGCAGGTAACCCGATAATGCTGGCGTCGGCTGACACCTGTAAATGTCTGCACATGCATCTGACAGACCCACCATATGTATGTGATTAGAAGATAATAGAATAGAAATCTCACCCTGAGCACATCAAAACCAATAGCTAGGTTTTCCGCTTTCCCGTCTTTCCGCGTGGTCCTTTTGGTTTTCTGCTGTAGGCAAACGAGAATCTCATCCTCTGGTTTCTTTACATCAAACACAAACTGGAAAGAAAAGACAAGACAGACCTGTTAGATGTCACGGCACTAAAGCTGAACTCTCTGTCCATCCAGGCCAGACATTTACACATAAGGGTTATCACCACAACAGGAATAGAGGGATAATCCTCTGATGGGATACTTTCTAAGTTCTAAAGCTAGGGTCACACTGCAGCGGGTCCAAGAACACGTGAAAAATCGCATGCATTCCCCGATCCGCAGGCAAACTGCTACTCCTTAGCAGATGCCAGTACCATTAAATGAATGGGCTTCTGTTCTGTTGCAAATGCCCTACTACAGTGTGAAACTAGCCTAATATTTGAGTAGGGGGTCTTCAAACTGTCTAAACCAGTGGTTCTCAACCTGGGGGTCGGGACCCCCTCGGGGGTCAAATGATGATTTGCCAGGGGTGACAAAATCCTGGGCTGTTCCTGAAGCCCTGAAGCCTGTACTGTTCTCCCAGGAAGGGAGATAAAAGGAGGTGGAGGAACAAAGAAAAAAGGCAGAGAAAAGAAAATAAGAGAGCAAGAAAGACAGAGGGAAGGATGGGAAAAAAAAAACAAGGAATTAGGATAGAGAGAGATGGAAGGGAAAGAAAGGAGAGCAAAAAGAAAAAGGGGTACATCCTAAAATGTACTATAAGGTGTTTTAATACTGTACGAGTGGAAGGCAATCAGGGAGCGCTAAATGTCAGCGGGTTAGGGGCGCAAATTACTTTTCTTGCCTTGGGTGCCTTCAACCCACGCTATGAAAATATATGTTACTGTTAGGGGTCCCCACAACTTGGGAAATTTTATCAAGGGGTCATGCCACTAGAGGGTTGAGAACCACTGGTCTAAACAAAGGGGCAGTTTACGATCTTTCAGAATTTATGGGGGCTAGACTGTCCATCAGGACCACCATCAGGAATTTTGGGGCCCCTTACACAGGCTTCAGGCATGGGCCCCCTGGAGCAGAGAACCGGGGAGGCGAGTGCTGCCGTTGCAAATTGATAAGCTGGGGTGCAGGAATTATGCCCCGTTGTTCATGTCAGTGGCAGGAATAGTGTCTTGTATCAGTGGGAGGAAAAGGGCCAGATAAAGGCAAGCAAAGAGCCACAGTTTTGCGACCACTGCAAAGAATCATTATGCATGATCGTACAATCATTGAGAAAATTGAGAAGCTGGGGGGGGGGGGGCGAATTGAGAAGTGGGGGGGGCAGCAAGTTGAGAGGCGGAGGCCCTAGGGACCCCTGGGCCCCTTACAATAAAAAAAAAAAAAAAAAAATGAAAAAAAATAAAAAAAAAGGAGGGCAGGTTGTCATCCGGGGGCCCTGGGGACCTCTGGGCCCCTTACAAAAATAAAAATAGGAAAAATGTAGAAAAAAAAAAAAAATCATAAAAAAAAAAGGGGGGGGGGGGTTTGCCGTCCGGCCCCTTACAGGTGTAATGCCTGTACCCCCCTGATGGCCGACCTGCTGTTCATTGGGAGTAGAAATTGCCCTGGTGTTATTGGGATTAAACAATGCTTCTTTTGTAATGGGGGGAGATCGTGCCCAGTCGCTGGCCTCGGGGGGGACCTGCAGGCCCCATCGTCAGCCTCACGGGGAGGAACAGGGGCACAATCATTGGTGTCAGTGAGAGGAATAGTGTCCCATGATTGGTATCAATGTGAAGAATAGCTCACCATTGTTGGTGTCAGTTTGAGGAAAGTGCCCTATCGCTGGTTTAAAAGGGGGAAATAGTTCCCCGTTGGAGTCAGTAGCAGGAATTATGCCCCGTTGCTCATGTCAGTAGCAGGAATAGTGTCTTGTATCAGTAGGAGGGAAAAGTGCCCTAAGGGTCAGATAAAGGCGAGCAAAGAGCCACAGTTTTGAGACCACTGCAAAGAACCACGGTCATTATGCATGATCATACGCATGCAAGTGACCAAAAATGTAGTCTTTTAAACATGCCACAAAACAGATCCATCAGTTTTTAGTGGACTCAACATTGATATGGAGCTTCCCTACTGAAGTACCACTGGTCGGTTCTCACCTGGGGGTTCTGGAGAAACGTGGTTTTGTTATTGAGGCAGCCCCCTGACCGGTTCTTTAGAGGGTCTTCATGCCTTATCCAAGACCCACTTAGCACAGCCTCCTCCCAAGTCTTGTGAATGCTCAAATAGGACGTGTTTATGAGTCTACACATGATGATGTCAGTGTAATATTTGCAGAAATCTTCAAACGTCATCCTGAAAAAACACCAAAACGTATTAACACTTAAAAAACCTCAGGCTATTTTTATTTTATTTTTTAATATAGTCGTTTCCCCAGCAGAAGAAAAAATAATAAAAAGCTTTGGCTACAACATCCAACTCCTCTCTGATGCAGTTTCCTACAGTAATTTAATTCTGCCATAAGATGTCCTCAGTCTTCCGCCCAGCATCATTCAACCCGGAAGACTGAGGACATACTGTGAGTGCTGGACATCATGGGACTGCCCCCTAAGCAGAGAGTGGTGCAGACATGATGTCGGTGGTGCGCTATGCATCTTTGAGAATTACCCAATGCTGGAAGAAAATCTAAAAGGGTAATTTACTTAATCAGGAGCACTCAGAATCTGGTCCAGCTGTGCATGGTAGCCAAACAGCTCAACTCCAGCTTGTTCAATTAAGCTTTGACAATAAAACCTGAAAGCAGTAGATATGTGCATTCCCGTTCGTACGAATGTTATTTTCGTACGAAAATGTTCATTTTCGTACCCGCGGGATAATGTGTACATACGAAAATGGTAAAGCACCAAAATACGAAAACGATGGGATAACGGATTAGCCGCATAACGAACGACCGCAATTACGAACGATCCGACGGGAAAAAACGACAAAACGAAAATGGCAAAATAACGAAAATTAAATCTGTATCAAGAGGTTTGCATTGTGTATTTTGTTTGAATCCGTTTTGTGTTCGTTTTCAGTTGTATGTTCATTGTTCAATGACATCTATAACAAAAGAATTTCATTATGTATATTGAATGAATTCCTTTTTCTTTTTTCTGTGTATTCAAAATACTGAAGGCAATTTTTTTTTATAGGTGTCATATCAACATACGAAAATAACAAAAGAAACATGTTCAAATGCAAATCTTTTGTTTATGTTTTTTTTTGAGTATTAGTAATAGTATTGTTAAGCCCCATACACTTGGTCAGACTATTTTAACAACAAACATAAAAACGATCGTTTTCCGATCGTTCTCAGAAAATGTGTTCGTTTTTAAACTGCATCAGAAAACCATTTTTGGGTTCAGAAGTCTGGCCAACTGATCTCCCTTCAGATGAAAATCCACAGAAAAGTTTATTAGGCTTTACTGTACAAGTGTACTCACTACTCTAGTACTCAGCACAAAAGAGAAGCTGCTTTCAGTCACTGAGGCTGGCCATACATGTTCAATTTTCTTGTACAATTTTCTTTTAGATTTACCAAAAACCATATATGAGGTCAAACTAAACAACACTTTCAATTGTATGCAATCAGGCAGGCCCTTGCACTACATAGTTGAAGGTAAATCTAAAGAAAATTGCACAGAAAATTGTATCATGTATGGTCAGCCTAACTCTCTGGCCATTAAAAAAAAACATAAACAAAAGATTTGCATTTGAACCTGTTTCTTTTGTTATTTTCGTATGTTGATATGACACCTATAACAGACAAAGGAATTCATTCAATATACATAATGAAATTCTTTTGTTATAGATGTCATTGAACAATGAACATACAACTGACACTAACAAAAGAAAAGCATTCAAGATACACGAAAATTCACGATAATTATTGTCTAACAAGAAACTAACATGAATTAAACAGAATAACGAATCATCCCGCATGTACGAAAATAAAACGGTAACGGAAATACGAAACGATCGGAATACGAAAAAATCACGTCGTACGACAAACGAACGGGAACGAATGGGAAAACGGGCGTCTTACGAAAAACGAACGCAAACGAACAGACGGGACCATACGAAACGGAACAAAAAAAAACAAAATTTTGTTCTGTGCACATGTCTAGTAAGCAGATTGGTTTCTAGGCAGAGCTGCACCATATTTTGCACTCTCCAGTTTTAATAAATAAGCCCCACTGCATCTGGGAGATATCAGAAAAGGTTAAAAGCAAAAATGGGGTTGGGAATAAGACAATGATTACTGGGGAAACCAAGAATTTGTATCACTTAAATTAAATTGGGTCTCTGTAATGTGCTCTGTTTAGATGCAAAAAATGCTTAAAATAAACCTCTTAGCAGAAAAAGTGGCCATACTAATAATAAAGGCCTAAAGTGATGCCCTAAGAATGTTCGCCAATACTTAATGGCAATGAACAACATTTTCTATGTTTAACCCATTGACTACTTCTCCTTCATTGATGATATTTTAATTATCTGGACTGCAAGGGAGAAGAATCTTCCCAATTTCTTAGGGAATTTAACAACTTTGAATTACTCACGAACAGAAATAAACTTCCGGGACGATACAATATGTATTGTAATCTTGAGGGCCTGAAATCAGAAGCCGCTGGTAAAAGTAACAGTCCTTACCGGACTCTCAAAATAAGAAAAAACAATAACGGCAAAAATAAAGCTAAACGGTCCATAATCCTTGTTGTGTTGAGTTAATCGGTATCTTAATACAGCGCGGTCTTACCCAGCAGGGTCCCGATGCTATAATTGTCGCGATTGTATAGTCAAGACAACAAAGGCTCACTGCCAATTTACCAGTCCCACAATGGGTTCCCGTCTGCTTCAGGGTTACCGTATCTCCAGATAGCCAGTCATAGCTGTGAACTACTCCACTCTACCTCACAAATAGGGTTAACCCACTTGCAGGGAAGGCCTAAGAAGAGGTAGTACCCATCAAGACCAAAGTTCCTGTAATCAGGATTTGGAGGTTCTTTCCAACCCAAAAGTCTCCTCCGAGTCTCCAAATTCTGGGTCCCAAATGAGGACGTCCCAATCCAGGGAGTACTGTAAACCAGTCTTCTCCAGCAGGACACCGAATTTCGAACAAAAAAATACATTATTAATTACAAAAAAAATGTGGTAGGGTGTTTAGTTATTTAACCACTTGCTTACTGGGCACATATACCCCCTTCCTGCCCAGGCGAAATTTCAGCTTTCAGCACTGCGTCGCTTTAAATTAAAATTGCTCGGTCGTGCGACGTGCCTTACAAACAAAATTGACGTCCTTTTTTTCCCCACAAATAGAGCTTTCTTTTGGTGGTATTTGATCACCTCTGCGTTTTGTTTTTTTGCGCTATTAACGAAAAAGAGCGACAATTTTGAAAAAAAACAGAATATTTTTTACTTTTTGCTATAATAAAAATCCAATTTTGAAAAAAAAAAATATATTTTTTTTTTCTCAGTTTAGGCCGATATGTATTCTACATATTTTTGGTAAAAACAATCGCAATAAGCGTATAGTAATTGGTTTGCGCAAAGGTTATAGTGGCTAGGAAATAAGGGATAGAATTCTGACAATTTTTTTTTTTTTTTTTACTAGTAATACGGCGATCTGCGAATGTTGTCAGGACTGCGATATTGCGACGGACACATCGGACACTTTTGACACATTTTTGGGACCATTCACATTTATACAGCGATCAGTGCTATAAAAACGCACTAATTACTGTATAAATGTGACTGGCAGTGAAGGGGTTAACACTAGGGGGTGAGGAAGGGGTTAAATGTGAGTCCTGGGTGTGTTCTAACTGTGTGGGGGGAGGGGGGTGACTGGGGGAGGTGACCGATGCTGTCTCCCTATGTACAAGAGAATCAGCATCTGTCTCCTCTCACTGACAGGACGTGGAGCTCTGTTTACACACAGAGCTTCACGTTCCTGCTCTAAAACTGCCGATCAGCGGGTACCTGACGGACATCGCGGCTGCCGGGTACACGCATCGAATCCTCGGTGATGCGACGGGACTGTTTTTCCCCGCTGCGCGCCACCCTGTGGTGCGCGTGGGGAATTACAACTACATCACGTCCAAAGACGTGACCCCGGCGCCTCAGGTCCGCGCTGTTGACGTATTCTGTCAATAGCGCGGACCCGAAGTGGTTAATAACAAAAAAAATGTGGTAGGGTGT
Organism: Rana kukunoris; assembly: GCA_029574335.1. Lineage (NCBI taxonomy): Eukaryota > Metazoa > Chordata > Amphibia > Anura > Ranidae > Rana > Rana kukunoris. The sequence continues at coordinate 28,208,754 of CM056050.1, forward strand.
TTAGTTATTTAAATTTTTAAGGGGTAAGGGTTAAACTTAAAGGAATTTTTTTTTTCACCTTAACCACTTAAGACCCGGACCTTTAGGCAGTTAAAGGACCCAGCCAGGTTTTGCGATTCGGCACTGCGCCTCTTTAACAGACAATTGCGCGGGCGGTCGTGCGGGGCGACGTGGCTCCCAAACAAAATTGGCGTCCTTTTTTCCCCACAAATAGAGCTTTCTTTTGGTGGTATTTGATCACCTCTGCCATTTTTAATTTTTGCGCTATAAAAAAAAAAATGAGCGACAATTTTTAAAAAAAAAATCTATATTTTTTACTTTTTGCTATAATAAATATCCCCAAAAAATATATAAAAAAAAAATGTTTTTTTTTCCTCAGTTTAGGCCGATACGTATTCTATTACCTATTTATGGTAAAAAAAAAAATTTATAGCGTTTACAAAATAGGGGATAGTTTTATTGCATTTTTATTTGGCGATCAGCGATTTTTTCGTGACCGAGACATTATGGCGGACACTTCGGACAATTTTGACACATTTTTGGGACCATTGTCATTTTCACAGCAAAAAATGCAACTAATGAAACATACCTGCTGTCCAGGGCACAAGAGTGTAAAGGATTAATTGGGAAACATCTACAGTACCAATAGGGTACCAATACTGGGATCGCAGCAGGAGTACAGAATACAAGGTAACCTCTGTTGTAAAGGTTATATCATGTGCAAAATGCCCTACAGGACTCTCACAGGGAAATTAACAAAAGAACTTTTGGAATTTTCCTGGTGATATACGCAGCGTTGCCAACAGTCCCGTATTTCCCGGTATTTAGACCCTTGTCCCGGTCTTGCCATGTTTCGGGAAAATTGACGGTTTCCCGATTTTTCACCAGAGCTGCCGCTAGAGGTTTTCCGTGGGCAGGCACTAGTGAATTGTCTCCTCCACCATTTTACAGAAGACCAGCTCCCTTTCTATTGGCAGCCGCTTTCATTGCGACCCAATGTGACTCTTTTCTTCCCGTCGGCCTCCACGAGAGTTGGTCTTCTGTAAATTGCACGCAGACCGAATCACTGATTCAGAGCAGCATGGACTAGCTGCATCTGTGGTGACCAGTGAGTCAAGCTGCATCTGGTGGCAGGCGACGTGGCAAGTGACGTGGCAAGTGACGTGGCAAGTGACGTGGCAAGCGACGTGGCAAGCGACGTCAGGGTGGCAAGCGACGTCAAGCCGTGGCAAGTGACTGAAGCGACGTGGCAAGTCTGCAAGCAACGTGGCAAGCGACACGCTAGGGCTCCCACTGATTCTGCATTATGGCGAGTTGAACTATTTAATTTTTTATTACAATGTAATATAAGAAAAAAATGCGCTTCAATCATCCCTGACACCATAACAACCATGGTGCCATGATGATTGACCAGGTGATTGGACTATCTATTTGCTTTATCTACATTCTTTCTTTCCTATATTTCTTCCTCCATCCCTCTCTTCCTTCTCCCCCCCCCCCATCCCTCTCATCTCAGACTCTAACCACACCCTTTAAGCTACACCCAAAGTTTAGCTTAGACTACGTCCCCCACTGTGTTTACTATGGGAGGCTCTATACAAAGCTATTCCTGTTCATTTATTCTGTGCAGCCAATAAAGGGGGTGGGTTTAAATAAAATAATAAAAAAAAAAAAAAAACGTCTGACACCAGTGGCCATCAGGGTCATCGGGGCCCTGAAGGTTCTAGTTACACCTCTAAATTTAGGTTTTATTATACCATCATTTTACAAATACCCAAAAATTTTACTAGCTGAGGACTTACCAGAATTCACCGTCATCCTGCACGGTCACGCCAAGTTTTTCCCGCTCGCTCTTGCTCACTTTTTGCCATTCCTCTGAACTGTGGAGGGAAGAGACAGCTGCATGACACAGAGGAAAGGTACGTTCACCACTCTCCCAATCCACATTTTCTGTAACTGCATGAATATCACCACACGGTCTGTAGTGAATTGCTTTTCAGAGGGCAGGTGACAGATGGATGCTAGACAATAGGTCGCCTCCTTTAACCCTTGAGAATCGGCATGACAATGCTGCAACTGTGTGCATTACATATGGTTGAGGTGAAGCCCCAATCACTTGAATAGGTCAAGTTTGGTGGTGTACTGTCCACCAAGCATGACATGGGGTACAACTTTTGACGCAGCCGCAAAGTGTACCACCCCATCCAGCTGCCATATTAGCTTGACCTGGGTGGGTGGCAAAACCACAGCTCAATTGCTTATTTTTATATGCCAGCAATGCACTGGAAATGCATGACAATTGCATGTAAAAGCGCAGGCAGAACAGCAAACAGAATGCAAGAATTATGATAAAACCTGCTTTCCATGTGCATTTGCTGCACTACATTAAAAACACACTGTGCTGTTGTCAATATCAACTTAATGACACCCCAAATGCAGGTCGCAAAAGCGTTTGCCCACGCCAGATCGCATGGTACAAATACCAAGCAATGCTCTTTTGATACCAAAAGGGACAGGAACAACAATCGCCCAGAGGCGATTCAGTTCGCATGTGCCGCGCTATATACGTTTTTCATTCATTCATTCATTCAATGCAGTTGCAGCGAGTTTGCAGAAATAATGCATGTGCTGCAGTGCAATTTCATCATTTCAAAATGAATGGGATAAAAATCACACCGCCTGAACTTTTTGGAAACACTTGTGATTGGTGCGGAATTACCTGTCACTCCATGGCCCGTTCCACTCTCGTTCACCCCATGGATTGCGCATTCTGATCATATCCAGTTTCTCAGACTTGAAAAATGCCAGGAGCCCATGGCCCAAGCGCACTTTCCGTACATCTGTCACAGCGTAGGCGTGGCCCTTTACTAGGCCGCAAGCAAGCCGCGCTTCCATGTCAGCCGCCGAAGTTGCCTAGAGACAAAAAAAAAAAAAAAAAGCATTTACAGATAAGATTTCAGACAATGGAATGGGTTTGTATTTAGGGGCGCTGCTTATAAGAATATATTTAAAGGGGAGTTCCACCCACAATTTCACTTTTTAAATATAAATACCCCTGTAATACACAAGCTTAATGTATTCTAGTAAAGTTAGTCTGTAAACTAAGGTCTGTTTTGTTAGGTTGTTACATCATTTAGATGATAGATATATATATATTTATAATCTAGCAATAGACCGTGGCCATCTTAAGTGTGGGCATCATGAAGCCAGACTGTAGGACTTCCTGGATTTCAGCTTTGCATATCTCTCACATGCTCAGTGCTTAACAAGCATTGTAATAGGTTTCAGTCAGGTTTGCAAGGACTACTGGGAAACATGATGCCTATCCCAGAAACCCTTGCAAATAGCCATGTGACTTAAATAGCCTAGGCTAATGAGGAGGAGGAAGTAATGAAGGACTACAAAATAAAGGTATTTATTTACAAGCAACAAAAATAAATAAAAATTGTCCATTCTGAACACTATAAGATTAGGGCATGCAGCACAGACAAACATAAACAAATGGGTGGAACTCCACTTTAAATAGGCTGCGCTGCATAAATCTACTAATTATGTGTGAAAGAAATAGTAAATAAAGAAAAAAATGCTCAAACACAAAGTATGTGCACAAAAGCCGTGACCTTAATTATAAGATGAATAAAGGTACATTAATGTGAATAACAAGAGTCCATATGGAATCTAAATTCCCAAAAGGATTTCCAAGGAGACGGTGCCAAACAAGTCCAAAGGAAAACGTGCCAGAGAGCAGGATAGATGAGAACCTCCACCTCTCATTCCTATCTGCTTACCGACTCAAGTTGATCTCTATTACTGAGATCACATGGTGTGTGTGCTGGCAGCACTGCTTGCAATTTCCTGGAACTCTTGTTACATGTTCTCCTATGCGTTCCAACTTTATGTCCTTAAACAAGTCCCCAGTATGGATGGCCCAAAAAGGAAAGATGCTGACATAGTGTAGTAACGTAATATAAAACAAATTGCACTCGCGTAGAATAAATAGTGCGTGTAATAATGCTGTAGCCGGCCGGCTCTCACTATCAGCCCGTCCTTCTGGATAGCAGCAAGGTATACTATGGTGACGTCAGCACGCCGCTCCTCTCTACGCCGTTTTGTCAAATCGCTGACTTCTTCCATGGGATAGTGAGAGCCGGCCGTCTACAGCATTATTACACGCACTATTTATTCTACAATCTGTTTTTTACAATACATTTTAGCATCAGCATCTTTCCTTTTTGGGCCATCCATACTGGCGACTTGTTTGAGGACATAAAGGTGGAACGCATAGGAGAACATCTAACAAGAGTTCCAGGAAATTGCAAGCAGGGCTGCCAGCCACACACGCATGCGATATCAGTAATAGAGATCAACTTGAGTTGGTAAGCAGATAGGAGATGAGAGGTGGAGGTTCTCATCTATCCTGCTCTCTGGCACGGTTTCCTTTGGACCAGGGCCGTTTGAAGGAATTTGGGGGCCCCAAGCAAAATGGACATGGAGGCCCCCAACCCCCCCCCCCCCTCCCCCCGTAAAGCCTACAGGAACCACAGCATAGCGATCCAAATACGAACAATTGAACATTTGCAAAAAACACCACTGTACCATAAAATCTATTAATATAAATAAAAAGTGCACAATAACTAAATCCAAAATACTTCTTACTCCCCCTCCCACCCCACAACAGGTGTCCCCATCAGAGCCCGCCCCGCACAACAGGTGGTGTCCCCATCAGAGCCCGCCCCCCACAACAGGTGGTGTCCCCATCAGAGCCCGCCCCCCACAACAGGTGGTGTCCCATCAGAGCCCGCCCCCCACAACAGGTGGTGTCCCATCAGAGCTGGCCCCCCAAACAGGTGGGTTTCCCCATCATCAGCCCGCCCCCCCACAGCAGGTGGTGTCCCCATCCCCGCCACAAGCCCGAGCCCCCCACAACAGGTGGTGTCCCCCATCAGAGCCCGCCCCCCCATCAGAGCAGGTGGTGTCCCCCCATCAGAGCCCGCCCCCCACAACAGCCCCATCAGCCCCCCCACAGATCAGGTGGGTGGTCCCCATCAGAGCCCGCCCCCCCACAGCCAGGTGGTGATCCCCATCAGAGCCCCCCACGCCCCCCACGCAGCAGGTGGTGTCCCCATCAGCACAGGAGCCCCAGCCTGGTCCCCCCACAGCAGGGTGGTGTCCCCATCAGAGCCCTGCCCCCCACAACAGTGGTGTCCCCATCAGAGCCCTGCCCCCCACACAACAGGTGGTGCCCCAACTCAGAGCCCGG